>JACSYO010000592.1:1172500-1512414 GCA_016806645.1 Ophiodon elongatus | reverse complement strand
CCTCTGACCTCCCCGTGGAGGGGGTTCATGATGAATCAAATCTCCTTTGAAAAGAAAAAAAAAAAACCCTGTCGTGTTTGACCAGCTGCAGAGAAAACATTCAATTCAACCTTTGAGGGAGAACTAGAAAAAGACACGGTGTCTTGGAGCCCTGACCCAAAACAGAGACTGGATCAGTTCTCTTATCTGGCTTTAGTGACGTGGGAATACGACAGAGAGAACAAGGCGCTGCAGTGTGTGTGTGTGTGTGTGTGTGTGTGTGTGTGTGTGTGTGGGGGGGGACAACGTGACAGAGTATAATAACATGCCTTAAGTCCTGACTGAGAACGGGAATCAACGCACTGTGATATTGGCTCTCCTTCGGCTGGAGGCGACGACAAAGCAGTACAACCGTGTCTCCGATACAGACACACATAACACACAGATGGAAAGATATAGCACACACTCACTGTCTCACACACACACACACACACACACACACACACACACACACACTCCCGCATGCATGCAGATGCACACATACACACTCTCACCAGTGAAATTCCACACCACCCCTCTGTTCTGCCCCTCTCTGCTCAGGTTACACTGGGTGTATGAATAGCAGCTCCTCCACCGGTAGACAAAGTGAATGATGTAAATGTTCCTGCAGGAACATTCGACTGAGACTTTTGTTTTTTAAATGAGGAAGATTCTGACAAGCAGCGAAGATAAACATTTTTTTTAATAAAAGCTGAAAGGAGGCACAGACACAAATTTATGGAGAAGGCACACTCATATTCATATCTGTATTCTTCTTCTTGAAACTTCATTCAAACAATGAAAATGTTCAGTTTATTTAGGACATCTGCATTTTATTTGTGTTTCAGACTTGTGATATCTTTCATCTCCTACATCTCATACATAATTCAGATTTGGACATAACTTGTTGAATTATTGAACTGCTTTCATCTCTTTCTCTTCAACTGACAATTTCCACTTCCACACCTCATTTCAACTTTCAGTGCACACACTTGAAAGCACTTCCACATCAACTGAAATTTCAACTACTTATACGACGGACATGTCAACTGACACTTCAACTGCTTTCATGTCCTGCTCTTCAAGTGAACTGTTCTTTAGTATTTACATGCCAACTGACATTTAAGCTGCATTTGTCTTCAAATGACAATTCAGCTGCTTTTATTTTACACCCTTCAACTTACATTTCAACTGCTTACGAAGCGTACTCTTTAAATGACAGTTCAACTGCTTTCAGTGCTTACACTGCAACTGACAGTGCCACTGCTTTTATTTCTTATTCATGAACTGTGAGGTCATCCACTCTCAGTGATTACACTTCAGACCGTTTCAAGTCTTCGGTCCTCACCCGTGGAAAAAACAAACAGCTTAAACTTTCAAAAAAGTCCAACAACTCCCGCTCTTCATACAGGATTCACTTCAACTGCATTCACTGCTCCAGCCGGCTCTTTCACTTTCACATTGTCTTTGAGTTTTTGCAATTTCTGAATTTCTTGCAGGGCTTCCACCTTAACAAAGTATTCCAGCTCAAGAATCACTTCATTCACTGCTTAAATTAACACAGATTATTTCTATTTCAACAATTTTGGAGGAAAATGAAGGCAATAAAATGCTGCAGTTAGGCATCGCACTGGTTCCCTTGACAAAAACCCAGTGGGATTTTAACATTCGATTTTGGATTATGTTGAGGAAAAAAAAGCTCTGTGGCAAACACAAGTTTAGGATTCTTGAAACTTTTTGCTGATTATGATAATCCTTACAAACGAACAACACTTTTGTGATTTTTGAAACGTGAACGCGATCGGCAGGAGTAAAAAGCTAAAGTTAGACTATAAATAAAGTAAACGACGGTCGCATGAGAGATTCTGTGAAGGCGGACTGGTCTGCGTGGTGGCGTTTAGTAGCCTCATTTAGCCTCTTGTGAGCAACCGCCTCTTTTTAGGACACGTAAAAGCTTTCAAATTCACAAGAAGAATATTTACTGATGGTTTTTAACCACGGACATTATTTCAGGCATCCTACCAAAAAACAAATAAAAAAACATTAACTTCAAGACGAGGAAACAGGAAGTGAAAAAAAAAAACCTTCCAGGTTTAAGGACTCATTCCTGCAGCACTCTGTGATGTTAGAAACTGAAGGAAATCGTATCTGTGAAGACTCTGAAGCAAGACAGGTGATATGTTCCAATTTGGATTTATTTGTATCTGACATTGTGTATTCCAGCCGCCTCTGCTTCTAAATTCTTCAGAAGGACAACTTAAATTTAGCTCAGACGTATACTGATGAGGACATCTTTTATCTTGAAAAATGTATCAGATCTAGTAGATGTTTGGAATACCAGCTGTGCTTGCCAACACATTATTAGAGCCAAAGCTATTATCTGCTAAATCTGTTTTGAAGGTTGAGTGTTGCCAGGTGAGGGCGGTTTGATACGAATACAGACTAATTATAGAAGCACTGGTGTTGAAACGATTATTCACACGTCAACACCACTCACACCTCTGTCATGGATCTCTCCAGACCTTTCTGTAACCTTTGACATACTAGTCTGAAAAGTAGTCACACAGAGGAAAATGTGGGGAAAAGTACCACTGATGACTCAATCAGTCAATGGGATGTTACTGCATTACATAAAGCTGGGATGGGCATGTGTACGGTATAGTGAAGGAGTTCAAATGTGAATGTCAGAAATGCGATGAATGCATCCTATCATCCTTTGAACACACATCTGGGCAGCTTTGCTCCTATAATCTAAGCTAAATCAAAAAGAAAAAATGTTGGCGTCAAATGTGATTCCAGCATTGAGATTTGCCAAATTACTCAGATGGCGAAAGCGGCCATATTCAATATTTTTGTATTAATAGTGGACCAAATGGCTATGTGAAGGTGCGAAAAGTGACAAAGTGGTTTTCAGCCACGGCAGGTAGCTGCTTCCGTCCATTGTTTAAAAAATAAAATATAAAAATCACCTACAAGCACTTCTGAGCTCCTTACTTAACACCTGGTGTCTCGTTTGTGTACTGCATAGACAAACAGAAATGTAGGCCAAGTTGCGAGGTCCAAGCTGACTTTTTGGAGTCTTCATCACTGATAGGGTGCCGGTGGCAAACCACATAACCACATAAGCCCCATACATCCTCATACATCTCCATACATCCTCATACACCCCCATACAACCTCATACATCCCCATACATCCCCATACATCCTCATACATCCCCATACATCCTCATACATCCCCATACATCCTCATACATCCTCATACAACCTCATACATCCCCATACATCCTCATACATCCCCATACATCCCCATACAACCTCATACATCCCCATACATCCTCATACATCCTCATACAACCTCATACATCCCCATACATCCCCATACATCCCCATACATCCTCATACATCCTCATACATCCCCATACATCCCCATACATCCCCATACATCCTCATACATCCTCATACATCCCCATACAACCTCATACATCCCCATACATCCCCATACATCCCCATACATCCTCATACATCCTCATACAACCTCATCACCCCATACATCCTCATACATCCCCATACATCCCCATACATCCTCATACATCCTCATACAACCATACATCATCATACATCCTCATACATCCCCATACATCCTCATACATCCTCATACATCCTCATACAACCTCATACATCCTCATACATCTTCATACAACCTCATACATCCCCATACATCCCCATACATCCCCATACATCCTCATACATCATCATACATCCTCATACATCCCCATACACCCCCATACATCCTCATACAACCTCATACATCATACTATACAACGTTCGGGTGATATTAAATGAAATGTTATTTTGTACAAAAGTCACGACACAAATAAGTCAACGTTTGGGTTTGAATAACTACGAAAGTGAAGTTACTTAAGTACGGAGGTTATATAACAAATAAGTCAAGTTGACTTCTGGATTCAAACTGTCCAACACAAGCGGCCGCCTGGGTGAAAGTCTGTTGTGTTTAGCCGTCCACCCCGATGTTCTCCCTGCTGTCGTGGCTCATGATTACGTGGATTACATACAAATAGATTACACAATATTAGGTTACACAAATTATAGTGCATTCATTTTTTTAAGTGTAACTTTGTATGAGACCAGCCTGCAGATGGGCTTCACAGGTGTTTTTTTCTCTTTTTACCAATTTTATGCTAAGCCAAGCTAATGAACTCCAAGCGCTAGCTTCGTAGTAAATGGGCACACATGAGAGAGGTATCAAAGCAAATACATGTATTTCCCAAAATGTCAAAGCTATTCCTTTGAATGCTACATCTCTTTGTATTTTGGTGTGATTTGTTTTTGTCTATTTTATCTTAAATTGTACCAAAAGTTTGCGGGGCCACGTTGTAGCAGATTGAGAGCCAGACGTTAGGAGATCTGTGTCTTTAAAAGACTGTTTCTACTTTAATATTGATCTGTAGGCTTCAGCAAAATGGAACCAAAAGTGTGAAAAAAAAAAAAAAAGTACATTGTTTACTGCTCCCACTACAGCCAGTGCTGAAAGTGCTGAAAGTCTTTCAATCAATGACGGGTGCATTCAGGGTGGGTAAAACTCTGCAGTGCTCTGTGACTGTGTGGAGCTGCCTGGGAATAAGAGGTCGTGGATTAGATGACCGCAGGTCGGGGTACATGTAAGAGGATTGGTTGTGTCCAATAGTCTGTGGGGAAAACAGACAGATGAACAATCAACCAGCTGTAAGCCTGGAGTCAACAACAGTTTATCATAATCTGCCTTCATCTCATCCTCCTCCTAAACCAGTAAACTCTGCTTATGTATTATTTTTTATTTATTTTTTATTCCACCAAAAATCTCTTTCCAACGAGTCACTGGATTCTCAGTAAATCATTCCTTGTGTTTTATATATAAACGTATATACAAACATTACATATACCATACACCACATATATATATAGAGATAATTTTTTTCCTTTGCTCTCTGACCTCTCTACTGGTCATTCATCATCTGCCTCCATTATCTTCCCCTTTCTCTGCCTTTGCACCCCCGCTTCTCATCCTCGCTTTAACCCCCTGTATCCTGTCACCCCCGTCTCTTCCCGTCTCCAGCAGACATTATAACAAGAGCTCTGCTATAATCATTACTCTAATCACCCTTTGCCCTCTGACTACCCTATTTCTCTTCTGTGGAACGAGGAAAATTGTAGGTCATTGGGCCAAAGCCCCTGATGAGTTGAGTTGGTCTAAACAGACGTTTACACATAGAAGCCCCCCCCCCCCACCCCAGTTAAATCGATAACAGAACGAACCACTGCTGATGTTTTCGAAATGACATCATGTAACAAAGATGATATATAGAAATATATGTACTATCAGCCACATTCTCATCCAAACGTCAGGAGGAATTTAAAAGGGACAAACAGGGACATGAACATTACGCACTGATCGCTCGTGTTGCAGAACATTCGTCAAAAATGTTGAAAAATTCCTTTTCGGGAAAGATTTCGTTCGAACCGTGGCACGAGGACACGTCACAATATTCAATGCACGTAAGTATGAGAGTGGTATCCATCTTCTCTCAGCAAATGAGCACATTGCCCCAAAATGCCACACTATTCCTCAAATGAATCCACATTTGATTAATTTCCTTCATTGTGCGGAGCAAAAATTATTAATAGCTGTCCCAGTTCATCCCTTTCAAACATATCATAATTTTGCATACACGTATTTACAGTGACAGCCAGTAGATTAAACTGGGTCTCATCTCGCCCACAAAGCAAAAACACTCTCACACAATGAAAATGTTCCCAGTTCAAAGCAGACGTGTAGATTGCCGTGTTTCAGTTTTTTCCACTTCTCACAAGGGTTACTCACTCACACACACACACACACACACACACACACACACACACACACACACACACACACACACACACACACACACACACACACACACACACACACAGACATACGTATACAGTACGCTACAGCCTCCCCCTTTGCCTCGCATGTTGTGCATGAGCGGACAGATTTCTTGTGTTCTCTCACATCGTCAGAGCTTCTCTTTTCCTTTTCGCATACCGTGACTTTATGGGAAAGTGTTTGGCTAAATCCCTGCATGTAGATGAACACAGTTCACCAAAGGCCAGACTTTCCATTTTTCATGTAATTCCTATAAAACCTTTCCACATGGGACCCATGTCTTTTTTCCCTTCCATTCTTTATTTTTTTCTCCCTAATCTTCATTTCCTTGACCTCTTTGTCCCAACCCCCACCCCCGTTCCTTTCCCATGTTAATGTCCTTCCTTTCACCCTCAGCTTTGTCTCCACCTCCATTCTCTTGCTTCTCAGCTGGATCCTCATCGGTGCTTCGCCTCCTGTCAGCACTGCTAGTGTCGCGGTGTCGCGCGAGATTCCAGTTCTTGTGAGGCGACTTTGACTTCCGGGCAATGCCCGCATTATAAAAACTTGTGTTCCAACTATTTGATCCAACTAAAGGAATTTTAGCATGCTAACATGCTAAGCTAAGGCATGAAGGCATGTTTAATATTATACTTGTGTGACATCAGCATGTTAGCTTTTTAGCTTTTAGCTAAGTATAGCCTCACAGAGCAGCTAGTGAGGCTGTAGACTGTAAATTAGTCATTTTAGTAATCTACTGCACTTATTTACTGTTAAGTCCTCCCAGAATGCATCAACCTAGCGTAAAAACGCGGAAATAACGTGGGCTATCAAAATTATGCTACCGGCAATCTTCTCCATGATTTCCAGCGAAGCACATTCTCACCTTCCCTGAGATGCCTTCATTTCCCATCACTTCCACACGTCAGCTAATCAGCTGAAACATGAGCTGCGATGCTTTCCAGCCCACTTTATCAAACGCTACTTGGTGGCATCGACTTCTCTCATGAGAATTCTTGCATGAACAACCAGGAAGAATTTGCTTTTTTCTCCTCCTTTTGATCCCACAACCACAGGCAGGGTTATGCGGTAAAAAAGAAAGAAAAAAAACACACAATTAGGGTAAGTACTTGTCCCTCCACGAGCAAATTCTGCATAGAAACACAGATGCATTTACGCGGTTAATGAGCACAATTCTGAACAACTGTAGCGTCTGCTTTTATTGTCACAAGATGTCCTGATTCCTTGTTTCATATTCGGCGGTTTTCTGAGCTGCAGATTTTTAAATAAAAAAAAACTGCTACTTCTCGAGGCTGACACTCACAAGTTAGAATATTCTGGTAAGTGGATGGCCCGCGTATTAATAACTGTATCGCTGGATCACCGTGTCAATTACTTCAAAGCGTAATGGATATAAACCATGCTCCGCTGCTACAGCTGCTACAGCTGCTACAGCTGCTGCTCTCCTCTGAAAACTAGTGCCTCTCTATAATTCATCTACGCTCTTTCTACATATGCATGCATGCACATACGCATATTCTATACACATATTCAATCCATGCATGCAGGCATGCAGGCAGGCATGCAGGCAGGCATGCAGGCAGGCATGCAGGCAGGCATGCAGGCAGGCATGCAGGCAGGCATGCAGGCAGGCATGCAGGCAGGCGAGCACACACCCACAACTGTCAACACACACAAGGGAGAGGTTTATGACAAAACAGCTTACAGAGTCTTTGTTTACATATTTTATAAGTTCGACATGCATATCTGAATCTTAATGGTGCTGAATTATGGACCCCTGGAAGCCATGTTTTACTGGTCACGTGCATACGCATAGCTTAAGAGAAGACGCTATACTGTGGCACACTTCTGCACACATAAACACCAATACTCACCTTTTTTTTGTTTGTCTGTGGTTCTCTCACACACACATGCAAAGAGAGACATAATTCCTTACTGTATGTCCACACATACACACACACACACACACACACACACACACACACACACACACCAGTTTGTGGTCTCTTATTGACGGTTAGACGTTGAAAAGCCTCATGGGATCTCACCTCGTCAAATGTAAAAAGCATCCTAGGTCTGGCACTCAACGAGGCTATTATCCTCCTCACATGCAAGAACCCCCCCATCTCACACCATTAGACACACACTCACACTTTTAACGTCTCCAAAAAACGGGAGCATTAGGGCAGGAAGGGAAGGAGAGGGGACTTTTAATGGTGTGACACGTTTTAGGCACGGGACAATGATCACTAGACCAAAAAAAACAAAAAACAGATGGAGATGATCCTCCACTCTCTTGCACACGGGGGGCAGCGGTGCATTCGACTGCTCACGCACGAGAACCCAAGAGGGTTAAAACGCGCCTCTATCCGACTGTCAGCCGCGATAAAGAGTTGTCTGAATTTGTTTGTTGACGACAACGCTGGCACGAGGAGCGCTGCCCTCTTTTCTCGCCGTGCCCCTCGTGATTGCACCGTCGTCTTACCTTCAACTCGGGCCTCAGTTTTTACTTAACTCTCGAGGCAAACAAAAGAATATGTGCCTCTTGAATTAATGAACGCCTTCATGGCTTTTTGAAGCACACATTTAGAATTCTCTCCCCAGACCCAAATAAATCAATCCAGAAGCATTCACTCAGGCCCGAGCAATTACACCTTAATAATGCACTATTTTAGCCCCCCACCGCATACACGCACAAACTTTCTTCCCTGTCTTGCAAAATTCCTTGGCTCATTCTGGCGACCTAGTTTACAGCCCTCGCCTCTGAGCCACAGAGAGTTGGTTCCTTTTGAAGATGCATTGAGCAGCACAGCATGACAAGCCCATTATAGAGCTGGAGGAGGAGAAATCGCTCAATTACCAACTGGCAACTCTTGAGGGGAAAGCAATGTGCACTATTCACTTAACCATATCAGTTTCTGTGACTCAATAATAAACATTCTCAAGTGTTAGCTCACACACAATAATCCATTCTGTCTTGATGCATCATACACAGACTCAGAGGATACATGGTAAGAGCTATGATAGATTTTGCTGACACTAGTGACCATGTGACAGACCTCCTCCAGAGTGGAAGCTCTAGTGGATCTACCATTTCTGCCTCTGGATGCTTCCTGTGCTATAGTACGAGGCAGCATAACCGATCCTTCGCTAAGTCCCGCCCCTCAAGCGCAGACTGGGCAATCACAGCGTGGCATCGGACAGCTCCCGCCGAGGTCCGACAACTAACCGGCTCCACTCCAAAAACTCGGGCAATTGTTTCAGATTTCCTTAATTTTAGGCTGGTTTTGTAGATTTGGTTAAACGTTGTGTAATTTTGATATTCGTTACCCGGGGAAGTCGTTATGTTTCTAAGGACAAACCTGTGGAGCTAACATTAGCAGAGTATGTTAGCACATCATTAAGTAGTATTAGCACTTCTGTGCTACACTAGCTACAGAAGGCATGCTGAATGTTTACACATGCTGCTTTTGCTTTTTAGTGATTGTAACAGTAAATATAAATACCTACCTTTACAGGAACAGTGCTGTCCCTTCATTTCATTGTCATTGCCATTACTTTACTTTTGTATCAGTGATCATGTGTTTCTGTGCTCATAAGTTACTGACTCACATTTATTTTCCTGGCACATGGAAAAGTTGGAATTAAAGTGTTATGAATATGACATCGTTAGTATTGAAGCCATAGAGAAAACCACAGGTTATTGTATTTCAGGCAATGGAAAGTTCACAAATCTGCCAACAGTGCTAAAGCCAGTGGCTTTGGAAAGTATTTTGACTTTTTGTGTGCACACTCAGCCCATGCACTCATTGCGCGCTGCCAGTCTTCCACAAGCTGCTAGCTTGACAACCGTAGGTACTAACAGTAGCCATGTTTGTTGTTTATGTTTACGTACATAATGATAATTTGGGGGGAGTGGCTTCTGAGAGAGGCCTGAAACTGCCGGCGTCGCGACTTTCACGCTAGAATTAGCGACTTCTGGAGCTAGTGCTGCTAGCTACTTTCATTGGAAAAGAGTTGGCAATACTGGGCTGTTTTTTTTTCGGTTGAACACTTTCAAAATCTAGCTCAGTCTTGCTGGTTTCTCCAAATTTTCAAACCCCAACTTTAAATTTACTTTTTGGAGGTTTCATTCTAAACATTCTGTACTTTAGAGAAGCACCTGGCAGTAACAGTTTCGAGTCTTCCCTGGGTTAAGACTTGGTCACACCAGAAAGGGACATTGCGACAAATGTTCACACGCCTTTGTGAAATATGTAACATAGGCACTACTTGCAGGGTTAGCTGGTGAACAACAGTAGCTGAAGAGCTAACTGCTAACAAGCCAACAAGCCGCAAACATGCTAGCTCTAGTCAGTCTATTAAGCTCCCCGAAGTTTTATTCCATTTTCTTTGTACTGTGCAGTTTATTCTCCACTGACATATTGGTCTCGGGATAGCATATGTTTTATTTTTATTTTATTCAATAAAGAGTTACTGAACAGGGATAAAAGCTCCTCAAGCTGGCGAGTTAACAAGCTTGTTAGCTTAGTTGCTAACAGAACAAGAAGTGCATACACAGTTTATTCAAAAGATATATTTGTACTATAGACCCCTGTCTCATAACTCTGCAATGGTCTCTTTTGTTGAACAAGTTATAGTAAGTATAGTAAGACAAAGAAGGGCTGAATAAAAGTGGAAGGGTGCAACACACAGCTAATAACATATGATGGCATTTTCTATTTTGAACACTTTGCTCTATTGTCAGCACTATTAAGATGGTTTGCTATTGGTCAATAGGGGAACAGACCTCGACATCATACTGACACGTACATTTATGATGCTCTAATGCAGCAGTTCTCAGGTTCCTATTATCTTAACAATGAATCCCTCTGTTTATGGAGTACTTGCTCCTTCAATTGTCTCCTATTTCACCAATTCTGATAATTCCGATAATTCCGGTCGTTTAGACTTGCTGCAGTATATCCTTATCCCACGTTGCATTTGCGTATTTCTCAAAGACAGTCGAATGTGATGTCAGGTACCCCGGCTACCATTGGCTCGCAAGAGCTGGGGGTGAGAGGTGGAAAAGGTAGGCGGCTGCATGTGCAGCGTGATTGACCAATCTATGTGATTGACACATTCTTTGTGCATGCAGAATGCCTAAAAGACTGCAGTTACTGCTATTGGTTATTCCAAGATTTTACCAGTAAATAGTTGGCCCACCGTTGCCATTTTAAATGTTGGTGTGACTGGGCCTTAAAGGGCAACTACGCCAATTTCCAAGAACATAAGAGTGACCTTTTCCCTCATATAGCGATAATATAAGCGAACATGCAAACGCACATACGCACACCCACCTACGCACAAGTGCACAAAGACATTCACAGCTGCAATCAGGCAGACGTGCAGTACAGTAGATGCAACCATGCTGCACTGATGAATCAAACGCACACATGCGCGGATGCAGTGAAGCCTCACATGCACACATAAATGCATGCATGCACACACATATGCGATGGACACAAACGCTCTCACAAACGCACACAAATCCCTTGTACAACAATAGTGGAATATTAATCCAGGCTCACAGTCGGACTCTTCCGCGGCAGTACGAGGGGCGAGATGGCCTGATGAGACGAGAAGCGACACCCGACAGTAACCTACATATCATGAGTTTACTGGTCACCAGGGTTATTTCACGCTAAAATCGCTCTGCTAATTTTGATCGACTTCCATCGCGCGTGTTATGATCTAGTGACAGTCTTCTGGCTGTGTTGTGCCGTGCAGCCTGGCACAGCACTTGAAAGGAGTGCTGTGTGTTTAAAATAGAAATGAGATCAGTGTGACAAACTGCCACGACAGCCCTCTAAATCAGTTTCTGATGCTGAAAACAAAAAAATAGGCGTTTGACAAAGCAGATTCCTGAAGAAAACCGGAGGCCCACCTCCAGTTTTCTTCAGGAGGTGGGCCTCCTGATAGTGCTCCGGTATTGCACTATCTCGTCATACACGGATTCAATGTGACAGAACATTTACACAGTCTGCGTGTGCTCGGATGCTGCAGCTCAAACAGCGTTTGATTCACCAGAGCATCTTTCATCACTGTTGCTGCTTCAAAAGCTCTGCCGTCATCAGGGTGATTTTTCTCAGCACCCCGCACCACCAGAGAAGTGTTTAATTCACTACACTGTGGCATATTAGGGTTATATAGGGTGTGTTGGATGCGTTCAAGATGACATACCGCACGCTTAACTGAAGCAAAAGAGACCAAGGACCGTGCAGGCTCGTTGTGCGGCCCGAGTATAAGCTTCTCAACCTGACGGAGGCAGTTTTACCAACATTAGCTGGAGCCAAAAGTGGGCTACATCGTGCATGTGTAATTAGAGCAGGGTTTTTACTCCCTGAAAAGCTCCCCGATCTGTGAAGAGGAGGGGGAAAGACAGAGGAGGATGAAAGCAGAACTGATTGAAGGGAATAAAGGCCATTGTTTGTGAGAATGATGCTGTTGTGTGTATTATTTACATGTTTGTTTCTGTCTCTGCGCGTATCTATTTGGGCTGCTTCTGGTCCGTCTTTGTTCCAGGCTGTTTAATCATGGAGGAAAAGACATTCGGGCTCAATTCATTACGAATTCTGGTCAATTTGTGAAATCGAAGTTCTCTCCCCGGGAGCTTTTCAGTCACTTTACTCTCTTGGCAGGGAATCAGCACTTGAATCAACTTGATTTCAACTTGAATTGTAAACGCATCGGGTCTGTCTTTATTCCCTCTGCGACATTCTCTACTGGGACGGACATTTTTTAAAGTACAGATGAAGCCATCAAGCAAGTTTTTTTCCAACACGCTCACTGTGCTGCTGCTCTGTTCACAAGAAAAAGGTACAAATCATTTTAATGCACAAGCTTATATATATTTTAAAACAGGGGAAACGCACTGTATACGTGAAAAGTACAGTTTCATTTTGTTTGTTTTCTCAGTGTGGTTTTCTATAACTGGCACAAACACACTGTATATGGCTGGTCTTTGTCTCTATTAGATACTTTCCCACAGTTCAGTCCAAACGACAGCTGCTCATGACCGTTTTATTGCTGAGTACCAGCTGTGTTCCAACGGTCCACTCTAAGAGACAACTGTCTCTCACACACACACACACACGTGCACAAATATATGTGTACATGAGGTCTCATAACCAATCGTCATAATGATGCATAATGTGTCACTGCAGAGAAATAAATATTCTTACAAAATATTCCAAATCGGTGTACAAGTCAAAACTAACTACATAGAGCTACATAGATTTTCTTAGCAAAAATGAATTTGAATTTCGGTTCAACTTTAAAATAGATGAATAAGTTATTTGGAAAAGGCATCACTGATAATAAAATCTCTTTTTACAGGAGTGCCAAGACAGCATTGCTACCACTCTGTAGGAGAAGGTTTAATAAATTGGTGACAACTATGTGCTTCCATAAATTACTTTCACTTTCATTTCAGGAGTAGTTTTGAAGTGTCATGTTTAAAGCTGTAGATATTTCATTTAATAACTTGAGCTTAATCAAACACATCTGCAGAGTAGGGACTTCTTTGCTCTTTGAACTTTCCATCCACTCAGAAATCTCTCGCAGTGCAAAGACTTGCAACGTTGAAAATATGTAACCAAGAGCAAAAACTCCAGCTATCATATCAAACACACGCACGCACGCACACACACATTTTTATCTTATTAGACATTTGTGTGAAATTGTCATAATTAGCTAATTCATTCTTGAGTTATGACCCAAAAAAATGTTTTTTATGAGGTCACAGTGACATGTGACCTCCACAATCTAATCGGTCAAATTTGTTTGTGCCAAATTTGAAAAAATTCCCTAAAGGAGTTCCCGAGAACTCCTTTAGGGAATCCACTCCTTTAGAGGTCCACATGAATGTGGACCGACCTGAGGTCACGGTGACATTAACCTTTGACCTTTGACCACTGAATCCTGATTAGTTCATCCTTGAGTCCAGGTGGACGTCTGCACCACATTTGATGAAGATTCTCTCCAGGTGTTCCTGAGGTATTACGTTCCCAAGAATGGAGCGGACGGACCACCTTAAAAAACATAAAACCCGTGCTCGCCTCGCGTCCACATGAAAAAACAGGTCAGAGGTGATCAGATACACAGAGGGAAGCAAATGCAAGAGACGGGCTAGAATGAGGAAGATGTTTATGAATAAAATGAGGCTGACGTCATGGCAGGAGAGAACAGGTACAGGGAAGAATGTGAGGCTTCATTGTCTTACTCACTTGTTTTGATTGGGCCACGAGTGGGGGTTTTGTTGACATGGCTAGGTGTTTGTTCGTGGCAGAAGCAGACGCACAAAAGGAAGAGGAATCATCATTTCATGGCCTTTTAGTTCTGATTCAGCCTCGTCCAAAACAAAGGGCTGCTTGTTTGAACCACGGCAAATGAACAGATGAGGTAAGAGGGCCGGTCAGTTCAGTAAACACTGAGTCAGTATCGTGGGGCTTTTTTACCTAGAACGAAAGTCTACAGGTCCTATGCTCGGCTTAAAAGATCCCTGAGTCCCATCAGCTCCTGTTGATGTGTCGAGTCTGGCCTCCAGCCTTCTGAAAACTTGTCAGCTGACACAGTCCTTCTACAAAACAACCGACCATTTGGATGCGTCGCATCTACCGATCCAACCATTTATTGGATTCCATTCCATTCTGCGTAATGTTTGACTCTGTTGGTCTTGAAACTTTCACAACTCAACTGAACAATAATGCAAACCTAAACGCAGACACAACGTTCATTGTGATGGGGCACAAAACTGAGACAAGTTTCAGGAGTCAATTTTAAACCCCCTGCCCCCCCAAAAACGGGCATAGTCTCTTTGATTGATTCACTATTTCCAGTCATAATTCTTTTTTAAAATGGAACAAAGCAATGTCAGCTTCTGTTGTCAGTCAACTGGTCTACTTTCCACATTTGCAATCTAATCAGGGGCTCTAAATTGGATTCACACATTGCTGTTTATTGTGACTCAACCAGCATCTATGTAATAAGTGAAGCACAGAATCTTAATTTGAGTGCTGTTCTGTCGTTAATCTCTTCAGAAGAGGCAGGAGACCTGAAAAGTTGGAAATAACCGCAGGGTGGGAAACTTCCTATATTGTTGTCGTGATGTGAGTCAGTCAGAGACCGGGGCGCGTGGGGGGAGGCGGGGGGGGGGATTTCTCATTCAGTCAGAGGTTAGGTAAACATTAAGCCTCGAGAACACAACTCTGTTTCTCCTTCTCCCTCGCACATTTGCCAGTCGCATTTTCTGTGCGCTTGGCAGCCGTCATAGAAACGGGTAAAGTCCATGTTTCCGCTGATTGCTGCTGTGGAGCTGCTGGCCACAGATTTTGTTTTGGCTGCAGATGGACGGTGTGAATTCCTTTTCCAACATTAAGAAAAATCCTTCACGCCGCTTTCAAGCTTTGCAATGACGTACATTCAAATCGAATTTTCCATGCTTCTTCTTCGCTATTTTCCCCTCTTTGAATGTGCTGTCCTGTCAAGAGAGCACAGTTATTTTTGACTCCTTCTTCCACCTTCTGTCCTCCCCAAACAGACACCGACTTTTACACAAGAGCAAAGGAGCATCCAAACATAGCTCGGCGCCCTGCGGGTCATGCGAGGCTTGGTGTTTTGCACGTGGGACTGTTGTCGGGTCAAAGTCCAACAGATCTCTTACCAGATTGCTTGGCTGAGTCTGAGGTTCTCGTGTGAAAGTCCTCATGAGTCCAGGCGCAATGACTGAGTCATAAAAATGTCAGGACAAATTAGTTAGACTTACAAGAGAGAACATGTTCAGGAAAAATTGACTGGGAACTAGGAACACACACTGTCAAGTCATTTATGGGCGTTCTGGACAAATTATTGAGAGGTCGTAGTGATCATATTAGGTGCCATGAAATGAAGTCTCCTCTGTTACCCCTGTTTCTCATCCTCACATTGATACAGTTCCAAACTCTGAGAAAAAAAGTTGATATTTTTTCACCTGAGTCTTTTTCTCATTAATGAGGCCATTCAGATTATGCGTCATGCCAAATTTGTACTCACCACCTCCGCTGTAGAGAATTGTAAAATGCTGAAGAAAGAAAGTATATTGGGGCAAGCAGCGCAAGCCTCTTACAAGGCCTCCCAAATAAAATTCAACTTCCCATAAATGATTTATATTGCTCGTCTCTGAGACGATGCAGAAATGAGCCCCGTGGATGAGCTGTTGCAGCAAACTGCAGAAGAATCTACTTCCTGGGCGAGCTGCCGGCTAACGAAACTAGCTGCACCCCAGATGGTTTACACTCATGCAGTGCCGGTTCTGGCCGTGGCCGTTCGGCCTGCGTGGCTGTTCTCAGCAGGCCGATGGCTGGACTCCAGGGAAGTTCGGTTGCAACATCAGGATCCAGCAGCCAAAGTGAACTGCGGTCAATGAGCCGGTCCGCGGAGCCCTGAAGCCCCGTCCCCGCTTCTGCACAGAGCACTATCGCTTATATTTCAAAGTTCATTCGAATTGAACGCGTTTTTAGTCCAGATTACACCAACTACAACACTGCATGTTCTTGGGTCTCCATCAATACACCCGCCAAGAATGAAGTAGATCAAATGAACCGTACTCGAGATACGCAAAGGACACACCCACATACGGAGAGAGGCACCAACAGACGGACAGAGATCCCTTGCTTTGCAGTTAGATGTGTGAGTGGCTGTGGGTTCACAGTGTGTTCATGCTTGACAAACAGTAGCATATGAGAAACTACTCTTAATGTTATTGTCCTCTAATGAAATCCAAGAAAGGTAAGTTCAATGGCTGGTTATCTAGTGGATTACTGCAAGGATGATCACGAGTCATTTCACTTTCAAATGATCCGAAGTACACAAGACAATTAGCGTTAGCTACAAGAGCTAATGCAGAGGGCTAATTCTTGTGTTTACTTTTGGTTCAACTTTGAAATGAGATGTTTTTTTCTTTTTATGAAGTTTGTTCTGTTTGCCTCAATATATATATGTTTGGTTTTATTTATTTTTATTGGACTTTGTGTTTCCCTGTGTTGTTTTCCAAATGGCCACAATTATAACAATAAGACTCAGGTTGAAGAAAACTGGAATTTTTCTGAAATACCAGTTCTGTTACTTAGCTGCCACATTTCCTAACCCAGTGAGGGATAGCCCGTGACAAAGGAAACATTTGAGGGGTAAGTAATCATTTTCGACGGTGAGGTTGCACACGTCCTGCGTGCTGCAGAGTGTCTCTTGGGCCTTCACGCACCACTTTATAAGCCAAATGAATTATTGACAATGTCTCTTTGCACTTATCCCTCCTTAAAGAATCTTAAAGGTGTGTGTGCGTGTGCGTTTGAGAGAATGCGTTGTAGTTCAAATGCAGCTCTGCCCTTACATCAGTGTTGCGAAACTTCCCCAGTCCGCCTCATTAAGACTCAGCTCACACTCACACATGTAACAACGTAACAACTCTGAATCACAACGCCCAATCACGCTTTCCTGCTCATCCTCCCACACCGGTCTCGTCTTCTGGGGACACAGGACTTCATCATCATCATCATCATCATCATCATCATCATCGTCATCATCATACGTCTGCTGGTGGACAGTCAATGTTCTAAAGATTAGGAATCCCCAGCTTGCACAATGGAGGCATCCTTTAATGCTCTTACAAGCAAGAGGGATTTACCCAATAATCAGTTTAACACCTTTATCTTTATTACCTGTGATATGATTATAGTATTACGATTGGAACTTTTCTTTGTTCCACTTATTACAGATGTACTATAACCACGACCATTTTCAAATGGTTTCCCCTGGGTTAGGGTTAGGCTTTCACTGGTTTGCCTTGAAACAGAATACCGTCTCATTGCAGGCAGCCAAAAGACACAACTACAAAGGTGTGTGTTGATCTCTGTCAGGTGTGTCTGCAACGACCACCAGAGATGCAGTCAAGGCCAACTTCATCGAGCCCGTCCAGGTCCAGTTGAGCCCAGAGCGGCAATGGTGTCTTTCCAATGCCATGTATAGTTATTATGGAGTTAGGTTAGGATGGACAGAAATAATCTCTCTATAAATAATTGGGACAAGTCCCAGCATGTCCACAAGCAGGGACATTTTCAGTTTTTAAATGTATTTATTGAGTTCATTATTATTCATGCAAAAAGCATGGACGCACAAAGTAGCCTCCTAAAACAAACAACCATCAATCGGTTAAGTTTCAACTTAGTGTTGAAACTTTAGTGTTATAACTTCCCCTTTCCTTCCTGGGATACATAACTGGAGCTCTCCAGCGCTGACGACCACTGCTGTAATGTTTGATTGAATTAGAACAACCTGGCCTGCCTAGCTGTTCAGCAAACTGTGTGATCACTCGCGGCCCCCAACCGGCCGGAGGTCAGTTAAGAGTAGTGCGTGAGGAGTGAGCAGTCATCAATCAATCAACGGCAGAACCAAACAGGCATTTAAAAGGTGTTTTGAGAAAGTGACAGTTCCTTGACGGTGCAGCCATGAATGAGCACCTGAAATAGTTTGCAGTTTTCTGCAGCAGAATGCAAAATTAGCCGTGGACAGACACAGAAGTGCACACTCACGTATACAAACACAACAAATCTCATTATCTCCTGGATGATAAGATCTTCATTTCACTGCGCCTCGGAATAACAATCAAACCCATCATTATGTTGGCTTTAAATGCTGCAGACAAGTTTCGACATTTTCAAAATGAAACAACTGAATTCTTTGCATTTCTTTTATTTTGTACACATGAATCAATGTCACCGTGTTCACCGTCACATTTTTAAAAGCCTGGAGTACGATCGAGGGTATTTGCCATTTGATCCCGTGAGACTGGGGCTGGACGAGAGATGAGATCTACGGAGAGGAGCGTAAACAACACAGAGTGCTCAGGCGGCGAGCGGCGCTCCAGAGCAACAGATAGAGACAAAGAGAGGAAGATAGAAAGATGGATGCCAGGAGATAAGGGAGGCAACGCAGTGCTCTGCAACAACATGTTAAGCTAACACAGACAACCTAGTTTTGTTTTTCCCACGGGACGTACAGTTGGTCCCAGTGACACACAACACACACACACACACACTCACAAACATAGTCAAAAACACAGAGATCCCATCTGCCCCGGCGCCTTAATCAGCTTATCACTCACTGCACCGAGGCCGTTCAGAAGGACTATATCAAGCTTTGACATACATTAGTGGTACTGCTGGGCTCAAGCAGTATACTCTTCCTAACCGAGCACCCCGACCCCCCCCACCCCCCTCCGTCACACACACGTCCATCACACTGGAACTGGCAACCCACAAATTCGGGCTTAAGTGTGCAAAAGGAAGCCACACACACACACACAAGTTTTCATCCCAAAAAGATTGGAATCACCCTCTGCATGTAAGCACCATTAAAAAGCATTAAACATGCACACTTGGAGGACTTACTGCTGAGAGAAAAAAAAGCCGTGTAAAACACAAACAAGTTGGAGACACGCAACAGAAGCAGGCAAATACAAACTGTGTGTGTATTCTGACCAGGTTGCCAAAGCCCAGCTGATCTCTCAGTAAATATGGACATATGGTCAGCCTCTGTAGAGAGAGAGAGAGAGAGAGAGAGAGAGAGAGAGAGAGAGAGAGAGAGAGAGAGAGGATGACACAAGAGATGGTTCCTGGCGCGCTTTCCCTCGTCCGTCCACAGGGAGACATCTTATCCTCTCGGGACACGTGTTCTTCTTCCCAAAGCTGAAGCGTTTAGCCTTTTTGGACTCTTCGCATCACCGTGGAGGGGGCGAGGGAGGGGCATGGGGAGGGGGGGGGGCAGAGGTGTCCTCTTGTCTGTTATGTAACGATGAGACCGGTCCCGGGATGAAAACAAGGGGAATTGCCGTGCCAGACCGGCTAGTTACATAAGTTCCAGAGAGCGGTTTTGAAGAAGCGATGGGAACTTGTGTACATCCTGTAGCAAAAGCAACGACCACGAAATAAAACGGTCATCGTTACTTTCATTAAAACCTTTTTAAAAATGAAACTATGATTTTTGAACGATGAGAAAATGCATTTAAATGTTTATGTGGAACCACACATTGTATACTCCCGATTCATAAAACAAGACGCCTCCCAAAAATAGATATTTTTCAAAAGAATATTGAGCTGCTGGACCCGTGTGCACTAACGACAACGTTACGTCTGTGCTTCTTGAAAAAGAAGGAAAAAATTAAATTAAACTAAATTCATCTGCAGTCCTGCTGAAAGTTGGTCGAGAAGCAGAGCAGCTGGGACAAACAGGCAGTAATGCTACACGTAGACTGAAGGAATATATGGAACTCCTTTATAGCTTCATCTGAACCCTCAGCTGAGACCGCTTCTGAAGGCAAGACTGAGGTTATTTACTCCTCTAATAAAAGCAGACACCCACGATATCTCTCTTCCCATCTCTACCTCCTTCCTCCAACTTCCTCTCTCATCCCCCAGCCTTCAAACTGCTGTGATCTGTCTGCGTCTCTCTCCCCTCGGTGTTGCCGGCTGTTATAATCAGTTGCCTGGGACACCGAGCGGGCTGCTGTCATGATGCCCGGGCCCCGGCCCCCCCCCCCGGGGGCAGAAGTACTTCATCGTTTGCAACAGTGCGCTCCGCTCCACCACACACCCCTCCAGTCCTCTGGCCACCCACATCCTCGAAAACCAGGAGCTTGTGAGAGCAGTAAACCAAGGCCACATGCGATGATGTCATGATGCGAAGGGCGCCGGGATTGTTGACAGGCGAGGAGGCGACCATGGAGCTGTCTCAGGGCCGGTCACAGGGCCCCCGAAGGAGGAGTGGCCCACGGACCAGCTGTCTGAGAGACGGAAAAACCACCAGATATCAGAAGTGGCATTTGATCCCTAGAGCACTTCTGATATCTGGTGGTTTTTTCCATCAAATGTTTGTGTTGCAAACTGGATGTTTACCAGGCTCATAGCGGCTAACAAAATACACTATCAAGTTGCATCATGGGAAATGTAAGATCCAATCTTTCTGGGACCCGAAGTACCTGAACGTTAGGGTCATAATAGCGACTTCATGGGAGGCTACAAAGTCCACATGGTGGAACCAGGTCACCGTGTTTTAGTCAACTTGAAAGACCAGTAAGAAAGAAAAAAAAGAAATAAACACCGAACAAGTACATATTTTAACATTTTTCCTTTTTTATTATTAATCGTTTAGAATACACCACTGTAAAGCATTTTGGATCTCTCACTTGAAGACTCTTTGGGCATCCAGTGCCCGATTCAACAGCACACTTTGATCACCACCTCTGCGTGTTCTCCAGCCCTGTGTGCGCCGCTCTCCATCTACCACGTGACGGGTTCAGGTAGCGAAGAGGGGGAACCGGGCTGGTGCTCATATACTGAATGTGCTGAAACGTTAAAACAGGAAGTAGTTGCGGAGGGTGGAGAACTGGCACAAAAGGGGGAGATGGGTCTCCCTCCCTCCCTCCCTCCCTCCCTCCCTCCCTCGCTCCCACTGCGACAAACAGGAAGTCGAATAAATACACAGCGGCCTCTCACTTTCTTTAGGTCACGTGTTACACTTAGATTGCCAGTCGGCACGCGTGACCGGTGCCTGTGTCTGTGTGTGTGTGTGTGTGTGTGTGTGTGTGTGTGTGTGTGTGTGTGTGTGTGTGTGTGTGTGTGTGTGTGTTTAAATGGGATCCTACATGTACTGTAATTGCCGTAGATGTGATCAGATTGCACTTAAGAGCGGAGATTGAATTCTGTACACAAAGTTGTACAACATTAAAAAATACATTAAGTTAAAAACTTTTCCAAATAAATATTGGTCCATATATTTTGTCAGTATGGCAAGTGCATCTTCCTGAGACACTTTCAGAACCGCCATAGATATCTTCTACTTCTTTTTTAAAATTTCTTCTATACTCTTTCCCCGTCTGCCTTTTACCCGTCCTTTGATTTTCTCTCCATTCTTACTGGAGACAAAATCACTTTTTCCACGCAACACTTACTTCACAACCCTCCACTTCTGAGCTCAACCCTTATCGTATGACTTGCTCCCCCCTCGTCATGCGCGCCGAGACATACATCGTAAACAGACTCTTGTCCCGCTGCACCAGTGCAGCGTAATCCGGGACCACGTCTCAGACGCAAAACACACACACACAAACACACACAACGTCACAGTCGAGACACACACAGACACACACACACACACACACACATACAGACACACACAGACACACACACACAGACACACAGACTGCGCCAACTGCTGCTCCCGTATTTACTGCAATAGACCTGAGTGTGCGTCTGTGCCGTGAAGTGAGTGTGCGCTTTGTCGACGTGACGGAAACCCTCAAAAATGAATGTGTACGAAACGTTTCACTCGCATGCCAACAGAAATTTGTATAATAACAGTCTTACAGCCCAAAGTTTTTTTTTTTTTTTTTTTTTTTTTTTTAAATACAAATGTGTTTATGGAAGCTTTTTTTCCTCTTTTTGTTTTTGATGTGAAGTTTCACAGTATCAACGTGGTTCTCTTCCTCCAGCAGTTCACAACCAAGTTCCAGTGGCTTTGTGCTGCAGAGCTCCCTGGTACACACTCACACACACGCACCAAGTACCTTAACATGAGGAACCACAAACGCAAATGTCCTCTGCCTTCATCCTCACCATCATCATTTATACCAGTCTATTATTGCTTTCGTATACCAATGTTTGTTACACAAGATCAAGTGAAGGAAAAGGGAGACGTGTCGTCCATTTAGTCCTGCAGGGAAGCAGTCCTGACTTGCAGCCCAAAAAACAATCACTGATGTGTAGTTTCCAAAAGTGTCTTCACAGGAAAATGAACAGGAACGACTACTGGATTATCCTTAAATGTGGCGTAAGGCAGTAGAAGATGTGCTTTCCCTTCTTCAGACGTATGTGTACGTACAAAAAGTCTGTTCAAGTCCCCGGCAGTCTCTATACGTTAGACACGGCGCTGTTGGTGTCTCGCGCCTGACGGATGCCGTACAGCCACTTGATGACTCGAGCGTTCCTCTCGATGACGGAGATCCCGTACGGAACCCGCTCGCTGGCCCGGACGGCCCCGTCGTCGTCCTCCCCGTCCGCCCGTGCCCGGGCGGCCTCGTCCCCGCACTCCGAGCTGGGCGTGCTGACGC
Organism: Ophiodon elongatus; assembly: GCA_016806645.1. Classification (NCBI taxonomy): domain Eukaryota; kingdom Metazoa; phylum Chordata; class Actinopteri; order Perciformes; family Hexagrammidae; genus Ophiodon; species Ophiodon elongatus. The sequence goes on along the minus strand of JACSYO010000592.1, from coordinate 1,489,289 downwards.
TGCGGAGCTTGGCGACGGACACGATGTCCGAGTTGGCCCTCGTGAAGCGCTCCACTCCCCCCATGCCCTCCACCTCCCCCGGGTCCAGCCCGCAGTAGTTGAAGAAGCGTTCCAGGTCGGCGGTGGCGCGGGAGTAGCGGTCGCTCAGGTCCGACTTGGAGCGGTGCAGGGCCGGGTGCTTGCGGGCGGACCCCTTGGAGCTGGCGTTCGATATGCGGGTGAACGCGGGCGAGGCTGGCGGGATCATGCCGGCTCGGACCAGCATGGGACTAGGCGGCAGGTAGACCGGAGGGGAGGGAAGGGTTTGGGAGGGGACGACGAGCTGGAGCTGGGGCTGGGGCTGGGTCTGGGTCTGGGGCTGGTTCTGAGAGGGTGGAGGAGGTGGTGGAGGTGGGCCCTGGGGGTGCGCGACCTGGCCCTGGGCAGTCTGTCTGGGCCTGAGTTGGGGCTGCAGCATGGCCCTCTGAGGCTTCCTTATCTCAGCCTGAGGCCGAACGTCCACCCTGCGCACTGTCACCGAGTTCGGGGAGCTGTAGGACGCTGGAACCCCAATGCGGGGTACGCGTGCTGGAACAGGGGGCGGGCGGCGGGTGGGTTCTGCCGCGGGGGTCCGGAGGTTGTTGTTGAGCGGAGAGGAAGTGCAGGAGGAGGTGGATGAGGAGTTGATGGTGCCGTGATTCAACGGTTTGAGGTTGTTGAGGAGCCGGTTGCTCCTCTCTTGTTCTGCCGAGAGGCTACTGCCGATGCTCTTAGCTCCCGATGAGGGAGATGACGAGGAGGGGGAGGTGGAGGAGGAGGACTGGGAGCAGGGCATTGGTCCATCGCATACATCATTGATAAGATTGTTCAGAATATCCAAGTTAAGAGCCGGTCCTCGTCTCCATCCCGGCACATCCCTCCCTCCTCCGTTCTCCACATCAGCCGGGCAGCGGGGAAGCTTGCGGGCTGGCGGAGTGCTTATCTGGCACTGGAACATCATCCCCGGGGGAACCAGTGGCTTGCGGATGATTGGTGCTTTGATGGGGGCCTGGCGGGTGAGGGCCACCTGCTGGCTCTTCACGTACTTGGCCTTGTCGGCCTCTAGGCGCTCCACGGCGCTCAGTTTGCGGGCCCCGGGCTCGGCCTGGCGACGAAAGTAGTCTGGGCCCTTGTTAAGTATCCGGAAGGGCATGGAGGAGGTGAAGGGGATCCCGGCCAGACGGCCGTCTGACGGCCGCATGGTCTCCACCGGCATGCTCGAGGAGCTGACGGAGAGAAGGAAAATATTCATCATCAGTCAAAAGGTTCTTTGAAACAGAATGATGTACAAGAGCAAAAGACAAGCAAATAAGTATTTATATATAAAGTGGTTTATAGCAACCACTGGACACGAGGAGCTATAAGTTAGAGTAGAGACAAACAGGAGAACTGACAGAGGGGGAGGTGGGGGAGAGAGGGGCTTTAATGGTCAACGAGCATCCTTTTAGAGCTCCCACATGTCCTCTCTAAGCTTAAGAAAATAGCTCTTTTGTACCCTCTCTTTTCTTCCCACTCTCCTCCCCCTCCCTCCCTCCCTCCCTCCCTTACACCCAGAGCCCCCTTTAACTTCCTTACCGGTCGCTGTGCTGCTGCTCTCACTTCTCTCCGTTTCGTCCTCCTTTTCTTCCCTGTTGCCCCCTCTTGCTCTTTTATCCCTCCTCTCCACTGAGTCCACTCTCAGTGAAAGGCTGCTTGTGGGACGGGGTCAGTCGGGGTCAAATTCCACATCGGGCCCAGCCAGACCACCTCTATTAAGCTCGGCGGTGACCCAGAAGGAGGTTTTGGCTGCGGATCGGGGTCACCGGTCAGCCACAGTGCAGCCGATTGGGAGCTCTTTAATCCGAAATGCAGTATCCGGTAGATCAGCGACGCGGCAGCCTTTGAGGTCCCCTTCCCGATCTGTGTCCGGCTCGTCCGTCAAGCCCGTCCGCCTGTCCAGCTGAGAGCCGACAAACGCGCAAAAAAATCCGTCTGGCAGCTCAGCACGAGAGCCCCACGGTCCTGTAGAGGGTTAAAAAGAGATGGAAGTCCAAGTCAGATAACAGCAGAGCTCTCAGTTGTCTGCCCGCCTCTCATTAACAAAAGCATCCACACGCACTGATATATACACACACACATACACACTCTCACACACACACACAAACACTTCTCCGACTGACAGACGGGGGACTCTCTTCAACACTGAAGTGGAGCAGACGGGACAGGCTTTAATACGAGTCTGGCTCCTCCCAGCCGGCCAATCACGCGTCAGGCCGGGAGCTTCAGCGGGGCACAGGGGGCGGGGCTGGGGCAGGGGGGTGGGCAGGAGGTGCGCTCGCATTGGTCCCTCTCAAAAGGGTTTCTGACCAATTGGACCCATCCCCCCCTCAGAGCACAACAAAACACCAAGGCAGGGTTTTCATTCAAATGAAAATTCTTTGAAAGGGAGAAAGGGGGGAGAGGAGAAGAAAAAAAAAAAGAGGGGGACAACGGGCGAAAACAGCTGCAATCTTTTGCATCGACTTGCATCGAGCTCAGCGGGGTGCTCCGAAAACACTGGAAAAAACTGAAAGCCTGCACAACTGTTCCTCTTGTTAAGCTCTTTGTCTTCATCAGCGCAGAAGAGGAGACAAAGTGTGGACAGGGTGTGTGTGTGAGCGACAGACGGAGAGTAAACAATAGGCTTATTCCAAGTGTAATCGTGCTCAGATGTGTATTTTAACCGTGTCCTGGCGCTTGCCGTGCTCTGGCCATTATGTCTTCAAAGTGGCCGGATGAACGCAGCACTCGTTTGGAGACAAAACGGACAAAGAGAGGCAGGGAAAGTTTTTCGTTCCACTGTTTGTCGGCACCCAGTTACTTCTCCTGTATTTCTGGGTTTTAGGAATTCAAAACGCTGCTATTTTCCCCCCTTCTTTTTCTCAGAACTCAAACTTCCCAGAAAAACAATCTCTCTCTCCTTGCAACCCCCTCCCTCCCTCTCCATCCATCCCCCGAACCCTCCTCACCCCTGCTCATCCCTCCCTGGCTGCTTCTTATCGTTTACAACATTTCACTCCGGGGTTACATCACACCCAGTTCTCTCTCTCTCTCTCTCTCTCTCTCTCTCTCGCTCCTCCTCCTCCTCGCCACCTCCACCTCCACCATATCTATTCGCACATTTTTAATTAGTCTTTTTATAGCCGTCTTCCTTCCCATCTCTTTCAACATGTGACCCTGTTTCCCCCATGCCCCCTTCCCCCTCACTCGCTCTCTCTCTCTCATCCCTGAACAGCAGACCAGTAGCAGAGAGAAAGAGCAAAAGCGATCATGACAGCTTAGACTTGGACGGACACACACACACACACACAACACACAACACACACACAGATTTGCTTTCTGGAACTGCAAGAGCTTGAAAACCCACAGATATGCACAACAGTCCCACACTTTGCTTTCATCTCGACAGTGTGACAAACCAAAGGGAGGTTTAAAATAGTCTCGCTTCAATTACAAACACATTTGCATCACAGAAAATAATGATTCACAAACATTCAGCGACCAAAAGCCTTTGGGCAAACCTCTGGGGGAGATCAGAAGATCGAGCAAAAGAAAATATGCTATTATGGAAATACAATGAAGAAAGTGATCTGAGTGAGAAGAAAATGTAATGTCTTCGAGGCAAAAAAAGGAGGGATTGTTCAGTTAGTTTCAGTTACAGGAAGACAGAAACCCAAGAGACGCGCAGAAGACGATGATGACATCATCACAGTCTCCATGATCCTTAGAGTGAGACACACCTGTCTTCAAATTCTTATGCTTAAATTAGTCAATAGAGTACTCGATTCACTTGCACACTGTTGGACTCTGGAGGATGAACAGTTTTGAAAATGTAGCCTCGAGCAGAGCAGACTCCCCCCCACATTTTCAAACTTGCAGTGTTTTGCCCCAACCAACGCCGACTCGAGTGACATCACTTGAGGCAATTTATCAGGCTTTACACATCATCTCCTTCTCCGCCGAGACACAAAAGGGTTTTTTTCTACAACCTTTTTTTCACATATGTAAAAGTAGCGGTCTCAAAAAGACCATTTTCCACCGTCTGAAAGTCGTACATGTGACAGAAACGTATCCTATAGAAAGACTTTACCAGAAAGACAAACGTCTGAGGTTTAGTATGCTGTAGCCTTGTCATTACCCCTACACAGGCCTCCCTCTACTGACAAATAAAGCATCCTTTTAGTCCAGATTTAGAGCCTTTTCATGTCCACAAAAAAGACAATTTTCCTCGACACAAATACTCCGACAGAGGTCCCACTTCAACGTGTAATGGTCCAAGAAGTGTACATTCACCAACTTGGCCTCCTAGCTGCCTTTTTCCACAACGTGACAATGTCATTTTAAAGGCTCCATTCCTCGCTCACACTGACACACACTTTAAAACATGATTACTACAGTGGACAAATCATGTAAACACAGAGGGGGAATCATGGGGATATCGCTCCAGCTCAAACATTAGAAAACACAAGGTTTTAACAGCCATGCAAGAGCTGCGTGCCTGAAAACACACACTCACACACAGATATCCGTCACACCCACATGAACCCATTTCAGCTGATCACTATAATCCCATGATCCACTCATTATTTACTCCGTTTGTTACAACAGTTAAGTGGAGGGAGAAAGAGTCTGAACGACTAAACAACAGTCGTTGTCTGCAGCAAAGGACTGAAACGGGTCAAATAAAAGCCGCTCCATTAATTCAGCCTGCATGGAGATCAGATTATGGGACTGTGTTCATGCAAAAACCCAGTTAACTATCTTTATCGGCAGTGAGAAGAAATGCAAATACTGTATGTGTCAGCTACAGGCAGCTACTAAACAGACAGCTACAGCAGTTCGTTACCTCACGGTCCACAGGGTCAGACAGCTAAAAGGCCTCTGACTGCCACAAAAAACAAGGTGTGAACTGATCAAACAACAAAAGGTGTGTGTGTGTGCGTGTGTGTGCGTGTGTGCGTGTGTGCGTGTGTGTGTGTCAGTTAAGAATAACTTCCTTGGGAAACAAAACACGTCTCTCAGCTCGTCCGTCTTGTTTTTCTAACTTTCCGTTCACGTTCTGTAGTTTCACAAACAGCTGATGTCTCTAAGATAAAAGACAAAGGGAGACAAGGCGCCCGCCACAGCGACAGGCCGAGGAATGATATTTCTGTTCCGTGATGGAAACTTGGTTCGATTATCGCGCGCTAACCACTGCGATGTTTTGAATTCTGCCTTTTAGATTTGACTTTCCAACCGTGAAATATTAGCAGGTAAACAATACATTTTTTATTTTCCAAGGATGTCTGCTGTGCGTGTGGGAAAGAGAGAGAGATATTGTGTTTCACAGCGTGTGAGCAATATCTTAGAAAAGAGAGATAAAAGTGTGCGCGGTGCTATTCCGATCTCTGTGACCCGAGATGCCGCGAAAGGGTGGCAGAGGAAGCTCCAGCTGAGAGGAAGGGGTGACAGCTGACTATGGTCATCGACCTGCTTAAGACTAATTACAGGGAGAGCCCATGACTGGGAGCAATTGGCCTCGCCAATAACTTCTCGCACCAAGTTACAGTGTGACTGAATGAAGAGCGAACAGCACCACGTGGAGGGGAACGGGTTTCGGTCGGAGATGCGAGAAGAAGCAGTTTTTTTTTAAATACTTTTGCTTCCAACAAAATGTCCTGAATTGTGACACAAAAAAAACGAACAAACAAGATGCAGCAGTACACCGAGGGGTCCAAACATGGAGGGACAGGAACAAGGTGCATTCATGTGTGTGTTCGTGACACCAGCTGGCTCGTCGTATCACAATGGGCCTTGGTCCAAGCGGGCGGACATTGTCCCCCATATAGTATAGAAAAACAACAGAAACCCCCTCCTGTCCATTGTGAAATTTCGACATGAATCACGTGAACTAAATGAAGGATGGAGGGGTAGATAACCGGATAAAGGGGATTTAAATGACTTCTGTCTCGGAGGTCTGGTCGAGCTACAGTAAACAACAACAACTTTCCGAGCTGGAAGGGGTTCACGATCTTTCTACACTCGAAAATAATGTTTGAACGATTCAGTCTCTGTATCGTAAATGTTATTTGAAAGAGTCACTTTCACCCCAAGCAGAGAGAGAGAGAGAGAGAGAGAGAGAGAGAGAGAGAGAGAGAGAAAGAGGAGAGAGAGAGAGAGAGAGAGAGAGATAGCTGTGGCGGGTTAGTCAGCGGTGACTTCACAGGTTCATCGCCCGCTGGAGGGACGAGCAGGAAGCGGTGACGCATTTTGACGACAGGGAAGACAGAAAGACAAACAAAACGCATTCAGCTGGAGTGTTTGCTTCTGACTGTGAGTGACCAGCAGGTTGACCCCGTTTTACGATGATGACCTTAGCCCATCTATTTCTGGGCTATTGGACTTGCCTCTTTGCCACAAGGCCTGTCCACAACGCACTGGTAACCGCCGCAGAGGAGTCCCACACTGATGTATGCCGTGATACTGACTGTCAGAACAACAAAATAAAAAAGCAGCGCTACTAAAAAAACAAACAAGAAAATATATTTATATAGAACCAATAGGTGCATATATACAGTATATACAGAGAGAGAGAGAGGTGACATGTCAGTGTCAGTTACAGAAGAGCATATCCATGGCGGGGATACAGGGTCTTGCTCAAGGACAGTTTGGCCGATTTCAAATAGTTCTAACAACTCTACAGGCAGGCTTGCAGCTAAATGCTAATATCAGCATGCTAACATTTGCTAATTAGCACTAAAACACATAGTTCAGCTTTAGGTTATAAACAAACAAAAAGTCGGCAAAAGTTAGGAGATCGCCAGAGTCATTAGGATCCTCTGGAAACTATGAATGTAGTTTTTGAGATATTTACAGTTGTTATTTACAGTTGTGGACCCTCTGGCATCACCACCATACCTCGACAGAGAACATCGTCGTCAAGTCGAGGTAAGTGTTCCATGAACTGTGAATACAACATAATAAGGTCATAGAAATATGTGTTCGTCTTTGTGATTTTGCTGGTTTCAGGGTCTGCGGAGTCTATTAAAAGAGACAGGATGGGAAATAAGAGAAGAGGACCATCCCTTAACATTTGGTTATCGGATGAACACTAATCACACTGCAGGCTTAATGAGCTCAGTTAAGCATCTTCCATGTATCATTCTGGTTGAATGAGAGTCTAATCTGAAGAAGAAAAATAGGCCAAAACCTGGGTACTAAAAGAAAAGAAAAATCAGGTTATGTGTGTGTGCGCAACATAAGCCCCGGCCCACTGGGACACCCCCGGCTTCAGTTTGTAAGTCAATAAAAAGCTTAAAAAGAAGAGTTCGAAGGGTTATCAGTCACGCCCCTACCAGGCTGATTTAGGGAGCTCCAAAGACAGCTAATGAAGACGGAGAGGCGAGCGCCGGTCCTCTCGGGAGGCAGCCCTTACTGCTCTGGCCGCGCTGCTCATTTCCTACTGAAAACAGCACTTGGCTGGGTCTGGACTACATGGGGTTATGCAACCATCACAGGCACCAGGGTCTAGACAACCACTGGACCAGAAGCAGACAGTTATTACAGCATCTGGGTTCATCGGTGTACGGCCCTCCCCCACCTCACATCCGCTGCTGTACCCTCACAAACCCCCCCGACCCTGCCCCTGCCCCTGCCCACCCCTCCCCTACCTCTGCCCATCACTGTCTGCGCCTGTGGCCTCAGGAAACACACACACATCCATGCACAATTACACCCAAGGGTGGGGGTGAGGAGGGGTCCAATGAGATCCTGTCGTGTGTGTGTGTGTGTGTATTTGTAGCCGTGCACGTCCATGAATGTCAACATCCTCAATTCTGTGTGTGTGTGTGTGTCTCTCTCAGGAAGAGAGTTTTGACTGAGTAGGTAATCAGTGGAGAGCAGGTGGCTAAGTCCTCCCTCGGGAAAACTTAACTCGGCAGCTAACACAAACATATTAAAAAATCTGCCATTTGCCCACATCAAAGAGAAACAAAAACTCATTCAATGTGTTGCGACACAAACGAAAACAACATAATACAATACAAAAAAATTAGTTTTTGAGAGAGAGAAACCATTAAAAAAAAGTAACAACAAAAGTTGGCACAACCCAGTTGATTAAGTTATCCGGTATTCAGTCGTCTCTTCAGAATTAAACCAACATTCTGAAGATAGCAGCTCGATGATAGAACTCTGGTGCATTTTTTAAGGATGGCAGGCAACTTTAAGTCTTGTTTGAGGTACAAAAGGTCAATTTAGGTCAGTTCTCATTCAGATACGTTTAATGATAAGATGTTGGGTGATTACTGTCCTCCCGGTACTTAGGTAACGCTCAGTCAGGATTACGACCCTTGAGATTTACAACGCCCGTAGGGATTCTGGCGTTGCTGAGCCTCTTGGAGAGTGAAAGAACTCTGATCCAGCGAAGAACAAAAAGTCTGCCGATTATGGAAACTGCAGTGATACCAAACTCAAACTGCTCCATACATCTTTTTGGGAGATGTGTAATTTCAGTGTGTGTTTGGATCAGTGGCTTGAGGCTGGAGCAAAACTGTTGGATAACACGTACATACCTGGAGACGTATGTGCGCATACAGACAGAAACGCACACTAATGAAATTACATGCCAGCTGCATACAAAAAGATACAGAACAACTGCATACCTGAACAGTCACATGCACACACACAAATGATGGAGCCAGAAGGCAAAGGAAAAAATGCCAAAATCCCCCCCCCTTCAACATGGTGATGAACGCATTCCAGAGACACGCAGGCCAGGACGCAATCACATACTGCTGTCCACAGTCAGCTACAGAGACACACACACACACACACACACACACACACACACACACACACACACACACACACACACACACACACACACACACACACACACACCAGTGGTCACCGTGGAGTCGCCTCAATGGCTAGGCCTCACTGGTGGCTTGAATACAGGGAGTGTTTCACTCGTGTGCGCGCACATGTACAAACACACTAGACAAACTGTACTTTTTCTGACTGTTAACCCTTTATAATCTCTGACTATCTTCCCACTGCCAGAGAGAGAGAGAGGTGCAGAAAATCTAAAGAGCAGTCATGGTACAGTGAGTTTCTGTCCGTTTTAGACAACAGCCTGCTGTAGTACCCCCCCACCCCCACCCCCCACCCCCCTCCGCCCTCCCCCGCACACAGGTTTAACAGAACAGAAGCAACTCCGTGCATCTTAGAGAGAAAAGAGAGACCTGAACCTGATTTGACCCTCATCAGCTCAGTCTGTGGACAAAACCGAAGCACTGCTGCCAAGATAACAGTGTGAAATGTCGGGCTGGGCGATATGGAGAAAATTTTAACATTACATCATTTTTTTTTTTTTTTACAAATCTTGTGCTTTCACGAAAAAGCAGCAACCGTCAGTGATGTGGAAATAGTGACTGAGTGGTTAAGTCTAATGATAGAACAGCTAGAACAGTAAATCCCATCACTGTGCTGTAACGGAGCCTTTAAAACCGAGAAAAGGCAACACGTATGCATTGTTATGATATTGATATATCACCCAGCCTTATTTGAAACGCTCCCCTTTTCTGCTTGAAATAAAAACATCCACGTGAACATTGTTGGAGGTATGACACATGCACTCAGCCGCGCCGTTTCTCACGCCGTTACAGCTGAGGGGGCAGAGGGAATGAAAATAGTCCCAAGGCTGAGCTGCCAAATGTTATAATCAAGACCCGTATTTTTAGATTTTGGCATTCCATCTCCAGGACAAGGCAGCACAGGCTGGGACACAAAAAGACACAATAGTTGCCCGTATCAGAATAGAGCACTTCTAATGCTGTGTGTGGTTTCCGTTGATACCTGCCGGAGCAACAAGCCCTCCCACCCCCCTTTTTTAAGTACACAGACACATCCCCGTGTCAACACACTGCAGGCACTCTGATCTGCTCAACAGGACAGGAGGTAAAGTTTACTTACATGATGTGTACGAGTCACACAGGGAGATCTTAAACCCAGGAAGACCAGAAAACGGACTGTTCAAAAAGGTGACGCTGACAGAAGGCGGGTTTGGAGCTCTGAGTCCGACACTGCGCTCTTGCCGATGTGCCGGTGAGCTCGTGGTGTGTGTGTGTGTTCCTGTGTGTCCGCGGGCCAAACGAACACTAACCTGAGCGTCTCTCTCTCCCTCTCTGCTCCTCAGGCTCATAAGCTTCCCTCCTCCCACTGCCGAGGAAGGGCCCGCCCCCCTTCTGTGGAAAGGCAGGAAGAGAGTCGGGAGGGCAGGAAGCATGAGCTTTTTCCTCGCAGTCACATGATCTTCCCGACACTTTCTCATTACCCTGTCACTCTTTCGAAGTGCCATTTCCACCCCCCTAATATAGCAGCGGCACCCGTGATGCAGGAAACTGTGCCGAACGTAGCGGAACAGGAAGGTGTGACCAGCGATCGCCATGGAGAAAAACAATCGATTCACAGCAGACACCGATGGCAGATAGGTGACTTTACAGCCACTGCTGTTGCTCCTCGTGAGAACTACGGCCTCTTTCCTGCTTCTCCCAAAACAACCTGCTGCCCTTTCTGATGTTAAAAAATATAAAATGCATCCTTCCTGCTCACAAGAAGACTTTTCCGGAGAAAAGGACGAGTCTGAAGTGAGTCCATAGTTTGACGACACTTTCTATTAACATGACTGGACATATTACTAGAGCTGCAATTGTCTGTCAATCAATAGGTTGACTGATGTGGAGTCCGACCCGGTGGTATTGATGACAAGCATCGAGAATAACTATACAGAAGTAGCCAATCGTCTCGCTGATGGTCTCGTTTACTTACGTGGGTCAAATAGAGGCAGATGGTTTCATAACCAGTTAAAATTTTAAATCAGTTTGATATTACGTCCTATGAATAAGACATATTTCCTTAGAAAATATTCACGGCTGCAGAAGAAAGCAGATAAACCCCATTAATTGACTGAGTTTCGGTGAATTTACCTGACCGCTACGTCCCAGCATCCAAACAAAACACTGACTTCCTCCAAGCTATTCCAGATAACATTCGCCTTTCCTGTCCAATAGATTCTCCTGAGATAATAAACAATGTATTCTAGTAAGTGAGAAAGTCAGGGAAGGGAAGTCGGATAACACACGGTATGGTGAATGAAAGAAAAAGATTATGATTATGAAGGAGGCGTGGCCGAGGATATCCTGTCATTAGGGCCTCCAAAACAGTGGTTCAGCAGAAGCTTTAACGACTGGAATACCTCCAGAGTATTCCTGTGCGTTTCCATATAAAAAGGGCCGGTGTCCAATTAACACCAAAAAATAAATGAGTAGATGCACTTGCGTCCATTCCCACAAGTAGTTTATTTCACCTCCTGCACACCGTGGCTGAGCAGCCCTCGCTCCTCTCAGTCCAAACAGACACACAGCGATGCTTATTTAAAGGAGTCAGCAGGGCGGGGTGCACCGACCCACCTCCCTGTGGCACTGGCACAGACACACGCACAGACACACACACACACACACACACACACACACACACACACACGAGAGAAATTCTCCGGAGGCGGCAGCGGGGGGCAGATTTCCTCGCTGTTGAAGGAAAAAGCAAATCGGCAGCTCTGAAGAACAAAAAAAAAAAAACACTTGCCGGGAGTCGATTGGATAGGACAATAAACATTTCAGCTGGGTCAACAAATTCCAACACCTTCTCCACCTTTCTGTTAAAGCCACCAATCACACTCCATCCTCCCTCCTGTTGTCCCCTCCTTCCGAGGATCAGGTCAGATAATCACACATCCATCATCTTTCTTGCCCCTCCTTTGCCAGTCCCGCTCACATCCATTGAAAGCAACACGATTTCTGCGTTGAGGTTGGGGGGGGGTTTGACATACAACCCTGAAAGCATCCTAGCCGGCCCTCTGTTAGTGGTAAATCACCTCCACGAGAACACACACCTTTCACTTGGAGACACAGAGGAGGCAGGCGGATTAAGAGTATTAGTGCGTGGTGCCGTCTCATTTGGCCAAATACTCTGTGATCACACACACACACAATATATATATTGACCCCTACTAAATGCTTTCCTCTTTGATTCATCAGCTGGAAATGTCTTTTTATAGCGACAGCTGGAGAGGGCGAGGGGTCTAAAGTTACTGCAGCTCTAGCTCCTTTCTCTCATACCAAAAATCATATGCTCCGTCTCACACACACACACACACACACACACACACACACACACACACACACACACACACACACACACACACACACACACACACACCACCAATGCAGGGACACAGCGTGCCAACGTCTCACGTTACACACACACACACTGGCATGCCCAAGCAGGCCCGGTATCGGTCACCCTGCATCCTCAGTTGGTGAAGATATCAAACCGGAATCAAACCCCTGAGGAAAACGATCGTGAGGCTTCTTTGTAGAGACCACGGAAGGTCTGCTTGAATATGCAATTCACATCTTGAATTTTCCCGCGTCAATAGGATCAGTTTGCGAACCGATAATAAACGACGGCGGTTGAAATTCAAATTTTTAAGTAGGACCTCTTATCGGGCCTGGTCGACACCGACATGCAACGTGGTGTTGACTTTCACGTGCTCAAACAAACACAAGCAAATATTTTGGGGCTTGTTTAAACGAAGAGGGTTCTGTAGGGCGACATGGGACTGGTTTCAGAGCCCTTGACCCCTTCTTTAAATCAAATGTAGCAGATAAACTAAGCAGACAGCCCGGCAACAGGGAAAACTCTGTGTTCTATGTAAATAAGGTCTCTCCATGCCCCCTAAATTAACATGATAACCTCTTCAGTCGAGGGACAAAGGTTTAACGTTAACCTTCACAGTGTGAAATAAAGTTTTACTGAGGTTCGTTATCCGCCGATATTCAGTAAAATATGCATTTATGCTTTTCTAGTTGCCGATCTCTGATAATGTCACATTGTAAACAACCAACCCGTGTTTAAATTGACAGGAGAACTAAGCTTCCGCTCGGTTACATTATGATGCGTTCAGGCTCTGTTTAGTGAAAATAAGTATTGGGCAAAGGTAAATTATAATGTTATCATGATGCCTTAAAATGTAGTGTTGGTGAGAAGCTTGAATAAATACAGTTGTTTGAAGATGTTTTCACAACATAAGCAGATATTAGAGACAATTATGACCTGTTCAAAATACTTACGGTAATTAGTATCGGTGGGGGGGAAAACGTATCCGGGGATGTCTAAAAGTTAAATTTGCTACCTTTTTTCTTTTGTGTTGATCCGATCTGTGACTCTGATCCTTGATCCAATCCGATCCGTGAGTTTTATGATCCGTTGCACCACTACTATCGAACATATTATCAATGGCACTTGGGATGAAGGAGACGTGGGATCTCTTAGTCCCCTGAAGAGACGTCATGAGGGCAAAAGCTTAAACTCCTTCAGGAGTGGATGGTTCTGGCACCTGACTGTTAGAAATGTCCAAGAGCATCGCCTGGCCCCTCCCCTAAAACAAGACTTCTAAGTCTATTTTTTATTGGACAGCCCCAATGACACCATCAAGGTACACAGTATAAAAAAAAACAATAAAAAAAGTTTCTTTCATTCGCGTTCATTAGCTCAGTGAAGTTTCGGTTACATCAACAAAAAGAAACATGTAACGCTGCGATTTATAAACCACGTCTTGACCCTCACAGGCAACTCTGCAGACAGATTGCAGCGACATAAAGATAGAACAGTAAAGGTGATCCTGATGAGACACAACAGGCTTCTCTAACAGCAGAGGCACGTTAAAGCCGTTTGTTTGAGCTCTCTGGTTAGTAGGTCATTGGCCCCAGTGTGGAGGGGGGGGCGGGGTGAATAATGGTTAACAAGTAGCATGTTGCTAAATGGCAACCTCCAAAACAGCCAAAGGCGCCGGCGACAGGCAAAAGGGTAGAGTCTTTGTCACGTGCACTGAGGAAGCATAGACGTATGGGAATGAAAAAAAGGGGAGGGCATGATGAAAGAAAGGTTGGCATGCAGACTGCTGTAGTTTGTCTCATGGAAGGGTGGAGGGGGGGTTGACGAGGGGAAATCCCTCCAAAAATACACGAGCAAACGCACCCGCGCACCCACACATGCGCTTTCGAACTCACACATTCTGTGTGTGTGTGTGAGAGAATGTGTATGTATGTATGTATGTACACACACACACACACACACACACACACACACACACACACACACACACACACACACACACACACACACACACACACACACACACACACACACACACACATGTATATATATATGAAGACAAACCGATGAGCACACACTTTGTGACATATACACACACACAAAGTCATCAACCCTGATATTGTATGTATGCAGTCATCGTTGATTCAGTTGGAACCGGTCTGGTTTCCAGCCCCCAGACCCAGTTATGATTGATGACTCAATCTGTGTGTGGGCCGTTGGCATATAAAATAGCAGCAAACAGAAACACCACGTGTGCGCCTCCACTCGGCAAACAGGGACAACAAAGTAGGCCGATCCGTGTGAGAGTGATTTAAAACATGTTTCTCCACGTGGAAGCCAGTTGAGCATTGAAAACAAGATGACGATGGGCTTTAGCAGGACACTTACATCGTGCACGGTCTTCCTCCTCACTGAGCGTCGCGCTGTCAGTTTGTCTCCGGGTCATGACTTCCTCAATCGTGCGGTCTTGAGCTGCTGACCTCCACGGATCAGCAGAGACACAGCCCGCCGGGACAAGGAGTCACACCGAGCTCATTCCTCAGGGGGGGGGCACCGGCCCAAACTTCTGCCAATGGCAGAAGGGAACACCAGCCACATGACTCCTCCTGTCTCGGATATTTAGGCCAGACGGAGCTTAACCTGACTGTGAAGCTATAGCTAGAAGGCAACGTGCACTCTTTAAACGTGAGATGTCATCAAGCGGAAATACTTAAGTCAAGTTAAAGCTGCAGGCAGCAGGGATTGGGCCTTCGCGCACATCGGAGGTAGTGCCGCACTGTCGACATGATGACATTCCTGAGGATTATATAACTTTGGGTACATTTTGCCACTCATACTTATGTACTTCTGCTCGAATAAAACTATGAATGCAAGACTTTTACCTTTCATTGGGCGTTTTCTTCGTGAGGCACTGCTACTTTTAGATCTGAATACTTCTTTCACCACCGTTCATTAGTTTACTTATGCATACATGTGGTACCTATATGCCTAAACACATAAAGAATATTTTTCAATAGGTGCTTTGAACGGCGTTGCATAATGTCAGATTGTATCTGTGGCGCTGAGTGTGAGTGTGAGTGTGAGTGTGCGTGTGCGTGTGCGTGTGTGTAGTTAATATTGTACACTCTAGCCACGTGGAGCAGATTACTTGGCCTGGTGCTAAAAATGATGAGGAACGAAAGATGACCTCATCATCATCATCATTATCATTATCATCATCTCATGGCAGTGCAGAAGATGAACGTGAACACGGAGCTACGTCAGTGCGGGCGTTAACGGCTGAAACACAGGTAGCACCACAGGACAGACCGGAGACGGAGAGACGGACAGGACGCCAGAGAAACACAGCGCTGTCCGTCGGCGCTCCGTTTCTGTTCCTGTCAGGTTCGAGGCGGCACAGTCAGCAAAACACAAGCAACACCTCGACAGCAGCCAGACAGTAAGTGTGAGAACTGAAGCCCCGCGGCTTCTGAGTCACTCAAACGCTTAATGCTGAAGCAGGGGAACAGCGTGGGATTCGATTGTGGCACTCAGTGACACGACTCTTCAACCAAACTCGCCTCGTGTCCAACCTGGGCCCCGCCCCTCAAAATAGCACTCATTGTGTTCTCTTCATGCATGTGTGTGTGTGTAAAAAAAATTAAGAATGGCCAGTCTGCACTCTGCAAAGAAAAACAAACCACATTTTCCTATGTGGGTCTGCAACAATGATGTTGGCTATAATGTTATAGACCACAGCTAGTGGAGCATAATCTAGCCGAGGCCACACTATTATTTGCTGGGGTTTTTTCCCCATTGTGATGGATGGTATTTAGGTTTGGGAGGAAAAATATGATATTTTCCAGCTAATCGCAGGCTTGGTGTCACACAAAGCCTTCTGGAAGAGCTGAGAGAGAACAGAGAACATCACCGCCGGCCTTAGTGACAGTGGTTAGTTATGCATGCCATCACTGCAGGCTGATGTAACAGTCAGAATTAAATGTTCCAGCGTGTCCGTCTGTGTGGCAGCTATGTTAAGCACAAACTGTAATATCAAATATCACAGCCGCTGATATCTACCCCCTTAGTCCTTGACAGCTACATTCACAGCGCTAGGACCAAAATACTGAGAAGTTAACAACAGGATGGGCAGACAGGAGGGGGGTGGGGTGGGAGACAGAAAATAATCATCAACCAAATGTCAAATATGGTGACATAATGGAGCATTTCTTCCTCATTGGAGCCTCAGCAGTTAGAAAGAAGTCAAACACCAGAGATATTAGGTAAAATAATAGGTAAAGTAAAAAAAATAGTGTAGGCTAGGGCTGTGCGGTATACTGGTTTCAAATTTCCATACGGTATGAATTGTTCATATACCGTCATACCGGTGCATAGCCGTAACAACTGTTATCACTCTTCGGCAGGCAGCAGAATATATTGTTCACCGCCGAGGGCGCAGCGGTCGGAGCCACTTGTCTTACGGGTATTGAGATGGAGTCATGGTTATAACTTTATAACAACAATTAATAACCCACAACTAACATTCTTTAACAGGAAAACACCACAACACAACAGTTTGTGACACATAAACAATTTGTAACACTAATAATAATGACCCAGGGGAATGTAGGTGAAAAAAAACAGGAAGAGACCGAACGGAAGAGCCACGCGAGCGGTGAACAACGAGCGGTGAACAACTGTTCAGTTGGCCGGCGGTCCTTTTCGGCGTCAATGAATGAATGTGTTTACTCGAAAAAAAAAATACCGTGATATACCGTGAAACCGCCAGAATCTTACAAAATACCCTGATATGAATTTTTGCCCATACCGCCCAGCCCTAGTGTAGGCCTGCAAATAACAATTGCTATATCATACATTCATCTGCCCATTATTTTCTTGATCAATTAGTTGTTTTGATTATAAAATGTCTGGAAAAATGCCCATCGCTATTTCCAAGAGCCAGAGGTTACGTCTTTAAATGTCTTGTTTTGTCAGCACAAAACCCAAAGATAGTCATTTTACAATGATATAAAACAGAGAAAAGCAGCATATCTTCACACTGGAGAAGCTTGAACAAGCAAATGGATCATTTCTGCTTGGAAAAATGACTCAAGCGAGATGATCAAAATAATTGCTCATCAATTTTAATCATTTTGTGGTTTCAGCTCTAGTTCAGTGTGCAGTAAATTACCTGAAAGGGTCAATATGCCAAAAAAAATATTTTTCTTATTTGCATTTGGTGCCAAACAGTGAAGAAAGTCTGCTCAAATCAATTTAAAATCATTCAAAATGAAAGGATGACTTTTTTTTCGTATTCATTCCATTAAAATTCCAGTTTCACTGTAGAGTTATTCAGAAGTACTGAAGCATGAGTTTTAAAATATATTTGCCCACCAGCGTTGCAAAGCTGCTGATCTAAGCTCCTGAATTAGACAAAAGGCTGAGTTACCGGTGGAGCTTAATAAACCAACATCATCCAAGTGCATTACATAAGCAGAAGCCCATCTCCTGCCTTGATACCACTGATGTTAAAGCACATCCCCTGGACAGGACTCTGGTGGGTTGTGGTGGGCCTCTGTCTTTAGTTAAAACCCACCATAAGCTTCTTTCCAGACATCACCAACCCATACTCACTTGATGTTTTCCCTTGTCTCAATGAAGGAAACAAAGTCTCTGCGGATTCTTCAAAAGGCAGATGTGAATAACAGTAGGCAGCTCGGCACCAGGGCTACATGCACTCTGTCACGCACTGCTCTTCACGTTTAAAAAGTGTTGTGCTTTTTTCCATTCAGGTATAAGAAATATAGTCAGCCAACTGGTTTCCTTCTCCCCCCCCCAAGATGAACGCTTGCTCTGGAGGGGCCCATAATTTTGTTTTTAAAAAGACCCCCCGCTGACAAGCGAACTGACTTCTCCAGACTGCGGGCTACACATTCCTGGCCTGGGAATGATCAAGACGGGAAATTACAAGGTGGTGTGTGTGTTTGTTGCCGTTGCCCAAGGTGAACAGCTTTCGCAGGTCTATTGTGAGTATGAGCCAGCTATTAAACCCACATACACTCTACTTTTCTCACTCGTTGTATCTCATACGTAATGTGACAGGACGGCGCAGGAGCTCAGCCAAATGTCTTCCAGTCAAAGGAGACATGGTCAAGAGAGACACCCAGCAAATGTCAATTCAGTCAGATTATTAGGTCCGGAGCTGACCTTTGACCTCACAACAAAGAGGAAAAGAGAACATAAACTTCCTCCTTGGCAAGTCATCTGCTTAAAAATCCAGACTTTTTAAAAATGACCCTGCACTCGTCCTGCTGACTCAAGGAGAACGCAACCAGGCAAACACAGGGGGGACATCTGATTCAACAGGCCTGTACTCCCTCCTCTGATGAAGAGATCAGCACAGCCAAACTGTGTGAAGTCTCTTGTGTGACCTTTATACCAGACTAGACTCACATCCTCTGGTGCTCAAGTGGACTTCCTCTTTTTAATGCAACAGACCTCATGTTACCTCACTTTGGGTTGTTTTTTTCTCCCATTCTTCTGGGAGTAACAGCCTGATTTCCCAACATCACCTCCCCCAGTAAAGTCATCTCCGCAGGAGAAACTGAGGTGGTCTCAGATAGATTAGAGACCTTTTGCAGGCTAACTGGGGCATGAACATCACAGAGAAAGTCTGAGTCACTAACCATACCCAACAGACAACAGTAACCTAGTCATGTAAATGTCCATGTTGTAAATACTGGAAAAATGAAGCACAGCTAGAAGGCTGCCCTTTGCTACTGAATTAAACGAATAACTATAGTTAAAAACCGCAGGTGTCAAAAGAAACCAACTCTTTTAGCTCAGCTCGACTGTAAACCGCACGTTATATTTCCAAGAAATACTGAGCCAACTACGAGGGGCCCGCGAAACGAATTCAAACGCTTTCTTTGTTTATTCTCATTGAGTGTTAGCTTAAAACACCCGTTCATTATGCTGAGGTTATAACAAAAGTCACGTATTTTGGTCCACACGACCACTTTCATTTAAAAAAAAAAAAAAAAAGACCTAAAGCTACTCACCGGAGTCCACAGCTCTTTTGGGGAGACGGTGTATTTATTGACGTGTGTCGAAGCCGTTATTTCTGGACACGTGCAGACGTCGTGTTGACTCATCAACGTCAGTTAACTGTCCACTTTCACATAACTTTCAATGTTGGCGCGGCTGATACCAAGAATGAGCCTCCACCCAACCACACCGTCACATATACCTGGACTTTGTACGCCTATGAAACAGGCTTTAGAAACAATGTGTAACTTATTGAGACAAGATGTTTGACCAGCCGTTTTAATGACTTAATACAGCTTAATTCCGTTTGCATTATAGTTTATTTAAAAGAGACACCCCCCTAAAAATGAACCCCACTTTGGTACGGTCGGGGTTTCTTCTCATTGGTCAGCTTGGGCCATTTACAGTTTTGGAAGACGCTGCGTGCCCGGTACCTAGGTAACCACTTACTCTCGCGAGACTACAACCTGCTCGATCGTTGACAGAACTTTGAACAGGCTTTTGTTTTGTCAGAGGTTTCGTCATGCTCCAGAGGCGCAGCCCTCAGTGTTATCACCGTTACAGGACTTTTTAAATTCAAATAGGAACTGTGCAGCTTTACCAACTCAGCCCCCCTCCTATATTCCTTTGTGGAATAATAAAGTTATTTAGCAGAAAAGAAAATCTGAATAGCAGAATTACTGGGAAATGTATAGAGTTTTTTTGTTCAATTATGAGATAATAACAGAAATAAATTAAAGTCGGAATGACCTCAATCTAAATTATTCATCAACAGAATTTCCCAAAGCACTAAATAATTGGATTAGTGGTAGGCTGCCCTTATTGGTAGTGATACCGTCTCATTGCAATAAGAATCAAATATTTATGCCTAAATGCCATTGGATACACATAACAATCCTATTAAATATATCCCTCTGATTAAGGATATGTTAGACTCAGATTTAACTTAGATTGAAAAAACTGCCAAATGATCAGAACAGTTATTGAAAGAAATACACGTGGAGCATTTTACATAAAAAAAAAATCATTATAGGATATTGGCGAGCCACAAAAACACTTTTTTATTGTTAACAATATATTTTGGAATGGTAGTTCATACATGAAAGCAAATTTACCAAATCAACCGCAGTGATAAATAGATTTATGAATGAGTTTTTGTCATTTGGTTTATTTTCTAAAACATGGGGATTGTGGGTTAATATGTGGAGTCACACTTTTATATTTTTTTACCATCTCATCACAGCACAGACGTATTCTAAAATAGTAAATGAACTGAACTTAGTGAATGTTAAGTCTGTGGATTCTCTCAGTCCTTTGTAATCTTCTACATTACCGCTATAATATTATACACCTCCCAACATAATATTCTGTATGGATAACATGCATAATCATACTATAACAATAAGGGACCAAACTGAGTAAATACAAGATTACTAGAGATTACTAATGAGTGAAAACGGACCAGCATAAAACAGAACTTTTTAGAGCTGAACGACGGGCAGGAAAGTTCGTCAGGCTGCAGCTCTACCGCCGGTTAGTCCAAAGTTCATGCGTGATCTGCGTCCTCCATGTTCTCCGTCTCAAAGCGAGGGGGCCGGTGGAGGGGCTTTAGGTTCAGCTAATGACAAAACAAGCTGGGAGATGATCTAATGTTTTGGCAACAACCTGCTTTAATTAACTAATTCAGGATGACCTCAGCTCTCAGGAGGTTCTGTCTCCACGTGCGTGTAGAGGACACAACACTTACTGCTCTGTTCCCATGAGGATAATCACTGTTTTCTTCTCCACGCAAAGACCCGAGTGTTATCCCTCTGCCGAGTCCTCCTTTTAATTAAAGGGGGGAGGCCAAATGTCTGGATGGGTGTCGATAAGGGTGAGAGTGATGCAATGAGTACCCTTGCCACACATCAAAGAGCAGCCGAGAGCTGCGTGTGAGGCGATCGCAGCGCAATCGCCTTCTGACCGCAGGCGTATGGGGCTGGATGTTACCGTTCCTACGGATTTAACGGACACGTGTGCATGTGAGAGACGGGATTTTGTGGACTTGATGCAAAAAGAACGACAAAAACGCCCAACTTGTCCAATCTGTAGCCCTTCATTTTGTGGTGCTACGCCCACATCTCACCACTTATCTTGAGAAAACAAGCACGTATAGGGCTGGAGAGAGAGAGAGAGAGAGAGAGAGAGAGAGAGAGAGAGAGAGAGAGAGAGAGAGAGAGAGACCATCACAGTTGATAGGCCGCATCAGCAGTGCAGTGTCACCTTTCCTTTTTCTGGAGACCTGGTAGGACAGAAAGAACATTGCACCAAGCTCCATTCAAATATCTGGCAAACAAAATGTCCTTGTCTGAATCTCGGGTTTGTCTCTGGTGTGAGTTTTTGGCACACGGCCTTCCACCGAACATCACTTGTTTCCATCAGACAGCAAGCTTCACAGTTGGTTATGGTCGCCTGCCACGGTGCGTTTGGTAAAGCTTTTAAAAACTCAGACCCCTTGTGTTGTTTCAACGGGGCCACTGTGTCGGCACAGCGGGGCTTTCTGACGCAACAGGATCTGGCGGGAAAACAACACATCGTTGTCGGCCAAAGGACTTGGCCTGGACCGGTCTCAATGCAATGCCCCGTCACCCGTTAAAAGAAAGTGTTTCGGCGTCTAAAACGGCCTGAGAACTATCTATAGCCAATAGATCCGCAACTCAAACCCACAACTCAAAATGATGAAAATACAACCCAGGAAGGCCTGCTTGAGTAAAATATCCATGGTTTTGATAGCAGAGATAGTGGTCAGCAGCGTATCATGTTGAGGAAGGATTCTTTTCTCCGGAGAGTAATCATGGTGGCAATCATGTTATTCTTCTGCAACGATCGCAAAGGTGCACTGTAGAAATACAGAGCTCAGGTTACAAAGTTACCAGGAATGTGTGCTTGCCCACATGCCATTATAGCCAAATGTGAGTCGGGTTCAACGGGAGTCTGTAGTAATGCACTGTAATCCGTACATATAATCCACGTGATCGCCGGGCAGGATGCGCAGGGCTGCCTCTTCAGGAAGTCAGGTGACGGAGTATGAAGAGCGATAAAGTCCGCTTAGAGAGGAAGTTGGGGTGGCCACATTTGTTTTTTTCCTCGGATGGCAAAGTCATGACCCGCCCCACTCCGCCTCTGATTGGTTAGTACTTTTGTTGGTTTGGTTGGTTAGGTTGAGACATGAGGAGTGAGATTGGTTGGGATTAGGGTGAGAATATCAGGGCAAACCAATCAGAGGCCGAGTGGGGAGGGTCAAGCCTTCGCCATAAGGAGAACAATATTGTATATTGGATGGTTGGGTCAAACAATGAGACTGCCATTTGTGTCCCGTAGGAAAGAAAAAAATCAACGTTGACTTATTTCACCTTACTTTTGTTATGTAATTGACCTACAGCATTCACTTTTTAGTGAATGAAAAATTGCGTAGCTTGATTGTTTAAAAATGTTGGGTTTGTGTCCCTTAAGTAACAATTCTAGGGACGATTCTCTCCGACCAATCAGTGGCATGCAGTGTTTTAACTCCACCTTCTCGTACCGGCTCAGCTCGTTCGGAACCTCGACCGACGCGATACACTAAAGAAAGTTTCAGGTACCCTCTACAACCTTTGCTAATGGAAAACCAGAAAAAGAACAAGTCGAGTTGAGTGGAGCCGTACCAGGCAGTGGGAATGTGGCATAAAACAATTATATCACTCACACTCGTACACGCAGACAGCGTGAAGATAAGACTGCTTTTTCTTTGTTTCTTGCACAAAGCAGGCTGTTGGTAAAAAGGATACCTGAGGTATTATAAGATGTCTGTAAACATAAAACATGTATTCAATCCAAACATTAGTCACAAAAAAAAAGAAGGCTTGAACATTGTCTGTGGTGCTAAAACTGAAGCCTCGGAAATGAAATCCTCGCCTCTCTAAAGCAGCAACAGCGGGAGGAGTGTTGAAAGGGAGCTTGAAATAAGACATGGCAACGCGTGTTCGGAGTGCTTGTCACAAAGCAAAAAGCTTTGGTGTCTGACTGCCTTTATTTAGTAAGTCTGGAGCAGGGGTGTGCACTTCCTTCTCACTTGAGTACTGCGAGGGCTGGCAGGTCCTAATTTCTCTGGTTACATAACACGTCTTATCTCCTTCATGTGATACCGGAGGCCCAAGCATCAAAATAAAAACCACCCACACCTTAAAAAACACAAACTCTCAACAAAGTGCAAGTATTCCTGAGCTGAAAGCACTCAAGAGCACTTTGCGTCTCAATTCGTACTCAGCTTCTCCAGCGTTTGCCAGAACGTGCGTAATTACATTCACAAACATTGATGCTTCCCTTCTTACTTAAGAGAGCAAATACCCCCCCCCCCCCCAACCGCGACCCCGTAACAGGCTTTCCACGACCTCACATTCGATAAAGACACAGTTAAATAGCAGGACTGTTGTTTACAGCCCCCACCTGCGCCGGCTGATTGTCCTCTCTACGACTTCCAGTCAAGGAGGAGGAAGTCACGAGGGCTCAGACTCTAACCCTCGGTCGAACCGCCGGACTTCAGAGGGGAGGAAATCATTTAGAGGCCCCCTTTGTAAGACGCGACGTCATCGGTTGATGGGGTTGTTTTCGGTCTCCGCGGCCCGTGACATGCAGTGAAGCAGTGGGTATATGTGAAGGCTCTTACAGTTAATGCTGCATCATTAATGCACACGAGGTGTGAATTATACTTTACAAGTGGCCTTTAGCGTTTCCTTTCGAAGAGGTTCCTTAGTAACAATGTTTTTTCATAGATCGGGAGTGTAAACAAGCTGTGAACGCGGACATATTGTCACTTTCTAAAGTTGTTATGCTGAAGCAGACGCAGAGCGACATTACACTTCACTTTAAAGTGTTTTGTTTCAGTCCGCGTCCATGTTCACCCGCTAGTCGCGATACATGATTTCATGTCGATTGTTGTTGTTTAGATATCGAATGAGTGACAGACCACAGCCGGATGCCACTAGCGTGGCTGAAAACACACAAAAAAAGTCTTGGAGCTAAGAGGACCTGATAATTCTCTGTGGGTTCATCGAGTCACGAAGAGGCAGAGAGAGGATTCAGATATTTATTCACATTGATTCCTGACTTCTTATCGCATCTTCACATCCTCATCCCGGTTTCCAAGTAAAAAAATCATCTATAATGAACTTCCAAATATATATATATAAAAAAAAAAGACAATTGAACAAACTAAGGGAAGTCAATAGAGTAAACATGCTTTTCCTCCTGAGAGTTCTTCCTTTTTTCTCAGAACTGTGAGGGAGGAGGACACCGTTACTACATACAACATACGTCCTTGTCCTTGGAAGCTCACAGCCAATCAATGCATCCGACAAACAGGAACAGCACGACTGTTTGTCTTAGTCGGGTGTAAAAAACGATATTTCACGGTGAACTCTTATCTTCCTTTCGCAGTATAAATAAGTCCACTCAGATGCTGGTTTATTTCTTTTAGCTTTGACATTTAAAATAGGACTGGGTGTAAAAAATGAAGATGTCCGTACCCTTAAAGTTATAGCTACCAATTGAGCACTTCATTCGATACCAATCATATCAATGGAAGCTGAGTGTGTGTCCCACTGGCTGGCTAATCACTGGCGCATTGCACAACCTCCGGTTCTGCCGAGTGAAGCCGATGCGGAAGTGTCTTAAAACTTGCATTCTCTCTACTGGTCAGCAGGGGGCAAACTCTTCCGGTTGCAAAAAGAAGTCAGATTGTATAGAAATTTATGAGAAAAGACTCTACTTCTCTCTTGATTTATTACCTCAGTAAACATCGTAAACATGAGTTTATGGTCTCAATCTATAGTTTCAAGTCTTCTTCAATACAGCATGATGTTCATTTAGTAAATTATGGTCCATTTAGAGTCAAATAGACCATAAAGCAGGATATGCTTTAGGGCGGGCTTACTGCGATTGACAGGTCGCTACCACGACCAGAGACATATCCGGCATCACTACATCACTCCTCCGCTTTCCAAATATGGTAACTTCCATTTCACCATCAACAAAAACAACAACATGATGACGCCCGTAATTAAAGATGGCGACGGCGAAATCGCTGAAGTCAAGGCTTCATAATGGCAGTCCACAAACCAACGGGTGACGTCACGATGACTACGTCCACTTCATATATACAGTCTATGGTTAAAACTGTTAGCTCTGTGAGCACTGTTGCCGATTTTAGCGCTGTTTGCTTCTAGCCGCCAACCCTGATATCTCCGCGTTCAGAACCATGTTTGGGGACCGCTATCCCAGCTGTTTGGGATTTTAGCACCTTTACCAACCCATATCATGTTTACACTCGCCACCCTCCACTCCTTGTTTCTTCGATTAACTGTGTGGGCGAATTTCATGCAATCACAAAAGGTTATCCAGAGAAGGGGCATGGTGTACGATGTCCAGTCAGCTTCTTCTCTGGAAACATATCGTGTGCTTCTCGCCTTGACCATATATGTTGATTTGTGTTCTTTTTTTTCTTCTCTCCATCAGGCATAACACCATAGAGCTATTTGTAAGGCTGGTTTCCTGCTATCCAGGAAGCCGTGAGGCAGCTGTCGGAGAAAGGCCTGGCCTGGAATCAGGTAGTCCATTACATCTGACGGCTCCACTCTCGAAAGTCTTCCGCTTGACTCATCCAGCGTTATCCCTCACTCCTCATTAACGCAGCGGCGGCTTCCTTCGCGCAACTGTTCGTGGAACCTGTGAGGAAGTCGGGAGTTCAACAATAACACGGCATCGTTTTGTTGACTTCTTATTGGAAGTCGCATCATCACATTTTTCGACTCCTGGATACCATTTTCCTGGATACTATTTTGTTGTTGTTTGTTTGACACATCATCAGTCATACGCAGACAAGGGTGATTATCCAGACGTATCCCTGTTGTTAGAGGAAGGCTACTTCATTTCAAGCAGAGTGTGTTGAGGAATAACAGTGAGGGAATATTTACACTCAAAACCGGGAGACGAAACGGCACAAACAAGAACAGCCAAACAACTGTAAGATTTGAGTTTTGTCCAAACCAGCGACCTCAGAAAGTAGAGAAAATGCCCCCCCCCCCCGCCTCCCCTCCAAAAAGAAATGAGAGCAAAAGAAACATGATGGGGTGAAGCCTCGAGCAGCAGGAGAAGTCGGGTTTGACTTGGCGCTCCAGCTAGAAAACGTGAGTTGCGGACGGTGCAATTTGCCCGGGCAGCAGACGAGACTCTCAGCGGAGCCAACCACAGCGTTCCTCCGGGTTTTATAATGGTAGTGTACGGCTGTGTTACCTCCACTCACTGGAATGTGAGAAAAAAAACGGAAAAACTGACAGAGGCATATAAAGAGCCGTCGCTAAATAGCTACATTCACTCCTCCTCCATGAGCTCATGATAAAGTCAACAAATCTCTACTCACATGTGGCAACAAACCACCAGGACAAGGACATGCTCAAGTGGGGGTTGCTGTTTTTCACTGGGTAGAAGACACATTTTTATTCACAACTCAATATATGAAATGCAAATCCTTCACATCTCAGTCCTTCAACGTGTTTCTTCCAGACGAGCGTTTTAAAAAAAATAAAAAGGGGTCAGTCCGCGCAACTGACAACCAAAAAACAGATTCTCTTTTACTCCGTGTCATATCTAAGCTTGCAGACAGTTCCGCTTCTGTTGGCCCAGAGTTTTAGATACCACTTCTGAATTATGTTCCCACATTGCCGCATGCAGGCAAACAGGAATGTTGTTTGTGCACGCTCAAAACATTAAAAAACTACATTCCACTGGTGGTG
The DNA here is from genome assembly GCA_016806645.1 of Ophiodon elongatus. Lineage (NCBI taxonomy): Eukaryota > Metazoa > Chordata > Actinopteri > Perciformes > Hexagrammidae > Ophiodon > Ophiodon elongatus. The sequence continues at coordinate 1,462,206 of JACSYO010000592.1, read as the reverse complement.
ATGGAGGGTGGGGGGAGATATTTCTCTAAAACCTCTCTACACTGTGTCCTCTTACAGTCCCACTGTCAGTTATTACAGTACTCTCTCTGCAATAAGCTTTATCAGCAGCAGTCAATGTTTGGCCTCTTAAGCCGCTTTCACGATGCCATGACAACCACCTACCTGCAAAAGCGTTCCCCCAAAAAAGGTGTTGTTGCAAGTGAGTTTGTCGCCATGTAAGTTTTTCTTCTGGTTGTGCTAAGTTAGCTAGTGTGTTGTGATGGAGCAGGTATTCAGACGCAGACAGTGTCGTCTCCAACAATCTTCTCCCCCCCATTTCTTTTTGATTGGCAAAAAGCCAGGCGGTCAGCACTCAAAATCTGTGATCGTCCATGTGGGTGGCAACAACATCTAAAGCATCAGACCCCAACCAACGTGATCAAAACCACTTTCCCTCCCTCCCGCCTTCCCCTCACTGAAATGACTGGAGGCGGCCAGTTACCCCGTGGAGGTGTGAAAGACCCCTTCAGGCAACATATAAGCTGCTCTGGGTGCTTTTGCTGGGCAACCTGAGAGAAAGACCTGCAGGCACTACTCAGGGCAGAAATAGCATAATTTTCCTGTTTGTTCAATTCAATAAAAAAAAATGTTGTACAGCCCAACAATCACCAATCACAAATTTGCCTCAGAGGGCTTTACATACAACACCCTCTGTCCGAGGACCCTCACATCGGTCCAGGAAAAACTCCTCCAAAATACCCCTGTTTATGTTTTCTGGATTTATATTTACTGCTAATATTCTCCCAAATACACGAGAATGGAACATAAATCTATTATAAAGTAGAAAAGGGACAGTTTTTTTTGTAGTAAAGATGGAAATGTACAACATTATTAAGCATCAAGTCTCCTTTAAGGGATCTAAACACGATTACACGCTTAAGTGCACTGATCCACGCGATTTCACAGAAATACATGAAATGACCACAACCTCTTCATGGCGCATTACGTGGCCCGGTGGCGTTTAATGTGTAAAATGTGATGTGCTTCCACCATGGAAAATATTTAACGTTAGGTTTAGGCAACTCAACCACCTCGTTAGGTCTAGGAAAAAACATCATGGTTGGGCTTAAAATAAGTACAAAAACTAAGTAAAATACATAAACATGTCACGAGCGGAACTTCACAATAACTCAACAACACCGGTGTCGTAGTTGGAAGTCCTGCGTTTGCTTCAAACAGGCTTCAAACTGTGCAAACAATTAGTCTTCATGTATGGGTTTGTGTGTGTGTGTTGTGTGTGTGCAGGGTAACGGGTCAGCAGGCATGTGTGGGGGTGGAGGAGCAAAGGTCAAGGTCGACAATTTCAGGTCAGGTGATCATAGAGTTGGGACAGATGGTGATTTACCACCGTTTGGCAGCAGGTTCCCTCAGGGACAGAGCAGACATCACTGGGGTCCCACATGCAAGTCAATAGACATAAAGACAAGAGGGAGGGGAAGGGCAAATTGTTTGAAATGAGCAGGGGATTGGAGATTTTTAATTAATGGGTGGCCAACAAGAGGAGGAGGAAGGTTTTTCTTTTTCTCTCTCTCTCTCTCTCTGTTAAATGATTAATTTGAGTTGACAGCATCTCTTCTTACTGTTGGCTGCTAGTATCAGTGGTAATAACAGCGTTTTGTTGTGTCACGAAGAGGAAGGAATGTGTAGTTATACGGTAAATGGCTTATTCGCTTTCCAAAAGTTAGATGAATAGATTGATACCTCTCCCGTATCTCAGACAAATATGGAGCTGGCGTCACATAGGTTTAGGAAAAGATGGTTTGGGTTAAAATAAGTACATTTGTGACCTAGCTTAAGTTAAGTGCCTTTTGTACGTGACTTAGGTTAACTTAACTTAACTATGTAACATGAATTGAATAAAATGTTGATTTTTTTTTTTTCACACAGGACATGAACAGTAGTCTCCTGGGTGAAAGTCCAGTGTTTGTTTTACCCATCCATCCATCCATGTGACTCATCAGTTTGAAGCAGTTAATCTGAGACTTTTGTAATGATGCGGATGGGATTACATCGGAGCTGACAGCCTGGTGTGTCTCATACATTTGGTAAAGTGTGCCTTGTGAGTCGGCATCAGATGCCGAGGGGCGGGATATAGCGTCTGTGTTTGATGCCCTAGTTTCCAGTCTTTATGCAAAGTTTAGCTTCATATTTAGAGCAGAGACATGAGAGTGGTACCAGTCTTAATCTAAAAAGGAATTAATGCATGATGCATAAACAACACAAAAATACGAAAAACTTGCCTGCCAATATTTTGCATCAAAGCTATTCATACCCACAGCGATGCAAATTTGCATTAGTTGCAACACTTTTTCAAGAAAACGTTTGAATAGATTCCTGCAGGCAGAGGACCAACTACCAGGACCCTATTAACCCAGAGCAACCGACTGTAGGCCGCTTTATTGAGTTCCCTTTTAGTGAAAAGCTCGGAGTAAATTTGAGTTCCCGCTGGTAAACACAGTGTATATGTATAGGGCTTTTATTGTGAAAGGTAAGAATGTAAGGAGTGGATCTGGTCTTTTAATCGCTGTGTAATAATCGCATTGAGCGATAAAGTCTTTATGATAAAAAAACAGCCAAAAAAAAATAAAAAAAATTCATTGCATGAAAAAACTCCCTTGGTGTGTAAAGGCCTTGACTCGCAGCAAGAAAGCAAATAAATTAATTTCTCAAATTGAATTATTCTTTTAAGTAAAAGAAAATGACAACAAATTACTCACTTATGTAATGCTTATTTTTTTTTTTATCCGATATCAAAACACACATAAAAAGTTCGGATGTGAAGAGCACTGCATTGTCATAAATCTGTAACTAACTAGCCAGAAAAGACTGCTGAAGTCAAAGACGCGCAGCAACAGTGCAAATCTGTGCAAAAGGTTACAGAAAACTCATAAATAATTTTCCTCTTTTCTACGCTTCCCTCCCTTTTCTCTCTTCCCTTTTCCCTTCACCCACCTCTACCTCCCTTCTTTGCAGACAACCAGCTGCCTCCCCACACCTCTCCTCCGTCAGAGCGAGGGATGATCCCCTAGAGAGGAAAAGAGGGGATGGAGGTAGACAAGAGGTGGAGGAAAGAGGGGCTCGGGCAGGATGGAGGGAGGGAGCGGATGGGTGCGACTAGACGGAGGTCAGGCTTGCATGTGACGGCCTCTTTTGTGTTGAAGCCCCCTCTGTCACCACTGCTGCTGTTGTTATAACACACACACACACTCCTCTGCTGCCTTCGGGGGTCCCAGTCCAACAGACCCCCACTCACACACTCATTATGGGGTTTAACCACGAGGGTATGATATAGGGTTTGGGTTTAACAGCAGAGTCGGGGTCAGAGCCCAGGGGAGAGAAAACCTCCCAACCCCAACCTCCCCACACACGGGCCCATGGGAGAAGATAAGCCATAATCAGTCCATTCTGTCATCCTCTCTTTCACCAACCAGCCTGCACCTGAAATATTCTCTCTTTTCTTCTATTATTATTATAGGTAATTTTTTTTAAAGAAAAAGTGCCGCTTTAAACACATTTTATGCAATTAAAGAAAAGCAGGTCACACAATTTCACTTTGCTTCTACATCGCAGCAAAAGCATTCAAAAGAAATGGCCTTGTGTGTAACGGAGCTGTTTTGGTGGCAAGTGAAAGAGGATTTAATAGAAGTGCAGTACAGAGAATGTACAGTACTGAAGCCTTTAACATCACGCTCAAGGGCACTTTGATGGGAGCAAAAACCGTTGGTGGACATGTTGAAGGCCTCAAAGTTGAGTTTTCTTAAAAGGAATGCCTCGACATTTATTCGCTTTTTTAACCGAGAGTTAGATGAGACTATTTATGCCACGCTCATGTCTACAGCCAGAGTCAGGAGACGGTTCACTTAGGTTAGCATGGAGACTGGAACACCACACTGAAAAAGGTCCGTGTTTTAGGGCCCATAGAGCATGGGCACTAGAGTCCTTCTCACGTCCAAGACTCCCTCTGGCCGAGACCTCTGACTTATAACCAAATTACTTTCCAATGTTATTTTACCAAATTGATCCAACAACCGAGAGTCATTTCAGGGGTTTGTGAAAAAATGTATCCACCGTTATACAGTCGTGCCTTTAACAATGATTGGCAACAATGCTTTTTGGGCCAGTGTGTGTCATGTGACGTGGAAGTTGCAATACCCCCCTGAAGCCAATAAGTTAAAATCCCTTCGCGGCCCAGCTCCGCTCCTTGACTTAGGCTTGGACTGGACTTTGTGGAGTCTTCGTTGGTTGCCTGGCAACCTAACGGTGACAAGAAGACTCCAGGAGGTAACTGAACTCCAGCATATAACCCTTCCCCCCGGAAAAACCCCACCCTGTTTGTTTTTTGTAGATGACTGGAAGGGGACTCAGAGAGTGCAGACCAAGGCTGTTTCCACAGGGGAAAAATGATGCTTATATCAGCCCTGTAATTCAGATCCGCGGTAAAAACGTAATGGGTTCTTCCTTGACCCATGCTACACCCTTCCACCAAGTTTCATGACAACCAGGTTGTTCTGAAATCCCGCTGACAAAACAAACAAACAAACCCAACCGAAAACACAGACATAGCATGTCCATTAGTGAGCTTTAGGTGCTAGTAGGCAGATATGGTTTCCCTTTGACAGATGAACCAGTCTGTTTCCAGTCTTCGTGCTAACCTAAACTATCCATCTTCTGGCTCTATATCTACCATCTAACAGACAGATGTGAGACAGAGCCCGATCGTCTCATCTAACTCTCGGCAAGAACTTTTCCTTTAATCTTCTTTCCTCGGTCTCTTCTCCGCTATAGCCTCCTCTTTATGCATCCCCCGGCTGTGCAAAAATCACCCCCTCCCACCACTAAATCAGCACACTCATCGCCCACTCCGCACCAACACCCCCATCGCTCTTGTTGCTCCTCGTCCATGATAATCTGGGACAGATGATGCAGAGTGTGTGGCAGCAGCATGGACCCCCCCCCCCCATGGACTTTCAGCTGTACGCGTACAGAGGCACTTCACCAAAAACATGAATTATGGATCATGTGAAAATGAATAATGAAAGCAAGATAATATACATAGCTGGTGCTGGAAGTTGCATGAATCAGTCCAGAGCAATACCGCTCAGGGATGAAACTATAATACATTTGATAATCGTATCTTACTGTGAGGCCCCGTCTACCAAGCCTCGGGCTGACCATGAATCAGATGCTGTTATGGTGATTATGCTATCATTGTCAAATCAAAAGCATCTCTTCATTCCTCATTATCAATTTAAAAACTCACACAAGCTTATGCTTTGCACAGAGGCCAAACTGAACTGCACCAATGTTCTGTCCTGTGTGAACATTGTGAACACATTGGAAAAATGGCAAACGACCCACCATAAGAAACTCTTGGCACGTGTAGTCAGATAAAAGTAGGACACAGGAGAAAGTGACACAAGGAAAGGTGAACAAAATATTTGCAAAATGGTCAAAGTTGATATGAGAGAAAAACCACCAGAGCTCAACATGAATGGCCATGAGACATACAAGAATATGTATCAAGTCAACAGTGAGGAAGCACAACAGATTCCCTCTAAACGTAAAAGTAAAACTGCAATCACATGAATAAATTGTTTGACATATATCAATGAACCAAGATGTTGTGAAATAGTGGATTAGGTGAACGCAACTCTATAATAAATGTTATTTGGATCACTTATTTTCATAATAGCCACGTTTTTGTTGGGCATTCATTTCAGTCCTATTATGGAGATTTATATTTTAATATGTCCCTTTTCTAAAGTGTGGTTTTATAATGGCATTTTTCATTTCAAGCATCCTTTTTTATCTATTCATTGCAATTTGATCACAGAAAAATCTGTTTATTTTGGATTCATAACGCTGTAATAGTGGATATTTTGGCCATGGTTGATGAAACGTTGTTCATGTCTACATGGGGGTAAGCCCCTCCCTCCCCTGATATTGAGCTCCTGCAGACGCCATACTTCCAACCCACAGAAATCACCCTCAGAAATCAATTCATGGTCTATTTAAGTGGAATCATTTCTAACATTTTGATATTTAATCATCTATCTTAACCTCGTTAGTACTACGCAAATCTACTCAAACAAGCTCAGGCAGCTCGGTCCTTCATTCTTGGCTCTCTCCAGGTCACCTGATTGGAAACTAGGATATGAAAGCATTCCTTCAGAGTGTCCCTGGTTCTCTTCCCAGGGTGGGTTTTGGTGGAGTCTGTATGCCGAGTGCCAACACGTGTCTGGCTGGGTTGATAACTGTGGATTAGGAGCTTTTTCCCAAACTCGGTTTTAATGAGACAGAGCGATGTGAACATGTCAAATGTGAAGTCTTTGCTTACAGAGCTGTTGTAATGTGTAATTGTGCTGGAATACTTTTAAATATGTCAATACAAACCCGGTTTAGTGGGATAATCCAGAAAACACATGCCGACATGCCCCGGGGTTCTGCCCCGCAGCAAGGTCTACTTCCTTACAAAACCATACAGTAAATGCATGTGTCCTCTCTAAGTCCACGGGGTTGTGAAGACTAAAACTGGGAGGAGAAATCCAGACAAAATAATGAGTCCTATACGTTCAAATATAAACCCATGATTGATTGTATTGCTGCACCTTTACATCAAATGAAAGATATGTTCCAACACCACTGAAAAGGATACGCCCCATACAATATTGTTTATCCAACAGATATTGTGCTGCTAGCTATTGTGATCCACAAGCCAATGACCAAGTGTGTTCATTTTACTGATTTTGACATCAATTACCATGGCAACGGTCATAGCTCCGAAGCATCTGGGTCGTCCTTAGTCACGAGCGCGTCTGAAATAGCAAGTGACTGGTTAACATTCCCCCGTTTGTCTGTTGTCTATAGAAGGAAAATCATTAGCACCAATTACGTGGATCAGGAGCGGATTCATTCCCATCACATTGGCCCGGGGGCCCCTGGGCGATTTTGGCCCCTGAACAAAAACAGGCAGAGGTGACAGAGGAGAGCACAGTCTTGTAGATTAATTGGTATTAAGTTAATTAGGGCGTAGCTGGGAGACCCCATTGGGTCGGGACCCCGGTATTGTGTCCACAGGTGATCCATCCTGGGAACTGAACCCTTGTTGACACACAGAGGAAGGCTCACAGCTTTCAGGGCATGAACAAAACCTGACCCTCCGCTGCCACGGTAACCAGCCACACACAACGGAGCCAAATGCTTCCCCGCAAGAATACTAACAGAGTAAAGAGCATCAGTAAACACAAACTAGTGGTTTGGAGTCTAAGTGAATCCAATGAGTGTTGAACTCAGGTTGCAGTTATTTCATGTCATTCCAGCAGTAACCTTGTTGTTTTGCTTGGAGTTTAGTGATCGTATCACAACAAGTACACTTTATTCAACTAACGATTTTCTGGTAGTAACTAAATATTGCTCATTATTTTTTGGGGTACGTGTTTAAGAAAGAGCCAGTTTATTGGGTCAAATTTCTGCAACCGACAATCAAGAAAACTAATGAATGCAGATGCTTCCATGATGAATTTACTTAATGGTTTGATGAGTCTGAAAATGATGTGACACTCTCCACCAACTTCATCAAAACACCAAAGGAGGGACTATCCTTTTGAAGAATGCCGTTGATCCTTGTAGTAGAGTTGTACAGACTTGAATGAATTACAAGCTGTTCTGCAGGCTCATGCATCTAAACACCCGACTGCAACGCCTTATATTTCTAGTTTTCAAAGTTCATTTGATGTAAATTTCCTTTGTAAAGAGTCATTGACAAAACAATCTCACTCAAGGTTCATTTAGTAGCTGTTCTGGAACTTTTGATCACGTATGCCGCAGACTTGAAGCTTCAGAACAGATAATAAACGGCAGCCTGGTCCCAGACCTTGGAATCGGCGCCTGATTTGTTCAGCAATTGAAATATGTTTGCGTTGTGTTCACTGAGGAAACGGTCAACCAATTCGAGTTCTGTAGTTGGGCTCAAGACGGTCCTCTTTCTGCATAGCTAGCTAGATACATTCATAAAAGAAATAGCGACAGAGAAAAGTGTGGAAGAGATAAACGCAGCTGAATTGGTTGTTGTATGTCAAGTTACAGAAAAATAAAAACTACCAGATACCAGTTTAGGGCAAAGCAAAACAAAACCTTCCCCTACCAACAAGAAACTGACAAACGTGAAGACGATGTCAGGTTGAATGAATGAAGCGAAACTAAATGGCAGATTATCAGACCAACTAAATGGTTAATTCGAGTACAAAACCGATTTATGAAAACTAGGCCTGTGACAGATGAAGGAAAGATGATCCACTGTAGCATCCCAAAAAAAAGTCCATTCAAAGTCGGACTTAAACGGAAATGAACATTTGTAAATAAGCTGCTTGCTGTTGATAAAGTTCAGATATAATCTCACAGTTTGGAACACTGCGTCCCTCTCGCTGTCGTCTTGTTGCCCCTAAAATGCTCTTCTGGTTGACAAGTCATATATCACTAATACACTTATAATATTGCTGAGTTGATTTAAAAATATAGCAAAGGATAGAGCAGAAATCTTATTACTGGGCAGCTGCATTTAAACATGCCATACACGAACCTGGTTATTCAGTGAATGTAAATGTGGTCTCAAATTTCCTCTGATAATCTGATTTCTCCAAATAATCTGATTGTCTTGTGTACATACACACATGGCGATTAAAGAACAGCGTCGCTCTTCTTCATCACAAGGACACAACAGTTATCCCTGTTTTCCTGGATGAGGGGAAAATACTAAAACTTCAAACAGAGGGTGAGACACCGTGCCCGGTGGAAGCGTGACAGTGCCAAGCTGACAAAAACAAACAGACAATGTTATCACGTCTCCCAGACCTCTACAGTAGAAAACGTACTATCAGGGAGGAACTGAGAGGAGGACTGAGAGGGAGAGAGGGAGAGACGGCAAACAAAAGAGAACTCTCGGTGCTGATTAGACACTTTATCCAGGTCAGCATCCGACAGACCAACAGTGGAAGTCTTTCATCGGGTGAATGGACATATGGAAGGTGACTTGATAATCATAATGGGTGTTACCGAACAACCAACCGATTGACAAGATTTCTAATCTCTAGTTCCAATATGGAAAAGTTGCACAGGATCCCAGAGTTTGTCCAAAAAAAAAGTGCCGGCGAGGGTCTTTCATTCCCAAACTTCAAACATTCATCTGATGAATGCATCAAGGGAAGTAGCCACTTCATGACATCTAGCTTATGTCAAGGTGGTGAAAGCAGACTCTTGTCCTATTGACGAACCTCAGATTCAAGAGGAACCATGTGAATTCCATTCTGGTCATTGAACAGTGGGCCAGGATACCGGAGGGGTCATGGGAGTTTGGTAGTCTATATGTTTTATGAACTTTAAGAAGGATAAGATACCTTTGGTGTATCTTGTAGGGCAGTCATTGATGGGGGTCAGCACCTCCCAAGTCCCAGGCCAGGGTACTCTGCAGGAAAAGGGGTTTGGGGTGAAGGAGTCCAACTATCTTGTTGTTGTTCACGAGTGAGGGGGCGAGGAGTTCTGATGTCCACGGGGAGCTTGAAGTAGAACCGCCGCTCCCCTGCGTTGAGAGGAGTCAGTTGAGGTGGTCGTGATATCTGATTAGGAGGCCTCCGGGGTCCATTCCCCTGGAGGTATTCCTAGCATGTCCAACACTCGGAACATGCAGGTGGGATTACATGTCCCGTCTGGATTACATGTCCCGTCTGGCCTGGGAACACCTTCCGGATCCCCCAGGTAGAGCTGGAGGGTGTGGCGTAGGGAGAAGGACGTATGGGCTGCTTTGCCACCGCGACCCCAACCCAATGGATTGAACAGTGGGAAATGGATGGACGACATGTAGAATTGAGCATGCCGAAGTGATGAGCATTCCTCATGCACGCAGAGCGAGCATTCAATCACGTCCCAAACACCTCCCAATCCCGTCATGCATCGGCGTTCCCTTTGAGAGGGGGCCAACAAGGTGGGGCGAAGGGCAGAGGGCCCACCAATACGCCACCAAGCAACAGAGCGGAACATGGCAGTGACGATCGGTACGAAGACTGATGAGGAAGAGTGGAGAAGAGGAGGAGGAGCAACAGCGTTTGCATGGGAGTGTTGGGAGTATGACCCAGTTACGCACAATGCCTCCAAGGATGGAGGGGACAGACAATCGCGCAAAAACTCGTGGACCGACACACCGACCACACAGGTTCTACAGGAGAGGCCAACGACGTGCTGAGGTTAGGCAGCGACAGGCACGAGTCTGAGGCTTTCACGCGCACAGAGCACGAGGCCGAGCAGTGGCAGAAAAGATCTGAGGCCACACACTCTCCGTCTGTTTTCCTTTTTTTTTTGCTTTCCGTGACCTACATTCACCATGTCAGAGGAATTAAGGGTTTGCTGCAGGCGTGTTTCTCTCGTGACTGACAAGCAGCAGGCACCGAGTACCGTTTCCCTGCCCTGAGGTTTCCCCCTCAGCTGAGTAAGCCGGAGCAACTGTTATGTACGACGCATATGAAGATGAGATGAAAGGGAAACTTGAGAGAAAAAAAAGCAAAAAAAAACTTGCAAAAGCACAGTGGAGTCACAAGAAGCGAGTCTCCCTCTGAATCACTTTCCTGCAGGGTAAACTGAGTTGAATTCATTAAAACAACGTGACGAGGCGTTGGAGGTGGCGAGGATGACAAGGCGCGCCCCCCCACTCTTCTTTCCTGTCAATACCAAGAGGCGTCCGTGTCACCGTCAGCAAGCGGTGGGCTGAATCACACTTCTGTCAGGATGTCAGATGGGAAACATGTTGGGAGAGATCTGCCGTTAGGGCTGTTGTATAAGGGGGCGTATCGCTGTGGTTGGCTTAACGTGCCAGATTGACTAAAAGCTGACACTTGGAGGACCGATTCCCTCCCTTCAATCCTCATTCCGGCTGCTTTATTGTTGTGAAAAAAAAAGGGGGGACAACGGGCGAGCACTGAACAAAGGGGAGAGGAGAGATGACGGATGGCAAACGTTTCCTCAAGAGAGATGGAGAAACATCTCCAATTCTAATGGGACAGGAGCGGGCCGCTGGGGGGTCAAAGTGGGGTGAAGCCTTGCAGGGGATGAAGGACAAAGTGTGTGTGGAGGAGGAGGAGGGGGCAAGATTTAGGGTTATTTGCACCGTCACGGCCTCACCTAATTTCCATAAATGAATCAGGGACGCGTGCCCTCCTGTGTGTGTGTGTGTGTGTGTGTGTGTTGTAATGGCAGCTGCTGTCTTGTTTGACAAACGCAGCGTCTTCGCTCCATGTCAGCGAGGGAGTAGCTTCCAACACATTTTATTTTTTTTGTCCGGGGAAGAAAAATACACGAGGCTGCTTTGGATGCATTTCTGGAAAATCTGCCGCACACCAATCATGTTTGTGTTCCTCGGCTTCAGAGGCTTTTCCAGAAGTGAAAACCGAAGCCCGACTGGACGGGCAGAATGTGGCTAGTTGGCGTAATGATGTGGACAGACAACGGCTCTCGCAAGGAGTTGGGACGGCTCACTGACACATCTGTGTTCACCATTAAATCCATGGAGAAAAACAGGACAGGCAAAGAGCTTTAAAGACAGCGTTGACTGAGTGTTTGAGAATCATTTGTCTCAACTAGCCAGTAAAAAGTGATTTACTTTGATAGAAAGTTGAAGCAACTACATATATTTCCACTCTGAATCATCATACTTCCAATGTACTGCAGGACTATATGCGGATGATGTTTTCGCCAACAATTATAATTCAAAAATGTTGCTGGTTATTACTCTGCATGATTAGGGCTGACAACAAATGTATACGTTCCAACCCAGTGAAATACGGCCTGGACCCGTTCCAGATAGATTAACGCTTGGCTTTGTTTCAGTTTCAACTGACTAATAGATAGAACATTTTCAACTGTGTTGCATCGAAGAAGATTTGCTGTCTGCTTCTGCCTCCAATGTTTGTCTGGTGCTGCCAGCTAGTGGACATAGATGGTACTTACAATTAAAGTATCACATCAAGGGTCAGTCCATAGTTTATTCCATTTATGCCTGGTGGTATCTCGCTATGCAGATAATGTAATTTTTTAATTCACAGAACAAGCTACCAACAGTTTAAGTGTAAAAACATATTGTTAAAAATGCTCTGTTACAAGTATGTCCTGCATTTAAAGATTGATTTAAGGCTTGGTTTTCATCTCTCACGTCTTGGCTAAAATACATTGTTGACCTGCGAACTGTATAATATTCAGCTCCATGGCTCTGGAATAGCCTCCCGTCCCACATTAGGTCCAGATCCACCATAAACAATTTTAAATCCAATTTAATCTAATAATTCATTTAATATTAAATTAATTTCTTGCCTTTCGTTTGTTGTTTTACGGTATTACATTATGCATGATTGCCTTTTATACAGTTAATATACATTTTAATATACCTTTTATGTCTTTAATTATGCATACCTGTATAGACAAATATCCTAACCCATCTGCCTCGACCAGAAAAGCACTTTAGGTCCTCTCCTGTTTGTAAATGTGCTATATAAATATAAATACACTGACCTGACTTTATTTATCCCTCGAGGGAATTCAATTGTTTTCATTATGTAGTTATTTTACACACACACACACGCACGCACACACGCACACGCACACACACACGCACACACGTGCACAAACAGGACCTTGTGTAGGCAGAATGGCCCTGTTGTTACGTTACAGTTTGTGTTACACTACTGCTTCCTGTGTGTACGCGTAGCCGGTCCTCTGTCCCCCTGGGGTAAATTCAAGATTTGTGATATCGGCCTTTATAAATAACACAGAGTTGACTGGATTGTTCGTGCGTGGCCTCCGGGGTCGCATGCCCAGTGTATGTGGATGGTCACGTGATACGCGTTTTCAAAAAGGTTGCCGTGTGGATGGAGATCGTTTTAAAACGAAAACTTATTAGTGTGGATGTAGCCTATAATGCTGTTAAGATTTGAATGATTTTTTTCATTTGATCTTTTTCAATAATTCCTCGCTCTCAGGAAGGAGGGTATAATGTACACACACACACACACACACACACACACACACACACACACACAAACATCACCACACAACTTGCACAGTCTCTCACAAACACACACAGCAAGAATACATTGTGCTATTTTCTTAATTTGATGAATTGTACCTTGTTCCTCTCTCTCTCTCTCTCTCTCTCTCTCTATAGACCTCTGAGACAGTTCAACAGGAAGTAAACAACACAACCTCCTTGAGGGGGGTAAGGGGTGGGGTTATTGCAGGGCTGTTAGACCATGTGAGTTATTGTGCACCAAACACACTTGCGGTGGAGTGAAGGAGCTGAAGGAGCTGAAGGAGCATCAGCTTGGTAATCATACTTACTCTCCACCAATGCAGTTTAAGAAGCTATTGCAATACAACCATAAAGGATTATAAAGCGCACAATACTTCACCAGCCCGTTGCTGCCAGATGACACTCTGAATAGACTTAGGCCCGTGTTGGTGAGCTGAGCACGTATTACAGGGTTACATAACACAACAATAGTGTTAGACAGAGACACAAAAGGCACCAGACCTCATACTGAACCACTCACAGCTGTGTTCTGCTGCACCGCCCTCTACATAACTATCACTTAAGACTGGGAACACATTGTGGAAAAATCAGATCACACACCTGTTAACTGTCTGACAGCAGTAGTTATACTAATATCTTTCCAAGAGTATGTTGCTGAATTAAGTTGAAAATCATTTTTTTTCCCTTCCTATAAAATGAATACAACAAGGTTTATTGTATATTCTAACAATACCTAAGCTGTGTTTTGGGAAGTTTCTAAGAACAAGCCCGTCCTTATGCGACCCCTGAGACTCTCCTCCCCTGTGACTGTTGGCTGCCTTGTGCGCCACACACCTCCCTCCGCAGGCGGGCCGGCCCCTGGGCTCGCCGCCAGCGACTGCGGGATAATGGTGGCCCGGTGCCAACCTGCACAGTAGTCAGTTGGGTGTAAAAGGTAAAAGGTTGCGACTCATCTTTCGTCGTCTTTCTCTGACTTTATTTGCACAAACCTCGCCGTCTCACTTTGTCCCACACACACGGGTCCTGCCCGCTGTAAAGTATAGTCCGTCCCCCCCGTGTGTCCTGACGTGACCTCGCCTAACGTGACCTCGTCGTCTCGGCTCCGTCTGTACAAGAAGAATGATAGACAGAGTCTAAACTCAACCAGCTTTCTCTTTCTCACTCTTTCAGTCCAATCGCATTCTTTGTTAGATTGTTTACTTGTACGGGTTTGATCTCCCTCCCTCCCTCTCTCTCCCTCCCATCCAGCCTCTCTCTCCCCCCGCCCACCAGTTGGTTCCTGTTCAGTGTTATTTGTGGCGTTAGGAGCAGAGACGAAACGGGAAAGACGGCCTAAACAGCCCTTTTCGCTTCAAGATTCTGCCTTTTTTTTTTCTTTCGCCGCTGCATCTTCTAATCCTGCAGTTTCACTCTCTCCCGTGACTACAGTGAGTATCTATCTTTGCCGGATTAAATAATCGGACTATAATGGTGTTTTTCCAAGGAGTTAGACCCCCCCACCCCCAACTTTTCTCCCGTAACCCCACACAGCCAGGGAGAGTGGCGGACGTGCAGCAGAGATGGAAAACCATGACACAGATCGGGCTGAGAGATTTGTGGGGCTGCATACATATGCGGTAGCTGTGTTCGAACAAAAAGTGATAAAAATGCTCTGGAGAAAGAATGAAGTGTGTCAAACCTGGTGGTGCCATGTTCATACCAGAATAAAAGCACGATCTGGTGCTCAGAGAGATTTCTCCATAGAGTTCCATGCCATTGTTTAACCTGCAGGGAAAACACGTATTCCCTTCTTAGTAAGTCGGTCACCTATTTGTCCTGAGATCTGTCAGTAAAACAGGTCAAACGTTTCTGTTTACTCCTGCCCGTTTAAGGAGGTCAGCTCTAAGATTGACTAAATGCCAATTTCCGTTTGCTGTGCGAGTGTGATTGTGTGTGTGTGTGTGCGATAGGCTACATGAAAGGACAAACACAAAAGCAATGGAAGAGAAACTTTTTGAACATAGTTAATACACATTATTATTATACTAGTGTTATGACTTTAGAAACTTAAATCACAGACTGTGAACATGCATTTTCTCTAAAAACCAGCGCAGAATGAATGCACCGTCGCGCGCCATGATACGATCTGTCACACTGACCCTCAAGTTCGGGGACTTCAAGAACTTTCCCGCTTGTATGTAAACATGCGTAACTTAACAGTAATGCCAGCATTATCACACATAGCGGCTGTTTCCATCCCTGCACATAAAAAATAAATTATAAATCACCTGGTATTTATCACTGGCATCTAAAGCCATGTCCCGTTTCACCGTTAGCATCAATAACGGAGCTGCACTGACTAATGTAGAGTGTCATATTTCTTTTAAAGGAACTATTTTTCACAGATGATACCTGAACTATAAAAAGGTCACATCTAGTTTGAACGGGTGTGGGTGTTGCTCCTGCTTGGCTTTTAGGCACCTCCATCTGTGCCTGTAAAACTTTAATTAGATTTTATTGTCGGCTTTTTCATTGTATGTTATAAACTGCAGTGTATAAAACAGTAAAAGCTAATGAGGGAGGCAGACAGGCTAATAACAGATCTGGCACCTTTACAAAGCACTTAATGAGATCTTCTGATTCACTGTCGTGGATAACAACAACAACAACAACAATAGGCGGACAGATACGCATCTCCACGTTTGCTTTTCAGAGAGAATCAATGGTCCAATTAAATGCGGACCTGAATCAATGCACGTAAATGGAGAGTTTGCATTTTTGTGTGTACAATAGATCAGAAATAAGTCCCTTGCCTCTGTGAACTGCTGGTTGTAGTTACTCCCCTTCTGGGAGTCTTAAAATACAACTTGTTTTGCATTTCGGTACTTTTGTCCTGCTTACAATAAAATTAACTTCGTGACAGAGTCCTGTAGCTGGGCTTGGCATTTACTGCACATAAAGCTCACGTGCCAACCTATCACTATTCACTGTGCAGCCCGAGTCTGTAAGTGTCCGGGTGCACGAGCAGCCTTGTTTATTAAACCGAGGCAATAATTAGGTTAGCCTATTGCTAATTAACCAGAGTAGTTTCTTAAAACGGTTACCCGGTGTCACTTTCCTAACGGCAAGGCGCGTGTTTCCGGAATGTGCGGCCTCGTGAACTTGTGCTTTTCTTTGACCCACCTGTTTTCAGATGCTCCGCCTGATTGCAGGGCGCGTGGGAGGCCTGGCGGCCAGGCGCGCGACAGCGGCGCTGACTACGAGCAGCAGCGCGAGGATGGCGAGCCACGATCACGGTAACGCGACTCACTGCCTCTGAAGTAGAAACAGTAAAGACTACAGTGGGGATAGTCTGTCTGGATGAACTGTGACAGAATGAGAGGCGGGGATGTATTTTCAAAACGTTTCTTCACAAGGTACCGGGGTCAAAGTTCACCGTCTAATGGTGGTGTCTGCGCCAAATTCGTCGACCCATCAGATTCAGAGCCCAAATTCGGAAATTAGGCCATATTTGTACGAACGTACTTTAAGTGGTGGGAAGTAACGTTACATTTATTCAGGTACTGTATTTAAGTTACATATGTGAGGTACTTTAATTGGGTCTTTTGTTTTCATGCTACTCCACTACATTTCAGAGGGAAATATTGTACCATACGCTACAATTATTTGACAGCTTTAGCTACTAGCTAGGCTACTTTGTGGGTGAAGAGTTTTGCATACAAAACAAACAAAGACCTTAAATATATGATGTTGTTATAGGTCAAACTAACCAACAGTATATAGACTGAAAGAGATGAAATTATTAGTCAATTTATAAAATGTAACTACTATTATGATAGAGAAAACATTCAGCAGAAGAGTCAATAATGAAAATAACTATGAATTGCAGTCCGATACAAAATAGCTAAAGATGGTTTACTACCCACTGATCCACAGCTGCCCCCTTATGGTAACAGTGTGTTTTTACAGTGTAATATTAGTACTTTTACTTAAGTAGAGCACCTGAATACTTACTCCGCCACTGGAAACTTTATATTTTGATAACAGCCGTCACCAAATGAGGTGCCTCCATAGTTTTTAGATGTAAGGGGGAAAAAATGGACCCCGTAGATACAGTTGTGTTGTGCACAGGTCTTCAACTGCAGAGCACAAACCATCTGCCAATATCTGAAGGCCCTTTTTTGTCTAGTTAGTCGAGGACCCCTAAATCTGATGGGTCACAGAATTTGGTGTTACACCAGTCCATATATTTTTATAAAAGCATACCTGGAGATTGTTGCTAGAATGGGTACATTGGTAAACTTTTCCATTATGCAGAAGGCTGCCATACCAGAAGTACCTCAGTCTAAAGCGGCCTCTAACCAGCAGATGGCGCTGCTGTACCACCATGACTGGGCATCCATGTAGACAGATGGTCCTCGGGGCCATTGTGTTTGACATGTTCCCATTTTCTAAACCAGGGTTGTTGTTGTTGTTGTTATTGTTGTTTACTCTTCTCTTGACTGTTCATTGTTGCAGCAGTTGGTTCCAAAAGTGACCATTCCTGTCTCTGTCCATCCAGAGGTGACAGGGACACTGGACATGTCTCGGCCGATGTACTGGGACCGCCTGGACACCCCTCTGCCCGACAAACCCTACAAAGATGAACTGACTGCCGCTGACAAGAGCCTGAAACAGAAGGAGAAGGGGCCCTGGAGCCAGCTGACCAACGAGGAGAAGATTGCCTGTAGGTTCCTCTCTGCTCACGGGCCGAGACTGTTGAGCTGCTGAGGTGGCACACAATACAGCCCAAAACACACGTCCCCAACAGGTTTGAAAAGTCATCTGAAATGAAAACTCAATTTTCGTAGACCACGATTCATTTTACAAACACACGATAACCAGCGGTGGAAAGTAACTGAGTACAGAAGTACTATTCTGACAGGATGTAATTGTCATGCTACATTATATTTCTACTGCGCTACATTTATCTGACAGCTATGGTTACTGTTACTTTGCAGATTAGGATTTCCTACAAAACCTATGGTGATAAAAATACAGTAGTTTGATGTACAGTCAATTAAATCATAGAACAATATCATTAATATTAAATCAAAGATCTCGACCGAAATTGTGTGGAATAATTATAGTAAAAGAATCATATATAAAATGAGGGAAAAGCCGTTATATGACGCACATGACAGGGCTTGGGTCAAAGAAAGAACAATGGGAGGAAGGCAGCTTATACTGTAGAGGGTGATCATGTGACTATTGCCTCCGCGCGGCTCGCAACATGGCGGCAGCTGAGCCGGCGGCCCGCTGCTAACAGCGCTAACTAACAGTGCTGACAGAGCAAATGGTGTTTACCATGAGGGGGGGACCGGGGTGAGAGCTACGCTTCCACGACGACGCCGTGGGTTGGGACGGCGTCATCGGTTGTGACCGCCTCATGAGCGCAATGCAGATCGACATTGGCGAGCCAGTGGGAGCCTGCCAGCGTTCTCTGCTCAGGTAGACATTACTCTCCATCTTTACACAGCGAGTGGTGGTTTGCTGCTATATAAATGCTCTAAATATCGCACAGCAAACCTCAAATATGGAAATGCGGAGAAAACGAAGGGTCATGAAATGCAACAAGGTCCAACCAGAGACATGGCAGCTCAGTCACTGTTCAAACTTCATCACTCTGTCAAGTTTTATTAACGGTGCACGTCCCCATTTTCTCTTCTTGACCTCTATCTCACCCCTCTCTCCTGTCCTTCATCCCCCCGCAGTGTACCGGCTCATGTTCTGTCAGACCTACCCAGAGATGAAGCAGCCGCGAGCCGAGTGGAAGACCGTCGTTGGGGGTATCTTCATCTTCGTGGGCCTCACTGGCCTGGTGGTCTGGTGGCAGAGGGTCTATGGTAAAGATGCCTTTTAGACAACCCCCCGTTTCTTTTTCACACACATCACACACCTGGGGCCACTGCCTGTCACTCGGCACAGATCCTTGTCCCTCACAGCAGACATTATTTATTGACTTATCGCCGTGACTAAACGACGTTACCGCTGGCCCTGTTCCTCCGAAGTGTCCCAGTAAGCCAGCGCGTATGAAACCAGAGCCCTGTGAATGCACGTCAGGCTTTTTGAGATACACCAGCCGTTCGACGGGCAAAATGGCCACTGCGAGAGAAAAGAATAAAACATGAATCGCATGCGTAGTTCAATGTATTCTTAAGCAGCATCGTGTGTGCATGTTTTTTTAATATATGGACTGTACTCGATCAAAGTGCTATATGTGTCTGTACTCCTTGTTCGCTGCAGTCTACCCTCCACGTCCCAGGACCTTTGACGACGAGTGGCAGGCCAAACAGCTCCAGAGGATGCTGGACATGAGGATCAACCCCATCGAGGGCTTTGCGGCCAAGTGGGACTACGAGAAGGGCCAGTGGAAGTAAAGAGGCGGAGTCTGGGCCGGTCTCCCCCTCAGATTATTGATGTTGAAGACGCCGCTGAAGTCAGTCTCAATTTGAATGTTGCATTGTAACGGATCCAACCACTAGAAGGATGGCGCTCATTCATTATCAATGTCCCGAGGGGGTCGTTTTACCAGGGGCCTCCTCTCCAGCCACTGGGGCCTTCTGTCACGGTCCGTCCTGTTGAGAGCTTATAATAATAATAATAAAGGTTTTTACTTATGCTTCTGTCCAACTCTTTTATTGTCCGGAGTGAGCTCTGCTCAACTGCTAACCTGCCTGCTTCAAATGCAAAGCACTCTCTTCAAGAGTTGAGAAAAGATATTAAATGGATTTTTTAAATACTTTTGCTGTTGTTAAATTTGGCCTCCATTCCATTCAATTCATCCATTATAAAAAAAGTAACTTCAGACTCACTTCTCAAATGACAAAACAAATGTAATTAACATGAAAATAAATGAACTGGGCTGTAAACATGTCTAATGCCTCTGTCAGCAGTAATGTTTGATATAAAATAAATGTTCTGCTTACACTCGCCCATCACTGCCTGCCATTATGAATCCAAATGTAATTCAGGGTCACATTTCCTCCCCACACCTCTGGGAGCTGTAATAGTGTAGGGTTGTCTCCCACATCACTTTTTCGTTTCCCAAAAGAACCAATCCATTTTGTGTCGCTGCATCCGAGGGAACGTCAGATAAAAAATAAAAATGTTTATGTAATCTAACCTTTTGGTAGTACCTCCGCGGCCCACTAGGGAGCACTCTGAGGACCACCAGTGGACCCCGGCCAAGTAGGTGAGAAATGCTGCCTTAGACAATGAACGGGAGACTGATTTTGTAGACCAACCAAATGTTTTTTCTTTCTTCTTTTTTGTAATACCTAAATGAGCTTCATTCTATTGTAGTGTTCTCAGTTGTGAAACAGAAAATGTAGCCAGAAGATTCCCCTGGGTTCTCTTTGTCGTCTATAACCTTTCCAATTATGTGGAACGCAAGACTTTAGACTTGATGACATCACACATTTTAGTTTTAGCACTCTAGTTTTTTGGGAGACAGTAGTTCATGTTTGCTAATGACTTTCTACAGACGTGCATGTTCCCCTGAGGATATATTCTTCTAACTTTGGTAACACAAGGTTGATATTTGTGGATTAGTGGTGGAAGGCAACTATATATATATATATATATATATATATAATATATATATATATATAGATATATCTAATATATATATATATATATATATATAATAGATATATATATATATATAGATCTATAGATATATATATATCTATAGATATATATATATATATCTATAGATAGATATATATATATCTATAGATAGATATCTATCCTATATATAGGATAGATATATATCCTATCTATAGATAGGATATATATCTATCTATAGATATAGATATATATAGATATATATCTATATCAATATAGATATAGATATATATATAGATATATAGATATCTATATAGATATATATATATATATATCTATATAGATATAGATAGATATCTATCTATATCTATATATAGATATATATATAGATATATATATATAGATATATATATCTATATATCTATATCTATATATATATATATAAAATTAGTGCACTAGTACTTTTACTCCAATACTACCTAGAACCAGGAACCGTGCATAGCAGACTGTGGGACCACTGCTGCAGTAAAATGAGGTTTTCTGAAGTCCCGCTCTCCTCCAACGTTCAGTGCCAATCAGCACACGTTAGCCTCTGAGGGAAATAGCAGCACACTGAACACTGAACTAAGTGTTTCAGGGCGTGAAACGTACTTTCTTGCGGTTGACTTGAGCATCTCTTTGTGCGTGCATCGAGGAAAAGACACGGCAGACTCGGTACATCTTCCAACATTGGCTTTATTAGGTTCAACGTAATTTAGCATTTTACAACGGCATTCTAAGACAAAGGAACAGACCATTGGACGTGGTTACGATCTCTGATTGTGGAACTCTTTATGGCCAACAGGAATGCACCAGAGACCCAACCTTTTGGAAAATATCCTCTCACTTTATTTGCATTTTTCTTGTCTAATGGCAGTCCAATAATCCTACAAAAAAATAAACCACACACACACAATGAATGACAATGCACAGATGGAGTTTAAGGCCATTTGAAGGGGCACAATTATGCTTTTTTCTTTCTTTTACACCAAATATAAATAATGTTTAAAAGCCATCAGTTCGGATTGTATTAAATATGTCACTAAGCTAACACACTATTCTAAATTGGTTTAAATATATAGGGTCGTGCCAATGCTGTCACACTTCCTTCATTTGTGTGCCTCCTTCATGAACATTTTGACACACGCGCACATGCACACACACACGCACACACGCACGAGGGGGACTTGTTTCAGTGGGGGCCTGGGACAGCAGAGGATAGCCTGCAAGCAGCTTCTTTTGGGGCTTTTTTTTGTTGAACGCTAGAAAAATATATTTATATACTGTACTGGAATGTATGAGAGCAGAACCTTGGCTATTAAGATGCTCGGAGGAACACCAGAATTTGGAGGATTTGGTCCTCATCGATTTTTTTTTTTATTATATTGGGTAAAATATTTGATCCAGGGTTAACAGTTTAGAAAGAGACTAAATCAAATGCTCGGAGATGTACATGATTCTGTGAACACAGTCCCTTCCGGAAGTGTTTACTCTCTGTGGGGGGGGGGGGGGATCCCGGGACCCCCTTCCCAACTAATTACTCGAGCTGCCAGTTGTTTGCGCGTGAAACGCCCGGCGACAAACACACCGCCTTTGACTTTCAGCTTTAGATTGAAAAAACAAAACAAAGACTCTCTCTCTCTCTCTCTCACAGACTAAGTGCGACTGGCAGAGTGCGTACTGCACGCGCGCGGGCAGCAGGTGGGCCAGCTGTGACTGACACACGTGGCTAGGCGCGCTGACAGCCGAGGGATCGCAGAGGAAGAGGAGGTGGAGCCGGAAGGAGAGGAAAGGAGGGGAGACGGGTGGAGGTTTGACAGTTCGAGGTGTCTGGGGGGCGGAGGGGAAAAGTTGGGAGTGGGGGAGCGGGGGGGCAATGAAAGAGACGCACGGACGGGTAACGTGAAGTGAGAGTTTGCGAGACGTGACGGACCGGCCGGTTAAACAGACCTCGCTTTGACGCGTTTCTAATGAAACTCAAGACGACATCCGGATCCGGAACCACGTCGCCTCCTCACAGACATTGATCCGCTTTCATCAGTTTGCTACATCAATCTTCAAAAAGAAACACTCTCAGGTGGAGCCCAGCGGTGTCACTGACGAGTGAAGATTGGACTAATGGTTCTAAAGCATAACGAAAAGGATGATTATTAAACCACAGCAGAAAGAGGAACACCTGTTGGAGCACTGCAGCACATGATGAGGATTTTATTGCAAAATTCGCACGGAAATGACTCCAACACTTTATTTTAAACCCACAGATCTTTAATTTGCAATTATATAAACATGACATTAGAGAAAAGCAGCAAATCCTCACATTTAAGGATCCAGTGTATCTTTTGCCATTTCTGTTTGATAATCATTGACCAATAATCAAAACTGTTGCCTGATGAATCAATTGACTAATAATGTGCAGCTAAAAAAAAAAAAAAAAAGAGAAGTTGTCACTATAATGTAGTTGTAAACCGTTATCAGGATATTTCAAGTGTTTATTAATGTATTTTACAATTATAACTTGGCATCTATAAGCAGACTATGAACAGATGATGAATGACTAAAAAAATGTTCTTTGTCCACCAGAGAGCACTGACCAGCTGGATTATTAAAATGTCCCACAGAATATGTATCTTGTTCACATAAAAGTGTGTTATATGTTTATGTTATAGCTATCGATGGATATAATTATCTGATTTAATAAACCCTCAAACATCCGTGTAGGCCAGGCTGTAATTGTTACATTTGTAAATCAACATGAAAAGTGGTGTTTTTTTTCTTTATTCTATTTATTAATTAAAACCCCGGAGTACATGGCCGAGATAATTTACCCTTTCTAAACCTGAAGGAGCCGTTTGTGTTAATAAACAGTTAATAAACGTCTAATATTACTGTACGGATTTGTTCTTGTGTGTAATGACATACCAGTCATTCATTAACTGTTTATACACCTGTGATAATCAAGTTAGTAACTAATTAGTGTTTAAACCCTTTATTAAAGGTTTATATACGGCTTCTGAATGTTCAACAGTGGGGTTAAAATAAGGCGTTTCCAAATTAAAAACTTTACACCCAAATATGCGACCCCTAGGAGTCCTTCATGCTGCGCCCCTCTCTGCTCTGTTGCTACAGTATTTGCTGCGTTCCTCAGCTACCGCGTGGTGAACGCGCCCCACACACAAACACACAGTGGGCCGGCACTCGGCAGGCTGACCAGACGCAAGACGGGGATCAAATCAAGGCCAGGTATGACCGTGAGGCACAGGTGAGGCGGTGGGGTGGGGGGTGAGGGGTGGGGGGTTTAATGGTTCACGAATCCAAAACCAAAATGCACCAACGAACACAAAAAAGCAGGAGGAGCCAAGTTTAGTTTAAGACTCCCGTGTTATGTTAAATCGGTTCCGACTCCTCATTTGCCGTGCACACAAAACCAATAAGCCTGAAGGCCGGGGGCCGGGGGCCCAGGCAAAACCACCAGCGCGTTATGACCAGCTGTGGGTTATGACGTCATAACTGTGCGCGAGGGTGGGACATCAGGAGCCGTTTCGGGGGGTGGCAGGTGCTACATCCTCCATATGGCACACACACGAGCAGCAAAAACAAGCTTAAGACGGGAAACGTCGAGCAGCCCGGGGCCCCGACAACACACAGACCCTTTACATCTGTGAAGACCCGGGTCAGTTTCAAACGTGGGGAACCAAAAAATTTGTTAAAACTAATGCATACAAAACATAAAGAGAGACTCGTGGAGAGAGGGATAGCAGGAACAGTGTCCGTCTCTGTATAACCGCACAGTCGCCATCGAGGTGGAATAAGGTGAACACACGAATACTAGTAGCTCCTCCTCTGTCTTTTTCTCAAAAGTTCCAACAACATGCGAGGATTCTTTGTCCACTGTGGGGTGTGTGAGGAGGGGGTTTGGGGAGGGGGGGCAAAACGATAACAAAAAGTAAACGTCATCAGCAGTTCTGACGAGACCTTCATTTTAACTTCCGTGGTAAGCGTGGGTCGAGGGGGTGGGTGGGTGGGGGAGGTGGAGGCGGGTGGAGAGGGGTCATGGTCGGTGCGGGGGAGGAGGCCTGTCGAGCGTCTTCCCCTCTCACAGGCGTTTCTGGGCGATGAGCGAGCCCACCACAACGCCGGTCACCAGCGTCACCCCCGCCAGCAGCCACTTCTTGAAGCTCTCCTGAGACTTCCTGCTCTCCGCCGCCGCGTCCTGCCCGAAGATCTCGGCGAAGCGCTCCTGGCAGACGAGAAAAAGAACAAGGACAGGGTTAACCAGAGAGCATTCAAATCTGAAAACCCCAGCAAAACTCCTATTGGCTTTTTGTTGATGCTTCCGGGATCGGCCTCCCAAAATATCCCTGCAGCGCGCTCATTTCTTCACTGCCATAGTTTTGTTGCCGAAAGCCGTCACTGCTCTTTGGCTCTGAGGGGCAGTTTGTGGTCTCTAAGGGGGCCGAGTGGCTCTCACAGGAGCTCTTTCATTCATGGTTTAGCTCTAAATAAATGTACACACACACACACACACACACACACACACACACACACACACACACACACACACACACACACACACACACACACACACACACACACAATGAACTAAAGGCCACAGGCAGGTTTGGAAGGTCAGGTAGATTCCCTTCTGTAAAGGTCAACGAGCAGAGGGCTGCTGAGCCACCCACGGCCGGGTAGCCGTATGACTGCACGAGCCACCTCCCGTCCACCGCAGCACCGACGCAGGTGAGGCGACATCGCGGCGAGGAGAAAGCCCCGAAAGCCACCTGCGTCGACGTTGTGCACCAGTCACAGCGAGGTCTCGTCACTTAGACGTTCACACAGAGACTTCTGCCCCCCTGACCCGACCCCCCCCATCACATTGTTGCCGCCAACATTCTTTCCCACCGTCGCCTTTGCCCACATTGCCGCCCACTGAAATCATTTCCTGGAAAAGAGCCACAGAGCAGGCGCAGTTGGGACGCCCGGCCACGGGGAGGCGCCAGTCAGGCTAAAAACCTCATGTAGAAACGATCAGCTGAGCTGGAGTGACCCTCTGAGTCACTGCTGATGATGCTGCAGCTCGTTCCTGTCCACGCCTCAACAGAGCAGTAAACATTGGCAGGCCAACGCAATTATGAGTAAGTCATCCTAACACATGTGGAAATGACTAATTCGGCTGTCTGAGGTGCAGTTGGGACAGGAGGGCATATGGTGGTGATGGAGGTGGAGGGGGGTGGGGAAGGGTTACTGGAAGAAGGCAGTCAGAAGTAGAGAGTGAAATGACGGAGTAATCAGTGAATCACAGAAAGAATGCGGTGGGGGGGGGATTGGAAACTCCTCACCCTGACTGAACCACATGGATGGTGACTGAAGACAAAAAAAAAAGGCCATCATCAAATCGGCTACGATGAATACAAGGCCCAGCCTCCATCTTAATCCGGCGGAGTGAGAAATATTAATGCGTGCCGATGCATAATACATATCTCTAAAAACATATCGAGGCAGCAGCCAAAGAAAGACAAGCAAAGAGGCCAAACAGTCTCTGGTTACAGCTTCTCAGATGGGACGAGTCTCGGCTTTTCTTTGCCACACAGAGTAAAAGTGAATATCTTCTGGCTTCAACAAAACTAGAAGGAATTTAAAAGATGCCCCCTCGGCCTCTAGGAAGTTATAAGATCCACTTTCACTATTTTCTCCCCTGACATTTCAGTGACAAACCCTTTGTTGCCAGCACAAAGAGAACGTTATAAATACGTCGGTATTCAGTGTTCGAGGTTCAGGGAATGTTTGCATCATCTCCAATAGGATATGACAGCAATGCGTCGCCATCTCTGGGACCCATTACGCCATGACCGACGGGGTGGTTGTTCATCGACTGGTGTGGCGACGTGTATGAAGCTTCACACCGAGGATCACTGCGGCCAATTGGTGTCGACATTTTAGTGCAGGGGAGCGTTCTGATGACCCGACCGTCGCCTTGATAAGTCTCAGAGATAGAAAGAAACACGTCAACTCTCAAAGAAAACAAATGCATTCGTTGTATTCCGAGTCGAGGATTGAGCCTGAGGACTTATTAGTCAAAGAAACTGACTCAGAGCAGGCGGGGGAGCGAGGAGGCGTGGCCGCCGTCATTCCAGGAGTTTTAAGCCACTCGGATTGCTGTTTGACAACAAGCCGTGGAGTGGAGTTTCTTTCAAGCCCTGGTTTCATCTTACTGCCTGATGTGGTGACATCATCATCAACACCACCACCGCTGGACCAAAACAGAACAAGGAAACTGACTGCTCCCTCAGTTCTTAGGAAACTCACCAACAATGAAAGTTCACAGTTGCCGGGTTACTGTTTAACACATGTCGGGGCCATGACAAAGTGTAAAAAATAGGGGCCGGGCCCCTATTTTTTACACTTTGTCATGTCTGTTTCAATATGATGCAGAGGAGGTTCTTCCGAGGAAAGGAATCTTTGGCTTTTGCGGCTAATATTTCTAAGAATATGCAGGGTGTGAATGTGCTGGTGGAAGATAAGGGCGGGGGGGGGCTCACTTCTGTGACTCGCTCTGGCCTAAACCAGAAACTGGTTTTCAGCTCAATGTGTGCGTCATCGCCATGGTAATACAAGTCAGTACATAATGGTGGTGAACCTGCTGGACAAAACCGTGTAAGTATCATACACGTGTGTTTGCCACAGAGCGCATGTCCTGCAATAATCTAAAACTCCTATTGGCTTTTTGTTGATGCCAACTTCCGGGATCGGCCTCCCAAAATATCCCTGCAGCGCGCTCATTTCTTCACTGCCATAGTTTTGTTGCCGAAAGCCGTCACTGCTCTTTGGCTCTGAGGGGCAGTTTGTGGTCTCTAAGGGGGCCGAGTGGCTCTCACAGGAGCTCTTTCATTCATGGTTTAGCTCTAAATAAATGTACACACACACACACACACACACACACACACACACACACACACACACACACACACACACACACACACACACACACACACACACACACACACACACACACACACACACACACACACACACACACACACGAGTAGGCTCTGAGGAATGTGTAAATATGTAACCGGGTTCCGCTGGAGGAGTTTGTCTGGAGGCCGCTCTGCCTCTCAGGCGTGGGTTCACTCGAGGCGAGAACTCCACCTTCAACACACTTCATTCCTCTCCCCCAGTGCACAGAAAGGCCTCGTTGACAACCGAGAGGAATCCGTTTCTGCTGCCTGCCGAGTCAGCTGACAATGAGGAGGAAATATTTGTCTTCGACCTCACCTTGAATTTTAACGGGCCTTCGTACAGATCATGTACGTTTCCAGAAAAGATCAACTGGCCTTCCTGCTCGCCGTAAAAACATGAATGAACTATAGAAGTTACTTATGACAACGGTGTCGACACTGAATGGGATGCTCATTGTGATGAACACACACACTGAAGTTTAGCTTGAGTCAATCCCAGAAACACCGTCCTGCAGCTGGGAATACTCACTGAAAGCACTGAATGTGTATCAATCCGCAGCTGAAAATAGTGCCCAACAAAATCCCACTTTCCTCCCGTTTGATTAAGGTTTGCTCATAACTACGGTGCCCAGCTGTTCTGGGAAATAACTGGACTTTTTCTTTTGTTGAATATTAACCGATATTATTTGTGGCTTAGTAGGAACCAAGTGAACCATCAGTGTAACACGGTTAGCACACAGGAGCCTAAGTGAGCCAAAACAGACCACAGAGTGCGTAACAAGAGGTTAAAGTATGCACAGCAGCAAAGTTGCTCTTAAGCACCCTGATGACTCAGCTGCATTCAAGTTAAAGGTGGAATCCACCACAGGGGATTGATAAATAGCACTACGGTAAGTAATGACATAATGCGATTACACGGTACATCATGAAATATGAGCTAATGTTTTACTGCGGCTTTTTCGATCTGGAATAAAAAAGGGCCAGTCTGACTACTGCCTATCCCTTTCTGAGAGATTTCCCATGACAACGCTGGAGGAATCTGGGTGTAGAGAACGGACCTGAGCACCTTGTGATGGTGACCGACACCTAAAATGGACATGTCGGGACATGTTGTCCTCAAAGCGGGCTGGAAACACATAATGAAACAATGTGTACTGATTACGTGCTCAGGCTGAGAGATGCAAAGGACAAAGCTCCCTCAGACACAGTAGAAAGTTTACTTGGTTGGGTTTCCTCACACACACGTCGTGTGAGTGACCGCCAAAGATCCTGTTCAGAGCCCTCTTTAGTCAGACGTTAATATTCTAATTATTAAATTAAAATAAATAATTAACTGGATCTTTAAGGTTGTTTGGGGGACTATTTTCAGCTGTGGATGAACACACATTTGGTGCTCTAGTGCGGTGGGGCTGTTGTATTTCTTCACCGGCATTACCAGTCAGCTCACTGTGCACATGTCAGGGCAGCGCTGTCTGTTTGATATGCCCGATCTCCCCTCGTCCCACCCGGAAGGTAAACCCAGTCTTTATCTGCTCTCTCCTTTTCCCCTTTCACACGGTCACACCTTTCTCTCTGCATCTCCGCTCCGCTCCCACAGGAAATCAGGTGCTAAGCAGCGGCCTGCCGAGCGCTTTCAGGTCTCGTCTCGGTTTCTTTTCTTTTGCTAGGTCTAACTTTGTCTTTCTTCGTTAGCCGTGGAGAAAAAAAACATAAAACAAAAAAAAAAGGATGAGGGAAGGATTAGCTCATGAAAGCAGAAGGTTGGATATAAGAGAGAAAGGGAGAGAAATGGAGAGGGGGGGGAGGGGGGGCACAGGGAAGGATATCCTGCAGTCGGTTGCCACGGCTACTGGAAAGCTGCTGATTAGAGTGTGTGTGTGCGTCTGGGCTTGCAGGTCCATCTCCGTGGCTGATATATGGCCCAATGCTACATGTGGAGAAAGCAGCGTTTTAACGATCATTAGCAGCAGCGTCCTATTCATCAGCTCCGACTTGTCGGTTGCTCCGGTGTTGCACCATAACAAGCTGCTCATATCCCCTGATGGTGAAAGCCCCTGACCCCCCCTCCACACACACACACACACACACACACACACACACACACACACACACACAGTTTGAGAAAGCACATTTTGTTCACTTTCACAATGGTGATACCAGGCTGAACACTTAAAGAGCATCAGCGTGTTTGAGCAGATTGAGAAATCTGTGCATCTCCTGAAGAGTTTGTTTGGGGGAGTGTCAATGTTTGGTCATTTTTATTTTCTAAAATTTTCAGCGGACCACTTTAACAGTTATAGTCAACAGATGTTGAAATAATTGATGAATTTACATCATTTATCAAGTAAAAATGCCAAATATTTGCTGCCTCCAGATTCTTGAGTAAGAGGGTCTTTACATTATTGTACCCAGATCTGATCCTGTTCTATATCTTGCGTCAGCAGCCAGAACACGTCGCGTCACCCTCCCGGGTTACTCTAAATCATACGTCATCGGTCACACCGAATTTTATCTTTTCTATAATACTGTCTTCAGTTAGACAACTTTAGGCTTAGAAATAGGTAGGGGTTTTTCTACAGTACTCTATAAAATAGTTTCAGTCGCTGCTAGTTGGACTTGGGTTCAGTGAAAAACAACAACAACTCAGCCCCTTCTTACATTCCTTGGCCGTTCATTGACCGACTGTGCGGATGTGGCCTTCATGGTGACTCATCACATTCCGGTCATTCGTGCCCAGATCTGGTCTTATTCGACCCAGATCCAAAGGGGCAGGGGACCGTTATATGTGAGGGTTTCTGATGAGTCTGTGTAATGTATAGCCTCATAGACGTAGACTTCCCTCGGCACAATAACCATCTGTGTGTTTCTAAGATCTTTACCGTGTAAAAGATTAGCTTAGAGCTCATTGTGAGGTTATTGTCATAATTGTGTCGAGCTTCGTTAAGATGCAACATAAATATACTTATAAGCAAAACTAGTATCAGTCAGGCGTGACTGAGAACTTGCGATTGGCGTTTCACACTACCATCTACAACTACTACAACTACTATTTATTGTAAAGAACAAGCGTTAGTTGTCGCTCTCTGATATCTAGTCCCTGGATGAGCTTGAATGGTCAGCTGTGTTATCAAGCTTCTTTTTAAAACGTGAGAGTCTCTGTGTGTGCAACATCTGACCTAGACAGCTCACTTTCAGCAGACCAGGGCCGCTCTCTAGCGACCCGTCGGAGCCCGTGACCAAGCTGAAGCTCCACATTCACATGCAGAGAAGATTCCAGAGGGTTCAGTGTTGCAAACAGGAAACGTCTCTACGGTGACCGAAGGTTGACAAAAGGTTCTTTCCCTTGCACTCCCACATGTAGGTGTGTGTTTTTGCAACACTCCCTTTGAATAGCTATGACAAAAACATCTCGATCAACCAGATCCATCTCAAGAGAATTCCCTCTCCATATGTTACGAAGGGTTTATCTGTAACATTGCTTTCGCAAGTGCATGAATGACCAGAATGTGATGAGTCACCATGAAGGCCAAATCCTCATGGTCAGTCAATGAACGGCCAAGGAATGTAAGAAAAAGGGTGAGTCCAACTAGCAGTGAAAAAAACACCTATTTCTAAACCTAAAGTTGTCTAACTGAAGACAGTATTATAGAAAAGCTATTTTAAAGAATCCCAAAAGAGATATGGCAAATGTCTGAGCACATGGAGTTAGGTAGGACAACGAAAGCAGGATCACCGTTCGAGAGTTCACAAGAAGACGGCGACCCAAAGTCTGAAGACCCCTGAGGAGTCACATGAAGAAGAAGCAGAAGCAGCGGGCTCTTAAAACACCTCAAAATATCAGCTGTTGTTGAGCAACATATTCCAGCGAGTTGCAACACACGGGATGTGTACACACAAACACCGCACGGCCAGTTCTTGTTTATTGAGTAGAGTCACCATTGCATCCGTGTGACCGATGACGTACGAGTCACAGCAACCCGGGGAGGGTGACGTGACGTGTTCTGGCTGCTGAAGCAAGATGACTTCATATGGAGACGAGAGCGTGTGTAAAAGTTCCAAGTACAGTGAGTGAAGGAGATGTGACCTCTGCCTTATATCCAGGAAAAAAACCCAGCCCACGAGCGGATCATGAGATCACAGGGACTCGGCGAGATCAAAAGAAACGGCAGATAAGCTGCCCGAGGACACACAGACACGCTGTAAAAGAAGAAGAAAAATAACTTAAATTGTCAAGCTGAAGGACATCCATGATAAATCCAACACTTATTTCTGGAGGATAAATATTGTTGTAGTCAGACTTTGTGCCGTTTGCTTTGATCATCTCTGAGGTATCTCTAGAATTTGATTGGGGTCCACCTGCGTCCAATTAATTGGCGTGATTTAGAAAGACACACACTTGCGTATATAAAGTTCCCAAAATTGACTAAAAGCCGAGCTTTGAAGTGCATGAGACTCGGGGCATATCCCCAGAAGCAAAGTCCAGTATTGTGAAAAGGATGATGTTTGGCCCCACCAGGACTCCTCACAGAGCTGGACGTACGGCCAAATGGCTACTGACACTCACTTGTCTCTGGCTAGCTAACTTCCTTTCATGGACCAAAAAAAAAAAAAGAAAAAAAAAAAAAAAAAGAAAAAAAAAAAAAAGGACGTCTAATTGTGTCGGTGGAGGAAGAGAAACCCCACTTTTATCATTTTATTTTATTTAATCATTATATCATAACTTAAAGCACCATCCAACTGTTTGAGAAGCCTTTCAAAAACAATATTTCGGTATTCATGTTGTTGACCATCTTCTTTATTGTTGAATTTAGGACAGGCTCTATGGCGTGATTACTTTGGATTCCTACCTTGGGAAACCTTTAAGCTAGGACAGTTGTTTATGAAAAGTACCCATCCTTAGATAGGTTAGGCTTTTTTCCTAAATGCAGTTAGGAAACACGTTTCTGTCATCCCAAATAAATCCTATATGTCCTCCTAAACTGAGACAAGATAGGATTTCAGACTTGGGAAGTTTCTGAAATGAGGCCTCTGGTGCACAAAGCCTGTAGAGGCTGGAATTGCTGCCAAAAGTGCTTCTACAAGGTCCTGAATGAAGGCTCTAAATGCTTATGTAAATGAGAACCTTGCTTTGGCTGCAAGACAGAAAACAGCAGTGGTTTTATTGCATCTTTTTGCTGGAGCCCCAAACACTGGGTACCTGGGGTCATCCCCATGTTCTTGATACAAACCAACATTGTAAGAGATTGGTAGGGGCCAACTTCACCGTTCAAATTGCAAACGACTGAAAAGAGATGGACGTTTCAAATGCAGCTTGAAAATGGTAAAAGTCCATTAAGCCAGTGTGGAGGTATCAACGTCTAAAGATAAAAACCTAAGCCTGCAAGTTTGAAGGTGTATAACATGAGGAAACTGTAAGCTGCGGGGAGGGGAGGGGGGGGGGGGGTTTTGACCTAGATAAACCTACACGGCTGGGAACATAAAAAGGTGTCGATCATGTGTCTTATGAGGACTTTGAGCTGGAAAACATTGGACCCTGGGAACAGAGATTAGACTGATGCCGGTTGCAACACATCTTCAGCTCGGTTCAGTATAATAATGCTAAATAATTATCTTATAGTTCAAATGTAACACAACCGTAAAACCCTCACCCTCATCAAGAGTGTCATCCCCATCACATGATTATAATTACTGTATTCATCATTACCAATCGTGCGTCTATCAGTCTATTTAGCGGCCTAATGGTTGCAATCTTCACAGAACCAAATCGGAGTTCAGTTGGGAAAAAAAACAAAAGTCCACAATGTGAGCGATTGTTCCTCCCTCCCTTATCAATGTCATCATCATCTCCACGAGTTCCATCACTTCCTGCTCCTCCCCAAGGCCTTCTGACCCTTCATCATCCGTTACACAAGTTCAGAGGCGTTTTCAGCAACAGGGGAAGTCGGGCCAGCTGCCTAACATCCCATGTGACCAGCAAAGGTAGGAATTGCGGAAGAACTAAGCAGAGAAAACCCACGGCTCAGGCCCGTCTTACAGCTCAGGCCCTTTAACGAGCAAGTAGGGGTTCTCCTGGTTCAAGTTTTCTACTTCAGCAGGCGACAGGAGCAGACGCCGGGTAATACTGAGAGCGAAGTCGAGGAAAAAGTGCAAGGAATAAAAAAGGGAATTCATATAAATCAAACATAGACAAAGTGCTCAGGCTAACAGCCAAAAAAAGATGACAAATGAGAGGGAAATATGTACATTATACATACACTTGCTGATGCCTGAAGAGGAGCGCATCCATTCAAAACGCGCCGCTTGAAATGTGCACGTTTCATATGGCATAAGCTCTTCTTCCATTGCTTATGTGGCTATTTTATATGTAGGCTTTGGTCTGTGTGAACAGGGCTTTTTATGCACTGGACGTGGTTTCCCTCTACTTATTTTTACAGCGCACTGCTAGGAACAAGAAAACATGACATTTTAAAACTAAAAGCTGACAGGCAGCAGCTCCAAGCAAAAAAATAAAAAAAGGAACTTAACAGTCTGTTTTGAAACAAGTTCAGAGAAAGTGGTGCGATTATAACTCGTCAACCTTTCCTCATTCTTCTTCTGCACGAGGCTCTTGGAAAACCTGAGTCTGAACCAGAGTAACTTGCCTCGGCAGGTTGTCGTCCATCGGTCATTCGCACTCTTGTTGACTTCACATTCTTGGCTGGATCGCCACCGCCTCAAGCATGAGATGAATGCTGGTTGTGGGGGTGGTGAGACAACTGAAGTGGTTTGAATAGTGATGAATCATTTCCAAGCAGAAAGGAAGGAAGTCAAAAAAATGAGGAAATTAAATCATTAGACCTCCCCTTGGCGGCGACACTTGCTGGCGTTTGTGCCAGCGGCGGCTCCTTTTTGGACCGTGGAGCGTCTCTGTGTGAGCGCGCGTCGAGCCGGCGGTGAGACCATGAATTAAAGAGGAGATTAATGAGTCAGGACACGGAGGCTCAGACTCCAATCTGTTCCCTGCCCCGCTCTGGGCCGTCTCTCCACAAAACCCCATTCTGTCCACACCCACCCACCCACCCACCCACCCACCCACCCACACACACACACACACACACACACACACACACACACACACACACACACACACACACACACGAGAGAGAGCACATGTTTAGGAGAGCGTAAACACGGAGAGGGTGAACGGAGAGAGGTTGCTGAAGCAAAGGGGGCGGGGGGTTCTCTCTTCCACGGTATAACCCTCCACCCTGTAGGCCATCACCCCACCCAGACACCTCACCATGACCCGCCATCTGTCCGGGTGACGGAGACACAGAAATTAAGAGGAGGAAACAGTGAGACTGAGACAGACTGAAAGACATGAAAAGAGGCAGGGAGTGAGAAAGAGAAATGAAACGGAACTAGAACAAAAGCAAGAGGGTGAGGGGGCGTAGGGGGGGGGGCTGACGAAAACGACTGGAAACTGAAAAAAAAGGGGGAAACTCATGAGGATTATAGTGTGTGCAGAGGGGAGAGAGTGACAGACAGCGGTGAGGCTCACTGGCAGATTTCCTTGAAACTACACTTCCCTTCATTTTCATAAAGTTTGACAACATGAAAGAAGCCGATTCCCCAGAATCACTTCAGCGCAGATGAGTATCTATGGGCCCGTTTTTGTTCTCTCTTTCTATTATCTCCTCTCTCTTATTGCAGAGCCACTGAGGATATCTTTTGACTTTATTGCTTTACCCCCTTGGCCATTAAAAAAAGAATATGAATATAACGTTGATGGCAACGACGCTCTTTATCATCATTTAGTCCGCGCGAGGCCGCACGGCGCATTACCATGAAATACTCATCAACCCTCTCCATCCATTCCTCAGCTCACGCACTTTAATACATGCCATGAGACTCGCTAATCCCATGATATGCCTCATAATCTGATCACAGATATGAGCACAGAGAGACAAAACGGAGAGGGGAGAGCAGCCGGGGAAGATACGGGATGAAATGCAATCAGAGAGGAGCGGGATGCGGGTGGATGCGGGCGGATGCTGGGGCTTTGCCAAGTGAAGACAGACGATGGGGGAGAAAACATTTTTTAACGAATGCGTCGCACAGGAGGGATGTGGGCTGGAGCAGAGAGGTAAAAAAAAAATGTGGGGGCAAACAGACAGGAGAGGAAGATGGGGAGGGGGGGTGGAGAAACACTCGTGACCTGATTTCAACACTAAGCCTCGGAGAAGTGGAGCAGCACGTAGGCAGCCGAACGCAGGGCCTTCGCTCGCCCAGCTGTTCGGCTCGTACGACTCGTGAGCTGCACGCGTAGAAGTGTGCAACACACGCCAACTTGCAGTGCGAGCCGTTCACCCACATCCCCTCGTCCTCATCGAGCTGAGTCACTGGCCTCGTCTTCCCCGCCGTCTAACGGGGGCACTGCGCTGGTAGTCCTGATGTCTACCAGTCTTAACGGCTCCGCGCTCCGCGGTGGGCTGGCAGTACAGACAAGCACGCGCTCATCTGTTGCACAGCTGGAGGTCTGTCCCATATACATAAACGGCGTCTGGGTACGGAGCATACGGGCGCCTCGCTGCTGGGACACCAGTGTGTGTTTCTAAATGAGGGATGGGAGACAGAGAGAGGAGCTATTGCAGTCTAAATGCAGCAAATAGTAGTCGTTGAGCGCTGCGGGGCTACAGGTCTCGTCTTTCACATGACCGACTGATGTTCTGACAGAAGCTGTAAACACACACACAGGGGGTGTTGTCTAAAGGCCTGCTCAGTAGAGATTCTTCATGAGTTAAAACAAATCTAGAGTTCTTCCTTTAATAACCAGAACTAACAAGTGATTGCAAATGTCCCCAAACATCTGTCCACATGTTGTGTGCGTGCATTTGTCTAAAGCAGAGCACAAAAGGCAGACTAAATGATCCTGTGGGAACGGTACAGCCGAACGTGAACATGTAGCCGCCTCCTGCAACCACGCAGGAATGGTTTGGCCAAGTCCCTCTCCATAAAGACAAACAAGAATCTCTACATCTTGTTGCGCACGCACACACACCTGATGTTCTTGTCGTGTAGCTTGAGGCGACTAAATCCTGCAATCTGTTTGCTGCCATTGTCAAGCTGGGACTCCGAAACACAATGTAGAGTCCACACACACACACACACACACACACACACACACACACACACACACACACACACACACACACACACACACACACACACACACACACACACAGACAGAGAGAGAGAGAGAGAAAGGTCTGCATGGAACCGCCCACCACACAGAGGCGTTTATTGATGCCCCTCGAACAAAAGTGGCCGCCATTGATCCAATGCAAAAAGGTTTTCGGAAGCATTGTCTATGTGTGTGTGTGTTTCTATGTGTGTCACAAAAGCGAGACAATGGCAATGATGCTTCAAGCGATGGCTTTAGCAACAAAGCGACGACACACCTGTCGGGCACAGCTAAAAAGCCAGCAAGGCAAATTCCTGTGTGTGTGTGTGGCCACAGGTCCTTTGTTTGAGGTAGTCACATGACCAGCCTGACTTGGTGCTGTCCCCTCCCCTCTGCATAGCGCCACCATACAATAGAATGCTCAAATGTATGAGACAACAACAACAACCCTGCGCCGCGTGATGACAAACATGCGATCGTTTCACGTAAACTTTGTCAGATGAGCCCAAAAAAAACAAAATACTGTCCTTAAAACAAAACCCAGAAAGATGAAAAAAAAACAACACATATTCCTCCTAATTAGCCACATGTGAGCCGTTAAAGCGTTAAAGGGAGGAGGAGGAGGATGGGACAGAGGGAGAGTCAAAGTGGGATGAAGGGAAAGATGAAGGGACGGCGGAGGCAGCTGCACAGGTGGGGGTGGAGGTCTAGAAAGCGGGGATCAAGTCAGAGGGAATCGATAGCGATGTTTTTGATAAACAAACTGACATGGGGAGAAAAAACAAAACAAAAACACTGGAACAAGGTCACGCGGGGTTAACGGCGAGATTGACGAGGCGTGCGGCCGCAGGTCTGCTCTCTAATGCGTTTAGCCACTGTAGTCTGGGAAGGTGGATGCAGAGATAGGTGGGTGTAGAGAGGGGAGGGGGGAGAGAGGAGGAAGGGCAGACAAGGGTGGAAATGAAGGAGCTCAGAAAATGATGAATAGAGGAGAAGGAGGAGGTACGGATGGAAAAATAAGGGACAAAAATCAATTGGTGGCAGTGGGAGGGGCGCACGTATGGAGGATGAAGGGTGGGGGGGGGTGAGGAGGAGAGGCAGAGAGAGAGAGATGGAGGCGGGCCGGATAGGTCCCATGGGTGAGATTTCCTGCTCCTCTCCGGTAGGGTAGTCTGACAGACGACTCTGTGGATCTAAGTGCCTATCCTATGTGCATGTTAATTACAGAGGGGGAGGGGGAGGGAGGGAGGGAGGGAGGAGGAGAGAGAATAAGTCTGTCAAGGAGAAAGGCACAAAGGAAGCTCAGGTGTTTCCCTTGTCAAAACAAGTCAATGGCCTTACCCGCCACGGGTCTTTAATTACAGCCTCAGTGTCTAACCCACTTTACAGAACAGGCAGTCATCATACGTTCATAATCACACAGAGATAAACGTGTTTATCCGTCTTCGCTTCCGTCAACAACTCCCATGAAATAAAAAGGGCTAAAAAAAAAAACAATATGCAAGTTCATCTCACAATATTATCCAACTTCCCCCTAATCTCTATTTGTGTGGATGATGTCAGCCACCCAAAAAAGCTCATCATCTTTCAGTTATGGATATATCATTTCATCTATTTATTTAGCTTTTTGTTATTTATAAAAAAAAAACTAAAAAAAAACACCAGTAATTTCTAGAAATAGCTGGACACCGCAGTTTCTAGTTAATGTCCCTTAAAAAGGGGCCTACTTTTAGCCGCGGACACATACGCGTTGGATGCTCTGGTGTTACCAGCTGCAGGACGGTGCACCGTGGGATTGAAAACAAACTAGTAGTGTGTTCATGGTGAAGAAGGAACGTGTCAGACAGAACAACAGAGAGGCTCACTGATGCCTTTTTTAAAATCATTTTTGGACAACAACGGAGCTCTGTGGCACAGGT
Organism: Ophiodon elongatus; assembly: GCA_016806645.1. Classification (NCBI taxonomy): domain Eukaryota; kingdom Metazoa; phylum Chordata; class Actinopteri; order Perciformes; family Hexagrammidae; genus Ophiodon; species Ophiodon elongatus. Next base: position 1,423,434 of record JACSYO010000592.1, on the reverse strand, counting down.
CATTCTGATCGGTCGGTTGAGGTTTGTTGACAATGAGACTATAAAAAGGATGTCAGACATCATCTTATAAGAGCGAGTGCTGAACACGGCGTAGCAACGAGTACCGTCTCCAGCCAGGAGTGGCAGAGGTGACCGAAAGACGGGCGAAGACAAACAGACAGACTTTCACTGCTTGAGGACATTTTTCTTGTAGTTAACTTTTGCTTGACCTTACCGAGACCGTCGACAGCACAACTGGTATAATGGTCTCTTTTTTCTCTCCCTTGTTTCTCTACTGAAACCCCCCCCCACACTCCCACCAACCCCACCCCAGCCAAGCTTCCACCCAGACCGTGGCAGTGTGCTTCCTTCCTCTAAATGAGTTTAGCCTTTATTAGTCTGTCAGAGAGAAGAGAAAAAAAAACATTGTTTCCCCCAGTAGCAGGTGGAGATATTATTCATCTATAATTGGTAATAACCCCGTACCCCCCACCCTGAGGCGGCTCAATCTCCACTGAGTAATCACTGCCATCTCTCGCTCCGCTGGAAACGGCATTATTAGGTCGGTGGCACTGTCTCTACCTCTGCTGCCTGCCAAGGTTTATTATCTGACAATGTAGGGCTCTGCTCCTGCGCTCCTCTTTACGCCACATGCTGTGGAGGGAGAGTCGGGCCGTTGAGCATATTCATCTCGCGTCCCCAACTATTGTCCAATATCTCAGCGGCCCGGACAGCGGCGGCTCCGAAATGAGCTCCGGTGGGATCATTTAGGCCGAGGCTTTATCCGGTTCTTCTGACAGCGAGGTTTGCTCGAAGGTTTGCCTCGACTTTTTTTCCCTCGATATGAACTAGGTCAGGGTATTGGTGCTCGACCGAAATACATCACACGGCTTAGGATGATAAATATATTTGTGGTGCTGGTGGCAGTTTACGCAACTGAAAGCTTCCATTCACATGATGTGCATCGAATGAAGTAGAGAAAAAAAAAAAAAAGGTATCAAATGAAGTTCTGTATCTGTAGCGGTATCACATGAAGGGTGCTGGTATTAATGCTGGTATCGGCATTTTATGACGCTACCGAGCCTTAGTGAAAATGCAGAATTTGTTTAATTCAACAAGTAATTAATGCTTTACATTTTTGTCTCTGAAATATTAGAGATTATTGAAAAATGTCTATTTTATCTACAGTTTCACAGAGCCAATGGTGACGTATTAATTATCGTTTTGATTAATCGATTTGTCAGAAAATGGCAGTAAATTAATTTCCCACAGCCCCAAGACTAGGTCATTTTAAAATCGAACCAAAAACACAAAACCAAAAGCTATTGAGTGGACTAGAAGAAACGTGAAAATCTTACCACCAGAGAATGTTTGCCTGAATTGTTTTTGTCAATCTACTCATCAATTCAAAAAAGTAATTGTCGGAGCTCTCGACAGAATAGTCGTGGGTAAGAATGGGAGAAACTACAGCTTCCCTCATATGGTGATGGTTTGTGAATGCAATGCTCTCTGAGTCTATTCTCAAGTGTCAGATTATGGAGCTCAAATAACCACAAATACGGTTAGTTTCCCCCAGAGCTCAAATCTACAAATTATGCCAACACCTATAACTTTACCTCAAGATTAGCATTCAAAAGATTGATTTTCATCATCCATTTAAGTCCTATTGTCTATTGTTGGAGTATCACCGACAGAGAAACAGTCCCTGTCATCCCCCCCTCTATTTTCTCCATCACAATTCTTCCCAACAGAAAACAGGAAGACATTTAAGAAGCAACAATAAGCCTGCGAGACAGAGTGATGTAGCAACGGAAGTGAAAGTGACCTTGCCGCTGCTTAGAGTAGACTAATATTTCATCAGCTAGCACTCACAGCTATACTCAGGTTCCCACATCTGCCGTGCTTCATCCCCTGTGAGGAAGCATCGGGGGAGGGAGGGAAGGAAGAAAGAAAGGGGGAGGAAATAAAAGACAGAGGGAAAGAAAAACAACAAAGTCTCGTGTGGGTTTTTTCCTCAAGAGCGTAGGTTGACTTTGAACAGAGAAACCACAAAAGAAACGAGAGAACGTGATGATATTGTGACAAAGGGGGGGGGGCGCAATAGAGCGATGGGGAGAAACGAGAGGACTAACGGGAAAACCACCTACTGAATCCTGTGTTTTAGTTTGCCACTGCAGCTCGGGACTAACCCCTGAGGCGACAGTGTCAACTTATGAATCACTAACACGGGACAGACGTCTCTCTCTCTCTCTCTCTCTCTCTCTCTCTCTCTCTCTCTCTCTCTCTCTCTCTCTCTCTCTCTCTCTCTCTCTCTCCTCTCTCCTCTCTCTCTCTCTCTCTCTCTCTCTCTCCTCTCTCTCTCTCCCTCCCTCTCTCCTCTCTCTCTCTCTCCCTCTCTCCTCTCTCCTCTCTCCTCTCTCTCTCTCTCCTCTCCTCTCTCCCTCTCTCTCCCTCTCTCCCCCTCCCCAGTGCCAGACGATAAAAAAAAACGGAATAAAAGTGAATTATACAAAGCTTCGCAGGGAAGGAAGTGGCATCATGTGCTCAGGCTGATGTTAGCCGACCGCAGGAGAAGTGAAACCGTACCAGAGGATACTCTCAACGCGCCCATCCATTCAGCGTTTTCGGGCAAAGTCGTCACTTCTCCAAGTCAAGGTCGCACTGACATGACAGACACCAACCACACGCAAACGACAAGCATGCCAACTGGTGTCGTTAGTCCGACTTGTTGCTGAGCAAATGGTCTATGAAAGATGTGTGTTAGAGAGAGAGTGAGAGAGTGCGGGTATGTGTGAGGATGATTTTATCTACATGAGTTCATCGATGACAGCGTCGGTAAAAATGTTTAGACCATTTATATTTATAATCCATGAGACCAGCCTCTCCACGGTTGATCGATTGTCATCCTGATTGTGCCTCCAGTTCCTGAACAAGGGCTGACGCTCACTCTACAAACAGCTGTTTAGGCATCAGGACAAAAATCATACCAACGGATTGTTTCACATTATCTGAAGCTGTTCTTTGTGGTTGCTCACAAACCAAAGTTAAAGAAAGGACACATTCAAATTGTTGACGTCGCGGTGGGGCGACATGCGAAATATGTTAGCACGGCTGAAAACATGGACACCAGAAGCGTATTTATGAGAGCAGACCTCCAGAAACTGGCAGGAAGGATGCTGCAGCATCCCTTCAACAAAAACAACTACTGACATCAATATGTTGCATGGCTTTAGCCTTTGCCATCAGATATCGTATCCCGTCACCGGTTTCCAAAACCGCATCCCCCCCCGCCCCCTCTCCTCCGTGTTATCTCCAGTCCAACGCTGAAATAAATAAACAGATTCTAGGTCTGCCACGTGACATCTTTCGTCTTGGTGTGCTGTCAGCCACAGGGATGTCAGTTTCCATAGGATCGAACTTCAACCTGGCGCTGCAGCAAATACAAACAGCCCCCCACCCCCACCCATCCACCCACCCACCTTTTCCTTCATCCTATCAAATGGCCGGCACATAGGAAAAGAGCTGACCTGAACTGTACAGGACGTGAGAGCGAGAGTGAGAGCGAGAGCGAGAGCGAGAGTGCGCGTGCACGTACACACACACGGGGGTTGTCAGTACCAGGACAGCCCACTTTCTAGCTAAACCCAGAGAAAAATAAATAAAAGGAGCTTTCATCTGCATGCAGCTGCCTTGGTGAAGAACATAAGAGAGGAGGAGGAGGAAAAACAATGTACAGATAGTGGAAGAAGAGGGGAAAAGCAACAAAGAGACAGAGCCAATCAACTGACCAAAGTGAAACAAAGGGCTATCTGTAAAAGCCCTGGACTTCATCCCACCCTGTGATGAGAGAACTTCGATCCCCATGCAAGCGGGCTGCACACAGCCACAAAGCCCTGATGTAGCCCGTTAAGCTCCCACTTCGATCCAGCTCATTGAGTTCCGTGCTGCTGATCAATTAGAGAACAGCTGAACCAGCTGCTGACCACACAAACATTTTGTTTTTAAGCACATATTTGGGGGGGGGGGGTATACCACGAGTGTGCTGCCTGTTATCTAGGTCTGTTATATCTAATCTAAAGTCTTTTCTCCTCCGCTGGTCAAAGGGTCAAACCCCACTTCTGTGTCGCCTCACAATCTCTCGGAGGCCGATGCAGTCAAAGCGTTAGCGTGCTGGCTTATCGGCCCGCTGGCGTGAGATAAGTCTCAACACGTAGGACAGAGTAGAAGCTGCGCTCTGGATGTTCTTTTCTCCAGGAGACACGGCTCCCCGCCAATGGCGCAGGGTCACTGGAGGTCGGGCCAGGCGGAGCTGACCGACGGGCACGCGATCGGGGCAAAACAATAAGGATTGACCGATCGCCCGGGGCAAGTAAAGTTGCCCAGTAAAAGAATGAAACAGTGTTTTCCGTAACTAAGGAGTGAGCCATCTAGCTTTCTTTTCCATTTATAAACATGAAGATCAAACTAACTTGAGTCATTTTGTTATTTGCTTAGCACTAGTAAATTAAAGTAAAAATTGTCTTCTGGAAAGTAGATTTCGCACCCACTTGCTCGATTAAGTACCAAGCATCAAACCACAAGTACCCAAACACACTTTTCTCTCTCACAGAGACAGAGAGACACAAAGAGAGAGAGAGAGACAGACAGAGAGACTCACCCATCCTCCTTGGTTCTGGATCCAGGGCTGAATGTGGTTGTCCAGGTAGACCGTCATCCACTCGATGATCCGGCCCACTAGCGGACTCATCTCCTTCTCCACGCACTCCACGCACAGCGCCCCGCCGAAGGCGAAGAGCCCCACGATGCGGCCCCAGTTGACCCCGTCACGGAACACCTCGTCCATCACGTTCTCGAAGCTTTGGTAGGCCGTGGCCGGTGTGATGTGCAGCTGGTTGTGTAGATCGCTGAAGGCCTGGGCGTATCGCAGCTCAAACTCGTTGGCCGAGTCCCGGAGGGCCTCCTTCACCGCGTCCAGGCTCGTCGTCGACGGCAACCGTTGCGGTTGCAGCGGGGACGCCGGCGGGGTCCCGGGACTCGAGCCATTGAAAGTCCCGTTGGCGTGTGCCACTACCCGCTGTTCCTGGGCATCGCCCGACTCCGCCCCCGCCTCCCCGCCGTCAGTCCTGTTCGGCGGCTCTGTGAGTCCCATGTGGGTGAGGGGATAGTTCCTCTGGGAGAGTTTATAGTTTATGTAGAAGACCACCAGTTCTCTGTTTTGAGACATGTTGCGTTTAAAGATGATTTTCCTTTGTCTCTTGTTGCTGCTGCTCTCTTGGTCGAGCTTCGTTGTGTTAAGAGTGAACACGTGCTGTGCCAGGCTTTTCACCTGCTCAGACCACCATGGTCAGCTGATATCCAGAGGACACTTGGGGGGTGAAAACCAAAACCTACACAAGGCTGACAAATCAGCTCAGGCCCTGTAGAGAGACAACAATGAAAGGTCAAAGTCTGGATAGCCTATAAGCACAGTGTCATTATATATGTGTGTATGTGTGTGTGCGTGTGTGTGTATATATGTGTGTGTGTGTGTGTGTGTGTGTGTGGAAAGAGGAGTGTACAGGGATGGCTGCAGACTTTCAAATACAATTTGGACAGGTAGGGTCAAAGTGCATCCCTCTAATTGGGCTGTTACATATGGAACAGATGGCAAAGATATTAATGAGACAATCGTAGAGCGAATGCGGGCATTTGAGAGAGCGAGAGAGAGACAAAGGGAGGGGTGGGGTTTAGGTGAGGAGAGATCAGAGGGACAGTCTGGCTTGAGGGGTCCACGCAGACAGTCGCCATCTCCCAACCAGTGACCTCTGACATTCAGACGGAGCTTTCAGGCACCTTGTTTGTCTCAGCTCCAGGCTCTCTGGTACCGCCACGCTGGCCTGCATCCTGTCACACTCGCGCATGCCCTTGAATCTCGATACAAAGCCGACTTTTCCGCTGCTACAGCCAGCAGCCAACAGGTTACCATCTCATTACCGGTGTTTGATGTTGGTCAGAATTTGTCCACGCTGGCCTTACATCACTGCCTAAATTCTGGGTTAAATACATGCTCTGTTAGTATGAAATCACAGGTAATGTTATATATCATAAGATTGCTTTCACCTTACAGTAGATGTTGGCTGCCACTGCTAGTCCACTGAACTCTGAGTGTATAATGACCAAATAAAAGTATCCAATAAAGATAAACTACTTTTCTTAGGAGGGCCAGTGAGCCCGATGCAGTGAACTCAAAAGTCGAAAACCCAATGAGCAAACTTACAATAGCTTGAGAAATTCTGTGTGTTTAGCATTGACGCATGAAGCTACAATGACAGCCTTGTGTTGAGGGTGACATGCAGGATTTATGCCTCGATAGCACTCTGGTATGAAAGGGTTAAATGCAGGTGGAGCAAATGTTTGCTACATTTGTCAAACACAGAATGTACTATAAATAATGGTGAATATTTTAACTCCCATGTTGATCATCTTCATGAAATCATTGTCTAACTGTTCGAATGCAAAAACATTTAAAAGTATGCTGCAAAAAAAAAAAAAAGAAAAAAAAAAAGTCATGATGTTGAAAAACAAAAGCGGGATATTTATATGCAGATAAATTCACAGTAGAACTGCAAAGTCAATTAACAGAAAATGCAATAGGCAACTCGCTATGGTCCGAAAAAGAGATTAATTTTATTAATTGAATGACAAAAATAATTGAGTTGCAGCCCTGATTCACACGTTGAAAAAGAAAAAGACAATTAAAAAAAAGATAATTTAAATACCAACTGGTTATGTCTGAACTATTCTGGCGTAGAACCCAGTGATAAGAGTGGTTAACAAAGAGTCGGTGCACTAATGTTACCTTTGGTGAATGATCATTATGAAGGGAACAACCTAATATTATTGTCAAAAAAAGTACTTCCATCAAGATTTATGTCACAATCCTGCAGCCAGTAAATAGAGTTTAAGTGGGCCGCCGTCCCTGAAACAAAAGACTGTCTGACAAAGCCCTTTCCTAGTCTCCTGCTGTCACTGCTCCATTATCTGAAGCATACCTGCGCTCACAAACATGTGGCGGGACCATGACCTGCTGGTGATCCTGAACCTGGGAGGAACCCGACCTCTCCCAGAACAATACAGACATTTAAGCTGAGAAGAGGTCGGCCCTGATGAGTCGATGAGGCGGACGGAAGGGGAGCTCCATGCAAACAGTGCTGGTGACGTTACATAATGCAGACCCTCTACTCTTCCCAACAGCACAATGGACGCACGAGACGGGCTCTCCTGGGCAAACAAGCAAAGTGCTGGCGTTTCTTAAAGCCCCAAAAAACTTGTTACCAACACACGTTCAGCGCAGTATTTGGGCCATCATTTTTATTTTGTATTTATTAATGTAAGCAGCCTATTGCAGCAGATAAAGCCCCACAAGGCAGCAGTGTTTACAATGGCCACATGGTCCCGAGCTACCAGCACGTGGCTCGGGTTTTAATAGCCCAGCTCCGATGTAAACACCACGCACGCACATACACGGCTCCAGCGGGAATACCGACGAGTCGCGGGGATCATGAATGCAACATTTAGGGGACGACAAAAACCCGCTCAAATATTAACTCGTGCAAAGCAAACTGGCGGCCCGTGTTTGGGTTTATTACGGTGGAATCTGGACTCTTCACTCCCGGATGAACCGAGCAGGGGACGTCAGCGTCAGTGCACCGCCTCTGTGGGCTGCGTGAGCCCATCTGTGTTCCGATGCAATTAATCCCCAGAATAAAACATGAATTCACATTTTCCATTGCCAGTATGAATACTTCATATTTAAAAAACAAAATAAAAAAGACTAACATTAGCGTCTTACCAGCAGAAGTGACTTAAACTGGGGTTACCCTCCTCGGATCGTCCCCCCCCTCGTCTCCCTCTGTGGAAAATGTCTCGAATTGGTCAGCGTGTCCGTGCAAAAGCTGTCAAAACCCGAGAATGTAACATCGTCACTTTGTGTGCATGTGTGCACGTATGCTCCTACGTCTTCGCCCCCTCCCCTATCTGCACGCCCAGCCCACTATTACGTAATACGACGCCTTCAGAGTTGACCGAGTGTTTGCTTTACGATCATATCGCCAATAATCGTCTATGCTGGCCTTTAAACCCTTTAGGACCACACTCACGATACAACTACACTTGGTCATGTGACCCGAGACGAATGAACTACCACCGAGGTACACGGCGACCTGACACACAGCGTGGGGACAATCAGAGAAACCGATGTACATGATAACTATTTTCATTTGTGTGTACATAACTGGTGGGGGATGCATGTCTGTATGTCACTCTTTGTTCACTCTTTATCTGTGAGGGGGCTTTTTTGTTATTATTACTACACTAACTCAAATACGTAAACGCTAATGCACTTCTCCTTTCTCACCGCCGCAGTCCACTAACTTTGTCCCTTCCTGCTTTATTCAAACAAAACACGAGTTATTTCCAATCCCAGGCAGACTTTGGCAATCGGATTTTCCAATCGAGAGAACGGGTTTGGAGCGAGCCCCTGAATGTAGCACGGGCCATTCCCTTCCTCCTCCCATTATAAACACTGGGCTGAGACCTTTAATCACAACGCGGACAAAATGCCTCTTCGCGACGCCACCCTCTCTGTCCCGGCTCCAAATAGACAGCACCAAACATCGTTACCAAACTAATGATTGAGCAAAGCGTTACAGACACACATAGCTCCGCCTCGACCGACGATACTGTCGGCAGCTACTGAGGAACATGTAGGCTTCTGAAGATGGCTGTCACTGTCACACATATACGGAGTGCAGTCGCTCAGTCGTAGACCGTGGTAACGCGGAAAAGGGGGATTTAAAGAGGCGGAATCACACACCGCAGTTTGCGGGTACACTTTAGTCGCTTTGACGGAGAAAAAGCGATGATGGATCCGCATTCTTCCAAATCTGTCGACCTCCTTCCTTCCTCTACGTAGCTGGATTCAGAGAGGAAAATCCACCCTCCCTCCCTCCCTCTCTCTCTCCCTCTCTCCCTCTCACACACATAATTTCGCCAACACAACGACCACAGTCATGATATATCACATTCCCGAGCCGCACCAGCATCTCTTACTTGTAGGGTGGTCTCCATAAAATCATTTCTGTCGGCTCACGATCCTGACCCCGGCAGGAGTAATCCAATCCGTTAACGCTAGCCCGTCTGGCTCAAACGCCGACCGACGGAGATCTCCTCCTCGCCTGCGACTGGCTGCCGCGGATCCGCCCACAGTTACGCTCCTCTGCGTAACGTCACCGCTCAACTCCGTCTGGTCCGGCCAGGTAAACGCCGGCTTCATCCAGCGGAAGAGCTCTGCAAACGCGTTAGGAAGAAGGAAACCAACCGTGTTCCTCTCACCGGAGAGTGGTTTTCACGCGTCACGTCCAGACGTCACACGCGAGCTTAGCTAGCTGGTCCGGAGGGAGTCCCAGCTAGCTTAGCGCCAACTAGCGCTAGCTGGTTGAGAGTGAGCTGGTTCGCGGGGCTTCTGACCCTGAGACGTCAGTTATGTCAATAGTTGAGTTAAACCGTCGCGTTCCTGATCGTCTGCCCGTCTAGTGGCCGCTTTGAGGGCCAGTAACGCGGCGTGTGTCCTTCACAGGGCTCCGTGTAGCAGCTGTTGGGCAGCTTTCCGCTCTACTTCAACAAAGGATGCGAGAGGTCGCCATGGTAACCTTTGTTACCCCCAAATGTAGCGCGCTTCAGGCCCCCCCAGCTTGGGCACAGTGCCACCCTGTGGACATCTTTATACAGAGACACTGGAAATACCTCTTCCGACAAAGAACCAAAGAGAAACTTGATGAAATTAAAATTAACTTAAAAAAAACAAACATTGATTAGTGATGTGTGAATAAATGTACTCACCCCATCTGCTATGAAGCCCCTAAATAAGATTTGGTGACACCTTGATTGCACGCAGGTGGACTTCATTTAACTAATTAACGTTAGGTGACTTCTGAAGATAATTGCACTAGATCTTATTTGGAGGCTTCATAACAAAAGGGGGTGAATACATATGCACGCACCACTTTTCAGTTCATAATTTTCAGGATTTTATTGTTAATTTTTTTTGTCACGTCACCAACTTTGACTGTTTTGTGTAAGGCCATTACATGAAATAAAAATGCATTTTAATTATAGGTTATACTGCAATAAGATAGGAAAATAAAACACCAAACTGGGTTGAATACTTTTGCGAGACACTGTAGGTCTCAACTCGGGTCAAGCCTGGCATCATGAACACATGCAGAACTAGAACTGGCTTTAGTGCCCTTGAGCAAGTCCTATTTGGACTCGGCGCAGCAGGAAAAAGCACAGGTGTGCCACAGAACATTAATTACAACATTGGCCACAATAAGCTGTACCAGCCTGTATGCACTGGACCACCTTGACTGCAGCCGCTCTTAATGGTATTAGTACCACGTCCTGTGTTTGACAAGTCAAAATGTTCATTGTGACGGAGTTGGGAAATATTTAAATCAATAGTCACTAGAGTGGATCAGAATTCAGGTTTATTGATTATTTCACCAAATGTTTGGAAGATTACATCACAATATTATGTATAGAACCGTATAGCACTTTCATTTCTATGTATCTTACATTGAAAACTTTACAGTCTGCTCTTTTCATTTACTGTATGTATATATATATATGTATATATATATATATTTATATATTCCCTAGCTTTAGGGAAGAAAAGTAGACATCCATAGTTGCGAAGGAAGGAATGCTTCTCAAAAAATATTTAAATGCACTTTAAATAATTACATACATCCTTCTTTAAAAAAAAGGCATGGAATAAACTACCAAGGATCCAGGATCCAGAGATTCCAGTATCTCTGTAGACGCGAGTTTTGGTTTCCGCTCCGTTCCTGAACCTCCCTGTGGTGGAACTCTTACTGTCGAATGCGACGCAACACTGACGTTGGGCGTTCCCACCATCCGGAGCCAGTTGGTATACTGCGTGGTGTTAATACATGAGCAAATGTTAGGCAACAGATGTGCAAAAAGAGTGTGGGAAATGGACAACCGTCGTGTCACCTTACGGCGCCAACCGATGGATTAGCGGAGGATTTTATGAGCCGGCTATAAATCTAAAGCGAGGAGGAGTCGACTCCATGTTAAGTCCTTCAGTGTAAGGCTTACTGGGCCAACAGACAAAGGAATGCATGTCAGAGGGAAGTAGCAGCCACTTTTTCCCAACCAACCTTTCATTGTAAACCAGCGATTATCCCGAACAAATCATCATAAAACAAATTAAAGCAAGTGAGCAAAAAATAAATAAGTAAAATCTCATTGACGAAGAATTATAAAGACGACAGGACGGCTGCGTCACAGAGAGCGGAGACGTCACAAACAAAGCCGCGTTAGATCTTTGATAGTGTTGTGAGAAATGGAAAGAGCCCGCTGCCGAATAACACAGACATGAGAGGGAACACAAAGGTTAAAGTGACAAACAATGCTTTGGGATGGGCATCGACACAGGAGTTATTACAACATATTTTGAGTAGATCACCAAACTCACATTAAGGGGGCGACACTGATGGTGTCATCGTTTTCTGACAGGCACAAGTGGCCGGGAGATTTTTCGCAAAGCCGCAAATGTAAAGTTCATGGAATTCCCCGGTATCGTTCATTTGCTTTCAGCATGTCGGTATACTTTTTTTGTGTGAAGTATTTAAAAAAGAAAAAGAAAAAAAAGAAGTCAAAATCAGGTACAATATCAATAAATTATTTGTTTACAGTTCTTTTCTTGTCATTACAAGTTGAGATGAGTGTGTGGGGAGGAGGGAGGGGGGATGATGAAGGACAACAGTCAGCAGAGAGCGCCGGTCACAGTGCTGTTCATCCCCGAGAGACAGGAGGGAGGAAGGACAGGGTAAAGACTTCTCTGCAGGCTGAGTGCAGTAGAAAAGCCCAGCACGATGATGCACTGAGACCGAAGGGCTACAGTCTTTGTCTTCACCCTCAGTCATCGGTTCCAGTCCCAAAAGAGGGGGGTACGTTCTCCCACGTGTGTCCACCAGTTACCGGTGTCCGCCCGGCATCACCCGCCAGAGCTTCATCCAGCCGTCGTCGTCCCAGGGCCCGCTCATTCTAGGATGTGAGAGTTCGGGCCGCCGTCCCCTCGGGCGCAGCGATATGGAAGACGGAGCCGATGCGCAGGAAGAAGCGCCTGAGGACGGCCCGCAGCTCGGGGATCAGGTCGAACTGCATCATTTCACACAGGTGGGGGTAGTAGCAGGAGGCGTGGGGCTTGAACTGGAGACAAAGTGAGGAAAACACTAATTGGCACCACGATTTCAACCAAGCAGTGTACTTAAAGGGGACATAATCACCGGGGAAAAAGTCTCTTTTTCTAGAGGTGCACCATATATTTCTCGCAAGCCAATCAGAGCTTTTTGGGAGGGGGTCTTAAAGTGACAGGCGCTAAAACGGAACGTTTCAAACAGACAGTATGAGAAAAATGACTTGTTTTTTAAACATTAAAGCATGTAAACATGTTCTAGTATAAGCCCTGAATACAAGTATGAACCTGAAAATGAGCACGATATGGCTCCTTTAATTCCTACTAACCAAAGTATTTGCTTAAGATGTTTCCTGTGTAATTTGAAATATTTACAATATACAGGACAGAAAGGTGGAGCGGTTGTTCTGGGTTGTGTTGGCACCGCTGGGAGGCCAGTGGGTTCACAGCAGGGCGTTAAACAAATGCGTCGGTGAGACCATTTCTGTCTTCACTGATGCATGTTGTTTTTGCAGCGTTTAGGGCTAATCTCGTTGCATTACGAAATTGCATTCAGCCAAATAAACATAATTTGTATAGTAAATATTTGTTTTTAACAACTTGCCCAAAAATTCCCAACAGGCCTTGCACAAGAGTCTGGTGCCGGCCAGTCCACTTTAAAACAATACTGTTCTAATGTTTCTGTTGATGCAGTGGTTAGTGTGGCATTGGACTTTTCTCCTAAAGCTGGCTGCATGGCGCCAATGTTTCCTACTGCTTGAAACTGCATGCTGGGTTGTTTTCTAACAAACAAACAAAAAATTCCACAGTCTAAAGTCTTAGTCTAAAATGCCCTGGAAAAAAACCCTGAGTCATGGGCTGCCATGAATCGTCAGTGAATCATACACTCGCACAGAGAGTGCATGATTCATAGGTTTTTAACACAAAAACATGAAATCAATATTAAAGGGAATATAAAAAGGTCAAATACATTTCTGACCTCCGTCCTTTTTTAACTAATAGACATTAGATCAACTCCCCATGGTGTCTTTTATTGTGTGTGTCATAGACATTATCTAAAGACGGACGACATGACAGCTCCCTAAAAGTGAAGGCAGTTAGCGGTCAAACTATTTTTCTTCTCTCTATAACTGTCTGTGAACAACAACATGTGTCAATAAATGTATTAATCGAGATATTGTGGTTAGTTGTTGTGTCTTTCCAGTCAAACAACCACCGCGTTGCTAACATAGCAGCTAGGTGGCTCACGCTAACAAGCTGTGGCTATGCTCTGTTCGTGATTGGCTCTCGTGATCTTAAAAAAAAAAGAAATCAAGATGGCTTCCCCCGTATCCGGGATATTTTGGCGTCACTTTTGTACAGTGGGAGTGGGAGAAGCGTCGTCCATTCATATGTATACAGTCTATATGGTGTGTGTGCGCGTGTGCCTGCCTTGTCATCGGCCAGCCGTAGCGTCCTGGTGAGCAGCAGCATCAGCAGGCTGTTCCAAGCCTCCCTGTGGCTCTCTGAGGTCAGACTGATGAAGTAGGCCAGAGCTTCACTACACACCCTGAGAGAGACCACCCAACACACACACAGAGGATTATGACAAACACAACACTGATGTATCTCCAACACTGAATAGGAAGAGGTGGTTGGTCTGCCCCATGGCTACTCCAGGAGAATCATGATTATCATTACTGGTATTACAGAACAGCAGGCCGAGGCTACACATCTTGAATTAAAGCACCAAAACAAGTTATTTAACGATGAACACCACACATATGTACTCGTGATGTAATACATGACTCAGCTGCTCAGTGAAAAACACAAGGTGATTCGTACCAGGCTCTGGCATCCCAATACATTCTACTAAACACACACACACACACACAAACTCACAGTGTACAGTTTATAAATATATAATGAGTGTATGAGCCGTGTGGCAAAACAGCTCACCCGACACGGAACAAACACCAGTGCTGCACTTTTCTGTAGCTGGTGCTTGTTTATCTAAGGTTCAACGTTTAAGCAGGCAATAACAAACTGGGAACACTTTGGAATCGGGAGAGTAACCGTTTTGTTTTACAATGTATTTTTCTGTCGTTAAGAATGGGGGGTGGAGGGGAACAGCATTTTTTTTTAAAAGGATAAGTCTGGTGACATATACGGTGGTGTATCATTCTTATTGGCAACAAGTCACCCAGCAGACCAAAAGCGGTGCCGTGTGTTGTACTCACAGCAGCAGGCGTGTCTGGATGTCCGGCCACGAGGCCTGCAGCTGAAGGTCAGAGTACATCCTGAACAGGATCCTCAGGCTGCAGGCGAGACTGCTGGTCTCCTGCTTCAGCAAGTTGGGCTTGGACTTCCCTTTAAAGCCTGAGGGTAAAAAGAGACCGATCATCGGCAACAAACAAACCAAACAGGGGGCTTTGCGTGGCTTAGTGGTCATATTCTGTCACTCCCCTCTCCATTTCCTTTCTGTGAATCTCCATTGTCTCCATCAAATAAAGGCAAAGAAATGACAAAACAATGATGATCTCGGCAGGTTTCTACCTCGGTAAATACTTTTTACGGCGGTGAGGTTAAACAATATATTTTAAGACGCTGTCTCATTCACGAGAGACAGACTCGTAACTTCGACATGCTCCACACAGGACTTTTCCTTTCCGTTTACCTGCCCTCCAGAGTGCCGTCCTCTGCTCGTTGTTGGAGTTGAAGTCCTTGGCGAAAGTGTGGGACTCCAGGAGGCAGTCCAGCAGCTTGAAGAGGTGTGCAGAGGTCATGTGTCTGTACATGCCTTGTTCTGAGCCCGCCTCGCCTCCCTCAGCCTCCGACTCCTCCAGGGCGTCTCGCTGACGGGAGGACAGTTTCAGACCTTAACGACGCATGTCTGACAATTTGAGATTACACAGGGCTGTCCCTTTAAGCTTTTTTCTTTTTGGTGTGCGAAATATGAGCTTTTACTTTCGCGAACACAAAGGGCAATTTTACAATCTCTCCACACAGTAGCTGCTGTAACTTACCTGAGCGGCGGCCATGTTCTCAGCATCCTCCTTCTTGCTGGTTGCCGGGTAAAACACAATGTTGTCTATGGTCTGGATAAGTTCTAGCTGTACGACGCATTTAATCAGCAGCCCTGCAAACAGCTTCTGGTCCGAAACTCCTTTTGAACAAAAACAAAAAAAAAAACAAGTGGTGAAGAGACATGAGGGTAGAACTGACTTTGTAGAGGGACAAAATGCAATAATGGCAGTCCAATTTAGATAGTCAGCGACAAATATGTGATGCAACAGTTTGTTTGACCCATTTGTTTTGTGTATCTTTATGTATGTATACATGTGTGCACATGCACACTACATATCCATTTTTGTCCTGTTCTTCACTGTCACTTGTTTTAATGCATATCTAGAAATGAAAATGATCACAAAAATAGAGGTTTAGGGTGAATTTGCAGTGTGTGTGTGTGTGTGTGTACACTCACTAGCATTGGACTTGCCCTTCCAGGTGTCGTCGCTGGACATCTGGCTGTGCCCTCTCTCAGACAGTGCTCTGTCGTAGCTGCTCTGGGACAGGCTGTCGAAATCGGCCTCCTGGAGACAAACGGCGACACACGTCATGGACAACTCACAGGTCGGTGTCCCACTTCTGACACACGGGGACGGTTGGTAGGAAACATAACAGTGTTTTCACTGGCCTAAAGCGGCGCATCATGTTTCAAACCAAGTGTGAAGCATCTGCTGTAATAATTGTTAAGTTATAGGAGTGATTCATTTATTTTCTTACAAAATGCTTGCCATCTGCAGTTTCATCGTCCTGTCCAGCCGGTCTCCAAGTCAACAAACTGCAAAGCAAACAGAATGGCCGATCAGGCGTGAGGTGTTGTGATGACTTACATCCTGTCACAGAAGCACGAGAACCTTCGACCAACTGATTGAATTGAAACCAAGTTGAGTGCAATGGTTCAGGACTTACGCGTGAGGGCTGGTGTTTTGGAAGATCTCCAGCATACAGGAGCAGGTGATGTTCCAGACCTCGGGGCTGAACTTCTCTCCGTTCAGGATCACCAGGTTCTCCAGGCAGTTTGTCCCCGATCGAGCCAGCTGCTCGTTGTCTGTAGAAGAAAGGCTCATGACTTCTAAGCACGTCTGAGGTTCACGAGGTGCTCGTCAGGGACTCAAAGATCTGGACAACAGAGTCCTGCTACAGTGGCAGAATGTTTGGATTGTGATACTCTAATGCACATGGACAGATTTTCTAACAAAAAGATGAGGAAACAGCTGTGTATTTTTTCCTCTCTCTTTAATACTAGTAAATCATCTTATAGGGATAGTTTGGATTTGGGTGTTACCGCTCTGCCTTATGAGCATCATTTGCTCAGATGAGTATTGCAGTGTTGTGCTTTGCCCGTCTAAATTCATTTGAACACCCACCTTGCCTGACACACCACTGGAGCTGTGTGAAAATGTCAGCCAGCAGGATTTCACTGAGCGGCTCATAAAACTGTGTGAAGACGTCACAGATGGCGTACAGAGCGTGGTTACATGTCGTCGTCATCCACTCGGTTTTCTGGATTCAAACAAGAAACAAACGAGCAGATATCAGGAAGGTTTTTAAAAGTACCGCCCCTTTTTCATTCATGTCAACATACAGCTTCTAGCTCTCCAAATCCCAAAAAGAGGATATCCTTCAGATATCCAAGTGGCTTGTCAAGACATAAACAACCGTGGGACTTGACGGCCCTGCTACCAGTGACCTCTGACCTCTGTCTGCTGCTCGGGGAGCTTCATGTTGTCAAAGATGCGGAAGACGATTCTGAAGAGGTCGTGCCACCAGTGCTTCTCGAAGGTGAGACCGTAGCTCTTCATGATCTCGAACATGACCGTGAGACCTCTGTCGGGAGCAAAGACAAACAGTTCACACGTCGGTCTCGTTGCTTCACAGCTCTGCAACCAGCAGATGAGCAAAGAGGGCACAGTGTGGGACCACAGGCTCATTATGGGATTTTAATGTCGTCTGACAATTGGAGCCTGTGAGTGGAACTGACCGTGAGGAATTATCCGAAAAGGACTACATTGCAGCCCGTTTAGAGGCTGCAGCGTTCTCCCTCAATACCGGACCAATTAAAATAGATTTTGTCCCCATTAGTCACTCGGCCACAAAAACATGGGAAAATAGGGTCCAGGTAGAAAAACACCAAAGCTGCCCTTTGAGTGACATCTTGCTACATTTTTAGTCTATTCTATTATTCCCACATTATTTTTCCCACACCGATAGGGTTATTAAACCAACAATAATTCAATCTACGTGTTAACTTTCACTGAAGTCTGTACGTAGCAGACGCTCAGCTGTCTTTGTTGTCGTCATGATAGCAAGGTCCACTATAGAAATAAGTTCTGTTGACTTTAAGTGTTTTTATCCAGCCGTGTTTTAATTTTATGTAGAACATATCCTGTTTTGTTTGTTTAGTTTTCTTTCCTTTTATACGTTTTGTCCTTGGAAGAAATCGGGGCAGGTAAAGTACTAGCATTAGGAGGGGGGTGGAAGTCTTGAAGGACGCTGTAGCTGAAAAGGTGTCGCTGAAAGTGCTTAAAATTCTAACTAGTCACCACAGTGAAAGGAGAGTTTGAGTCTACCTGGTCCGGACGTCCAGCTTGCAGCGGTTGATGATACAAGAGAGCTCAAACAGAATGGGAAACCAGCCACGAACCCACACCCGATCACCGGGGGCAACATTCATGTCATCACTGGTGTACTCCCTCAGGGCCTGGACAGGGACACATGAAGTGTAACGTTACATCAGAAGTTTGAAAAGAGAATCACACGGTGCCGATTTGCAAATGATAGATAAATGGCGTTATCGTGTCACGTCATCGCACAGACACAACTCGGTTGTTCCCACCTGAGGCCTTTCGGAGACGTATTTAGCGCAGTGTCGGATGAGTCTGATGGCCTCCATGCTGGTGTCAGGGAAAGCTGCGTTGCAGACAAACTCTGACAGGCACTTCACTGCATCTTGGAACGAATCGATAGCAGCTGCAAAGTGCTCCTGGAAGGTGTTCACTGAGGGAGGAGTGATGAAGAGAGGGGAAAGAAGATAAGAAAACAAGAAGGATTTGATCGGTTTATGAGATCTTAAAAGGGTACTCGATGGAAAAATGTGCATGTATTAATCACTTTGTAATTTCCATCTCGTCAATGGATTGTAATGCAACAACGAGGATTTTCTGAAAGTTACATATAGTACCTTTAAATCTCATCCCGTCATTAAGTCTCACATCTTTATAAAAGCTTAAGCAGGACAGAGGATCCGTCTCGCGGTCAGCTGAGCGGTTTGAAACAGGTCACAGGTTTTTATTCGACCACCTGAGCCTAAATGGCTGCCATGAGGAGAGCACTGCAGTCATACTCACTGACGATGTGCCCAGTGGTCTGGAAGGCCAGCTCCACGATGGTCTCATCGTGGTCGGAGGCCGCCTGGTGAAACACCGAGAAGATGTTCTTCCAACCTGAACGGATGTTGGCCGCCTGGGAGTTGACCATCTGAGCCACACACCTGATCACCATGTCTCTGATGGTGGGGGACCTGGAGTGGGAGGAGGAGGGGGCAGTGTTATCTATCGTATACAACCCATTTGTTCACCACTATACTGAATCATTCTTACTGCTGTGACCCTGGAGCTTCTTACTAAATATACACAGTCTCATCTCATTACCTGTTCTTCTTCATGATGTGCTCAAAAGGCCTGAGGAAGTCTTTCTGGAAGCGGAAGTTGGCCAGCTCTCCTTTCTCCAAGAACTTCATGGAGAGCTGCCTCAAGGAGTCCACAGCAAAGATGGCCACATCCTCATTGGGGTTACAGCCCACCTACAGGAAGACACAACAGTCATTGAGTGGAGCTCAGCTATTAGCTCAGCTAATCACAATGAACTGTGCCTTTCCAAGACAGTGTGGTCAATATGTGTACCATATCTAATCCTAATTTAACATTAATTTTTTGGCCACTTGAGAACAGGGCAGCAGGCTGTAAAAACAAGAGACAATTTTATCACGTTATGTAGTTACGTGTTCGATAAGGTTGGTTATTTACTCATCCAGCACACACGGAGCACCATGAGCATTCATTTAGGGCTGTAAGGAATAATTACACGGTGACAGATCCAAAATGGCTTCACTGATCCACTGTTCCATCCATTTCTGGATCTTTGTACCTTTGGGATTGGCACAAACAATTATGCGATCTGTATTTACTGTTACACTGCGTGGCAAATGAAAAGCTATACTTGAACTTGTGTGTCCAATCTTAGGACAAAACATGCCCCACCTAAGGACATTAAAATAAATGACAACGTCATGCAAACTCACAGCCTGTGTCGACATAATTAAAGAACCTTCTTACGTCCCTGTAGCGGAAATAAATCAGCAGAGTGCAACACCAAGAGAACACGGAGTCATCCCGCTGTTGCCTTCCACACTACGTACATATATTTATATAAATTAATATATACAAGCAGTAGGCCTAGTTATCGTGACATCACTCATTGTATTGTGGACTACAGTTTTTAAGCATCAAGTTCCGCAATTTGTCTGTCACCATCTTCTTTTTTTGTGTCACGAGATGGTGGAGCCCTCTGAATTTGACATTTTTAGGCAACCAGAAAGGTTACAATTAACTTTCCTGAACAAAAAAATACATTGTGAAAGGGTTGAAGAAGTTGCAAGACGAAAACACAGACAACTCCTATTTGACTCTAAATGGACCATCATTTACTAAATGAACATCATGCTGTGTTGAAGACTTGAAACTAGAGATTGAGACCATAAACTCATGTTTACAATGTTTACTGAGGGAATAAATCAAGAAGTAGAGTCATTTTTGCAACCAGAGGAGCCACCCCCTGCTGGTCAGTAGAGATAATGCACATTTAAGGCACTCAACCGCATTGGCTTCACTCAAACGTTGCAAATCCTCTCGTCCACTGACCTTGTTGAAGTGGTCTCCTATGACCTGCCAAATCCGAGACCACTGCAGCCTGATGCGGTTCATGTTATAGTAGGAGATCTCCACAATCTTTTGCAAGCTGAACATCCTCGCCTGGTGTGCCGAGGCCAGCTCATCCATGGACACCGCGCAGAGCCACCGCACAAAGTCCACTGGGAACAATTAAACCGCAACACGTCATGAATAACTTTCTTCGTGACGTACAACAAATAGAGATACTGAGCGCAACACTCACCAATTGCGTTTCCATCTAGTCTGGTGGAACCAGTGAAGATCCTGCAAATATAAAAGCAGCTTAAGTATTTGTACTGCAGTGACCTTCATTCATCATAAAGGGCTGAGTATAGATGCATTTATTATGTTATTAATGTCCTTTTATGGTCTTTTTGTCTTACCTGTCCACAGCTACCACCACACTCTGAGAGCTGGTCTCTCCTACCGACTCCTGGATGTGAGCCATCTGCCTCTTGTCCTGACTTCCCACCAGGTTACCTGCAACATCAAACATATTTAACACAAGCTAGTGTATACGGTCAGGCATCACACGGACTCTCAGAAGCACAGTGTGAAAAGGTATTAATGCAGAAATATATGCATGCTTGCGCTTATTTCCATTAAGAACGCCATTGTTGTAACATAAAACAATAGCTGCTTTGGAGTCGATAAAGTTAACATTGGCGGTTACTGTAGAAGCACAACAGTAACTTGTAGTTTTGACAAAGTTCATATATGATTATATAAGAGTTAGGGGTTGAATTGTGAATAGACGTTATGCTGTGTGTGTGTCTGTGCATCTCACCAAGGCCCAGGGGCATGAACTCCTCTGTGCCGGAGGGGAGGCCCCGTATGCCGGCCTCCTTGTCCCGGACCACCCCCGAGATGTAGCGCGTCTTTACCCCGGTGCCGATCAACTGGGCGAGCTCCAGCTGACTGATGCACCTCAAGATCTACCACACCAAGACAAACACCACAAGTCACCTTTAAGGGGGCTTGTATGTTTTATTAATCTTAGAATAGCTTTGATCCTGTAAGTCATTATAATGAAAAACGCTCTCGAAATAAAGACTTGGGATCTCAAAAGAGTGAGTTCGTATCTCATCTCAAATAATCAGTATCTTATTATCTATTATTTTGAGATAGTAAGTCAAAAGTTTAAAGCTTCTTATTATTTTGGGATACTATGTCAATATTTCGAGATACTAAATCAATATTTTAAGAAAGTTTCTCATTATATTGCAATACTAAATCATTATGTTGAGATATTATTATATTATTTCGAGATAAGTCATTGTTTTGTGATACTCAGCGATTACTTCAAGATACTAAGACATTATTCCGAGATACTAAGTCATGGTAATGACTTAACAGGACCTCTTTTTCAAGGTTAAGTTTTCATTTTATGTCTTGTACTGGCTGGAATGGGCTTTCATAGTTTTAATCATGTCTATATGAAAATGTCATCCTTGATCATAAATAAGCACTTTTATTATTAAACTCTAGAGGATGATGCATTTCCCTTGGGTGGCGAGAACATAATTCACCAGGAGCATCTCAGGGCATGTCCTTGGTTTGGGCTGAAAGTGAACTAAAGATTTAAGCACTGAAAGTTATTCAGGACGACAGCTGTTATGACTGACTGTTGCACTGTTTTAAGATACTCTCAGCTCGACAAAAAATAATAATTATGATCACGTATTGTAGTTCTCTGACAGTAACTTTTGCAAAATTCAGTGGGATGTTTATAAATGCAATTCTCTGTATGTATAGGCTTTATTTTAATAATATAAGCAATTAAACTATCTAGCTCATATATTAATATATGTGTCTAACCTCATTATCATATTAATTTGCAATAGGCTGCAAGTAAACACTGGCAAGCTACTTGTGCGACTTTAACAATAATAAAATAAGTCACACACACACACACACACACACACACACACACACACACACACACACACACACACACACACACACACACACACACACACACACACACACACACACACACACACACACACACACACACGAATTGTATTGAACTGAGATTATAATGAGTGTTTTTTATATTTTGTCTACATAATACAGCCGTCGAAATGGCCATACATTTGAATTAATGCCTCTGTAAAACCGTTTAAACAAAAAGGTCTATCTAATAAACTGACAGCTGAGTGCACGTGCACGTTATCTTCCGTCACTCTTTCCACAAGTTATTTGTGAGATCCAATAATACTTTTCCTCTGCACTACTGCTGCTCATGAATCCGGTTAGCAAAGACTCGCCTCGTGCCAGGAGCTGCCCAGGTAGTTTCCGTCGGTGTGGGCCACGGTGATCAGGGTCTTGATGGTGTCGATGTTCTTCTGCTTCATCTCCGTGATGCTGGAACTGGCCGTCAGCAGGGTGAATCTGGCCAAGGCTTGGACGTACGCGTCTCGCTCCAACTACAGACAGGAAGGCCGGTTACTACACAGTCGCAGTTTGAAAACACCAAGAACGCTGAGCCAATGCAAAAATAAAAACACATTACTGGCGGATCATGTGACCAGCTGAGAAGAAGCTAAGGATACACATGATTGAAAGATCAACCAGACCTGCATGCTGAAGATGCTGGCGATCCTGATGGCACATCGAATGCCCTCCAGACACAGGGAGGCCACCTCGGGGTCGTCGCAGTCCTGCAGTCCCACGCTGAACGCCGCCAGCAGGGGGGTCCACGCCAGCTACGACAGACAGAAATGATTGGCAGGTGTACGTTTCCAACACGTCCACAGATTGTGATGTCGCCTCTCTGGCTACAATTCTCATTTCCCCTGTTCAAAGAACTGCTTCAATCTAAAAATCAGTGGTACCTTGAACATGGGCCTGACGTGCTCCAGGTGTGTTGCGCTGAAGAAGGGGGCCTGGGCGTGGCTCACAGCCTCCATCAGAGCTTTAGCGGTCTTCGCCATCTGCTCCATCTCCACGTTGTACAGCAGACGCCGCTGCTTCTCGCTGGCTACACCTGGACAGAGCAGGACGTAACCATTTCGGATGCTCGTCATCAAAACAGTCCAGGAAAGCCCACTTTCAGAGAACACGTTTCATTTCGGCGAGTAAACCCGACGGAAAGAAAGGAGACGAGGACTCACTCTGCTTGGTGGACTTCGGGGCGATGGAGAACTCTTTGCTCTCCTTCATGGCGATCTTCTTGCCTGCGATCTCATCGTATATGGACGATAGATACTCCTCGGGCAGGTCCTTGCTGTCGTTGATGCCGCGATTCATCTTGATGTACTGCTCCTTTGTCATCTTGTTCTTCACCTACACAAATGAAGGCGATGGAAAAGAGGCAGTTGGGAACTCAGTTGAGCCGATTTTGCTGTTTCGATGAAACGCTGCACATTAGAAAGAGTGATGTGGGGGATTTTTAAGTTTTGTTTTACTCCTTTGACTAGATTATTTCTGTCAACATAAAAAAAAAAAAGACAAACATAAAGAGGCAACGTAATAACTATTACAGACTGTCATGTTACACTGGTCTGGATCAGTTATAAACTAAATGTCAAGAAAAAAAAAACATATTCAAGCAAAAAGCCACTGAAGGAAACAGGAAGGTAAATTTGTGTGGAGAAAAAAAAAAAACAGACTGCTGCTGCTCTTTAGTCTGGCAATGTGGTGCTGCATGGAGTAGAATTCATCTTATAATTTACTGCAATTGTCTTTACAGCTGTAAATATAGTTATGTCACTGTCTGATATCGTCTCCCTCCCCCTCCCCCCAACCCCCCGGGCTAAAGTCTGTAAGTGTGTCAACGGTGTGCCATATTTCACACCTGCTTTTCCCAGACTTTAAATTTCAGATGTAATCTCCTCTGTCACGGCGGCCCGTCAGCAGTGATAAATCAGAGGCAGCAGCTCTAGAGGTAGAGGGCCGCGTCGGGGCGGATAAGGGCCCGCTGCCAACGCAGAGGACTGTGGTGAAGAAACGCAGGGTCGAACCTTGTCGGACTGTTGCCGTTGCCCAACCAAACACAAGCAAGCGCTGGTAGATCAATGTGTGTTGCGTTAATCCGGTTTACCTGGCGATTGGAGTGTCGTGAAACAAACTTTCCTGAGTTGTAAAATCCTGTCCTAAGAGTGTTATACACCTGTACAGTGTTTTGGTGTCTGATAAGCCTTCAAGCACACAGATCTGTTATTCAAACAGGACTTCCTGCATCGTATTTCATTGTCTAGGCAGTAGCTCAAACACCCCTCCACCAAAGACACCACTTTTTATTTTTTATAAACACAGGGCTGTTTTGTTTTACTCTCACTGAGAGGCAGGTGAGAAAAAGAAATTCTGGTGATCCATTTTTTTTTGTCTGATGGAAATAGTTTCGTCTCCTGTGTTTTATGATTTAAGAACAGGTGAGAAAAAAAAGGTTTTGCCCAGATAGTCTTTCTAATTTCCTTTTGTTTTTGGCACATGAATCTTTTGTTGTTGTGGTCAGGATTATTTTTTCAGTGTTTGTTGTTGTAACACTAATTTCGGCCACAAGAGGCAGAAGTGCACCACTGCCTCATATGCTAAATAAGACCAAAAGCATTTATGTTTTCTTCATTCTTTAATTCCTCCACGCACTCTAAACACATATGTTGTGAGTAAGCAAGTTATGTAACATTACGGTCATGTCTTTCTTTTGTATAGAAGGAATGCTTTTAGTTCTTTTATACTTACAACTAAAAAAGGCAATTTAGAAAGATTATGCTCGAAAAATCTCTTCTTTTTTTTTTAACCAACCAATTATTCTCTCATATGCCCCTCAGAGCTTCCATAGTTTTCATCTGAACATCTTAAAATACATATTGCAATGTTTATATTTTTAACGGTGCTGCTTTTCTTCCACTTAACCTGTGTAAAACCCTGGTGTGCTCCTTGCTTAATAACAACAAACGCTAAGTGAATCTTAAATGAAGACCCTTCCACAGAGAGACGAGACACACTTGCATACTGGATGATCCACTGGCCCACATATGGTGATGATAGTGACACTCCAGCGTTCTCACCTGAGGACTGTGCAGGTCCGTGGTGAGCATAATGATGGAGTACGCCAGCACGTAGGCAGTGTCTGCACTGGCAAACAGGGTCTGTCTACAAAAGTGGACACATCAGGGAACCGGTTAGTAGTTTGTTTTCGTTCCAATCAAACGGAAACCTTTGTGACCAAGAATGAAAAAGACAGTTTGACAAGCACCGATAAGTCTCTCCGTGCCCTGATATTTCTTACCCCTGGTTGCACTCTAAGTATCGGGCAGCAAACTTCTCCATCAGCCTGTCGATCTTCTGGGCCTCACCGGGCAGCCGGAATCCTTCCAGGAACGCTCTGAGTGCCGAGACAAAGTCCCGGCCGCAAAAGTCCAACTGGTCCACGTAGCAGTACATCGCTTCTATGTTGAACTTGATGTTCTCGCCCAGGAACTCTCCCACTTGGGTCTGTGGATGCAGAGAAAGTGGTTGGGAGCGGGGGAAGGAAAGGGGGGGGCTTGAAAAACTGTTTTGTTGCCTGAGAATACGGTACTGTATCATTTAAATTAGTGTAATCCCTCACCGTGTCCAGTCTCTCCTCCTGGTGCAGGAACTGGGCGATGTCCTCGGCTGCGGAACCCAGCATGCCCTGGTCCTGCAGGTACTGGATACCTCGCTTTGGCTTCTTGTTGAAACTGGGGAGACAGAGCGGAGGAACGCAATCAATGCTCATCTTCTCCAAACAACAACAAAAAGTATCAAGTATATAATAATATATAATAAATAAATATTCCACTCTGGTCCATTGATAACAGCTGATCCTGATTAACCAGGTTGAGGGAAAAAGGGCTCACAGTTCGATGCCGTGCTCGATGATGTCCTTCTGCTGCTTGATAACCTCGTACTGCTCGGGATGGTCCGCCTGGGACAGCGCCATGCTGGAGGAGACGGTGGAGTCCAGAGAACTGATGCTGTCTCGGCGCCCCGCCAGCGGCTCCGGGAGCTTCGGCTCTGCTACGTCACTGTCGGACGGATGCTCCTGGCCTGCGAACACATCACACGCGACCCTTCCGTGTTTAGACTCCCTCCCCCTCTCATGTGCATCGTTCTACAGATTTACAGTACATCACACACTTACCGAGGTTGGCTTGAAGGTTTGGATTGACGTACATGTCTTTGCTCCACTCCACCATACATTTGAGGATGGACACCAGACACTCCAAACCCTTTTTACGTAGGCTCAGCTCCTGTGGATATCAAAGAATGATCATTTACACCGTAAAATTAATAGTAATATAAAATATGAATGTGAAACACTGAGGGGTTAACATCTGTCCCCGACCACCTGTCCAGAAAGATACCTCTTTAATCAGAACTGGTGCTCCCATCGTGTTGATCATTAGAATATGCAACAAAGGGATACTGAGCCCTTGCGTGTACCTGCAGAGGAGTCATCCCGAGCTCCTGACCGCTCCTGCCCTGAGCGATCTTAGACAGGTCGCTGACAAGGCGCTCGAAGATGTTGGCTGCATTCAAGTCACAGTCGTAGTTCACGTAGATGTCAACCACGCACTGGGCATCTGTGGAGGGGAGGAAGTACATTTGTTAAGATGCAGCAGGGTGATAATGCATCCGTTAGCTGAAGTGATTAGGAAATACAATAATCAAATCCTCGCCCAGGGGTTTCCTGCATGGAGAGGATGAAGATGGCTGCTCAAACGGCAAATAAAATAAAACTTATTTCACGACCTTTATGTTAAGTGCACCTCTGCCTTCTAAAAATAACTTCAGAGTCACTCCAGAGAGGTTGCGCGGCAACACGGCTGTGCCCCCGGTTTGCATGCGACTCGTGCTGCTGGAGCACATGAACGTGCACAATTTTTCAATCAGTGCCAGCAACGGTTACAGCTACAGCGTAGTCGTGGGAAAATATGAGAAGCAGCTGGGTGAGTTAAGCCCGTTACAGTCACGCACCTTGTTCGATGAACGCAACGGCAATTTTACGCGTTGATCTTTGGGAAAGAGTCACTTTAAAGCACCGGCCTGAATCTAATGCTGTCGGATTAAGATAAAAGCTGAAGCAGCACAAGTTTACAGAGAGATTAAATGCTTATCTTGTTCCGCATTATCAAGATCACTGGGATGTAATTCTCACATGAGTGTCGTGTCCATAATGTATGAAACAGTCAAACATTCATGCAAATTGCATGGATGAATAAATACGTTCCCCATCAGTGATGCAGCTTGTGAGAAAACAGAAAACCCTCGTCTTCTGTCACATCATTAAACTTACTGTTTCCCAGCAGTGATACAATTTTCTGTCAGATACATGGTTCATTTCCATAAATGCCCAGTTATGTCTAGATAAAGCCGTAAGTAACATTGACATTCCCAGATAGAAGTCCCCAATGTCTGAATGACAGAAAGCCATCACTTGAACATCTTGATGTATTTCATGTCTGTTGGTTTGACTGTGTTTGTCTAATTTCGATATGCGTCAGTGGATTTGTACCTGCACAGATGCGCGTTAGAGTCTGGATAACCATCCACTTGTGCTCAAAGGAGCTGGTCGAAGTCTCCAGGATGGTGAGAAAAATCTCCCGGAAAAACACCTGCGGCAAGGTGGAGGAGAGACGAAGTGTCAGTGTGACTCTTTGATCAAAGCAGCTGCAACAGGTACATTTTTCGGACTCAGCACAGATGACGCAGCTTGTTGCGGTTACTCTGCGTCCGTACCTCAATCTGCATCTTCAGGTGGACCTTGAAGTGGGAGAGCAATGTGAGGAAGATAGCCAGCGAAAGCTCAAAGACCTCCGGCACGGAGGAGACGCCGTTTTTGGACAGCGCCACGCACAGATACTGTTTGATGGCGTTGACGAACATCTCGTGAGTGCGGAACACCGGCCCGGCGCCCTGCAGCACGGAGAGCAGCAGCTGCAGGGACACAATCTTGGACCGCAACTCATGGGACCTGCAGAGGAGAGGGATGGTTACACTGTACGCCTGAAGGGTAAATATAAAAAGGAATAAACAAAAAAGACACTGAGGAGGCAACACGCTCAGTATGTATAAATGTGCCATAACGTCAATAAATCGTGTTCCAGTTTACTGTAAGTTGAGAGAAACACAGGATACTTTGGTATAATGGTGGTGCATCGTGGCATTTATTTAATGTGGGTCAGACTGACTTCTTTGTGCGCTTCTTCCGGGCTCAGTTTACTCTGGCCTATTCACACCGACGGGCTCAGGGTCTAATGTTGCAGTAACTAGAGATGACAGGGCCACATCACGATGGAAAAGGGCAAGTTAACCTGTGGAGACTGAGATGAAGCCCTGTGCCTGAGCCAAAGGTATCTATATTTGTTTTGGCAAACTATTGCCGTATAAAAAGGAAGGTTTTCGGAGCACAAGCGATGGAGATTTAGGACGCGTGTTCCCTATGTCGTATGAAACGATTCTACATCAGGATGTTACGAGAAACTTTAAAAAATATATCTTCATGGTGTGACGTAAAAAAAGAAATGTGGCCAACTGAGATAAAGTTAAGCAGGTTAGCGATTGTGCAAGTAATCTAGTACATCTAGAGGTCGTATGAAACAAAGCACTCACTTTGGGTCCGGCGGTCCTTCGGCCAGAGGCTTCATGGAGAGTTTGCACAGAGAGCGGAACACCAGAAAGGCGTCCTTCTGCAGGATGTGAGAGAATCGGGCGGCCCCGTGGGGTCCCTGTAGGGCCTCAGCATCCTGAGACAGATGAAGAAAGTCAGTCTTACTTTTTAATGAAAACAACACGACAACATAAAAAAAAAGTAAAGCAACAGCTCGGATTTTGTCTGTCCCCAACCCTCTCTCTGTGTTGAGACCATAGAAACAAAGGAGTAGAACGGATATAACTGTTTTTCCTTGGTCATGAGATTAGTACAAAAGAAAATTACTTT
Organism: Ophiodon elongatus; assembly: GCA_016806645.1. Lineage (NCBI taxonomy): Eukaryota > Metazoa > Chordata > Actinopteri > Perciformes > Hexagrammidae > Ophiodon > Ophiodon elongatus. The sequence continues at coordinate 1,394,288 of JACSYO010000592.1, read as the reverse complement.
TCTTGTTTGGTGTTGTGATGTCAGTGATGTCAGGCCGTAAAGTGTGAATCGTTAGCTAGGTAGCTTGTCCTTCTCATGAGTGGCGGAGAGTGAGGCGGAGACCAAGTGCTGCCGCTGGCCACCAGCCCGCTGTGCATCCGTTTGCCAAGCTAGCTAGCCGTCTGCTAGTTAGCAAGCTAGCTAGCTAATTCCACCATGCTTCAATGCGACACTGGTTGCAGAAAATGAGCTGGACAAAGTTGTCACTATCTGGTGAGAGCAATGTGCTTCCCTACGCTGTGACGAGAGTGAGGATAAAGCATTTAGTTGTTACACTTTACTTATTTACTACGGCTCAGTATACGCTTTGTAATATTAATACTTTGCCATAAGTCGGTTCCGTTTAACAGGAAGTCAGCCCGCTACAACGGTCGCAATGGCAACGGTACAAATAAAAATGTCCGCCGCTCTGACCATCCTGCTACGCTGATTTGAATGGTGATGTCCCTTCTACTCCTACTCTATTTCTAAGGGTTGGACTCTTCCAAATTGATTTAAGGTTTTCCAGATGTTTCCAGAGGACCCAAGTTCAAGACTCTGACCAGAAGGGTAAACGTGCCCGTTCTGGTAGCAGCATTCCCAGCTTCCTACATTCCTCCCATAGTCACTGGACTCTTGCCTTGCCTTGGCTGTGCACACATGTGACTGATGAGCGGAACTAAACAGTCTTGAGGCTCAGTTTGATATAATTGATATCAAACAAAGTAAGCAAGCTTTCTGGCCATGTCTCACATGTGCAAAACATATTTGGCGCGCTCACGATTATAAATATTTACAACTCGCAAACTTGAATTGAATTTCCTTTACCCGGAAATTTAGGGGGATCATTACAGCAGTTGAGGATGAACAATATGATGAGTATTATTTGGAAACGCTGAGGTAGAAGTGCAATACCCATGTCGAAATTAACATTAACGATTTATTTCATACTTTAAACCACAGTAAAATTATGTATCCACTTTAATTATTCATTTATTTCTTTATAACATGACCAATTGCCAGTTAAATTGCTTCTCAGCCAGGCGTAAGTCTTTGAGGGCGATCATGCGTTCGGTTGTGTGTGTGCCTGTCTCGTCTGTTCACGGCTAATCTTGCATACCGCTGTACCCATCAGCCTGATATTTTTTGTGCTCATTTATGACCGTATGCGGAAGGACCTCTCGTGGTTGTGGACATTCACATTTATTTTCACATTTCATGTACTTTTTTTGTATCGCTATTGACGGCTGACCCCTCACTAGTCTTAACCAGCAGCAGCCGCATGTGATCAACAACCGTTTCAGTAGCAAAAGCCATTTCCGGCAATGGGCTAGGCTAAGAAACAAGCCTTACCGAGTCTGTTGCGGGCCACATTTTGCCCTTTGTCGTGGCTCAAAAACTGACATCTATATAAAAGTTTGGTCTCATTTAGAACCTGTACTGGTGTCATCACTGCTCACCAGCATATCTGTGGAGGAAACAGAAGAGCGGTCCTCAATGATGCCGTTCATCTGCTGACCCTCTGTTCGGACTCTGGGGGGAGTCACTTCTGTCTCGTCGACAGGGTGGGCTGGGTGCTCGCCTCCTGGAGGAGAGGCTACAATGGATATTTTCAGGTCATGACCATATGTATTGACATTTATCAGAGCAAACGAGACAGAAGACAAACGAGAGAATAACTAATGCAAAAAAAAAAGTTCTGACCTGTCCCACTGTGCATCTGCGTTGGCTGCTGCTCTTCCTCCACTCCTTCAGTCGTCGCTGACTCTGGTGGATTTGGATTGCTCTCTGGTTTGTCCACTTCCTCAGCTGGCTCAGCTTCTGTCGGAGGTGTCTCCACACCATCTTCAAAAACTGAATCTGATGTAATTAAATAAAGAGGATGAAGAGTCATGAAGATTAAAAGAAGGTTATTTCCGTCAGATTTTCCTTAAAGATTTAGAGGAAAAACAAATAGAAAGATTTCCATAATTTAACTCTAAACTGCAGGTAGACACATACCTTTTGAAGGCGTGATCTGTTCTGCTCCTTCATTCAGCGGAGCGTTGCCACCCTCAGGTTCTCCATTTATTGATGGTGTGTCTGGCGCTTGGTCCTGGTCCAGGTCAGGGGCTGGCGGCGGGGGCGTGGAGCTGGTGGCGTCGACGGCAGTGAGGTCCGGAGTACTGGCTGCCGGGGATGGCGAGCCCTGGGGCTCCGGGGTAGGCGTCCGGTCAGACCGGGGGGAGCCAGACCTCTGATTGCCTGGCACTGGGGATGGGTTCTGCTGGGGAAGACGAAGCCGGTCCTTCTCCTGCTCCTGAGCCTCCAGAGCCTGTGGGCGTGGAGCCATGTAGACAAATTGTTTTATAAAAAAGGGAATATGGATGTCAGGGCATTTATTAAAATTGGATAAAAATAAATTAGGGCATCAACATGAAATGCACTAACAGCCTGGTTCTCCATGCGTGTGAAGATGACGTTGAGCATCTGCGTGAGAGTGGCCTTCGCCGTGGTCTGGTTGATGAGGTTGCGGCTGGCCAGGTAGATGTTGTAGCAGGTCCTGACGGTAAGGAGCACCGTGCCCTCGTGGATCTCTATGTGTGGGGAGGTCACCGCCGTCAGCAGGGCCTGGGCGCAGGGAGAAGGAAGTCAAGAGTTATCGGGCAGGATGTCTTTGTTTAGAAGATGCTGCCGCTGTACCTGCTGAGTCACCACTCCACTTCCCCATACGAGGCGCGTAAAAAGCCAAAGAAGTGTAGTTCTCGCACTGGGCTACTGCATGTCTGGTGCAGAATTCTACTTTTTATTTTGATGTTACTCAAAAGGATGATCATTAGAAAAAAAAACATGAAATACATAATTTTGTGTTCAAGTGTGTATTAGTCAGTCGAACCAAACTGCAGTGACATTCAGGTCTCATTCGGTGGTGACTGGAAGACAAACACACCTGATTATCGGCTGTAAATCTTTTGTCAACACTGATAAAAACGGAGTGCTTCTTACAGCGGAAGAGACTTTGCCCTTAGCCAAACAACCAGAATGTGTACTTCATTCAGAAAGAGGAAACTTCAACAAGTGGCAGTTATGAATCACACCTATTGCGCAAATACAAAAAAACGTGATATAAAAAAAGAGAAAAATTGTAAAAGTGTGCACTAGTTGGGATATATTATTATAGCAAATGGCTCTTTGATCTTTTCTTACACATCCAAAAATGACAATCTTGGAAATTGGAGAACGATGCCAGTGTGAAACCGGTTCTTAAAAGGAAAAGGAAGAATTAAATCAATATACGCAGCTTTTCTGCGCTTCAGATTTACAAATGAAATAACTTTTTAGAAAAACACTGCAACAAGCATTTCTTTGTTGTTTTTTTGTGATTATAGGAATCAAGTATTAAATGATGGGTTTAAGTGGCCGACAATTTTAATATTTAAAAATTCAGTATTATCGAACTTTTCTTAAATCCTTGCTTAACAAAGGATTCAACGGGCAGGAGCAGATTTTCTCCACCACTGTGAACCGTGATGGGACGATCTTATCAATGGAGGACCAAAAGTGTCTCATTCCTCCCGGACGGTGTGACGTCAGCGTCGACAGCTGGAGCATCTGAAGGCTGCCAGATGTTCGGCGAGGTGCTGGGTATACCTTGATGATCTGTAGCTGGACTCCCTCGTCGGTCTGCGGGCCCTGGAAGCAGTTGCAGACGGTCTCCATCAACCGGTCGATCAGCCTCTTGCCCGGGGTTCGGCTGTCTGGGGCATTGCCTGTGATGTGGCCGTACGCGATCAGCTTCTACCGGGGAGAAACGGTGCACAGGTCAGAGCAGCACAGTGAGTGTGCAACTCTCAGAGTAGGTTGGGGTCTTGTATTATTCAAGCCCAGTGAGTTTAGGGTTTATTTCAGTGTTTGTGTTTGCTTTGCTTAATTGTGTGTATGTGAGAAACAGGAAATCATTCATTTTCATGTGTCCACGAGTGTTATTAAGGCTAAATTTGATCAAAGATGAGCATTTGTTTAAAAGAACACTACGCCAAAGGAGCAGAGCCAGAGATATCCTGACTTTTAACGTCAATGTAATAAAAATGTGAGTCCAAGATTGTGTGCTCCTTCAATAATTAATTTCCATTCCAGCACTGGCACACTGAATGTAGGCTACTAAGTGGACTATAACAAATGTGACCACACAAGTGTAGCTACAACGAAAAGCTACGAGGAGATTAAAGGATGGCTTGTGTGCATCTTTGTGCGCGTGTGTGTGCATGTTTGTATGTGGTCTGTAGAGCCATTGTTCCAGGTGAATGTCAGGAGTGTGAAACAAGTGTAACAACATTTCTTTCCCATGCTAACCGGCACAAGATAGATAAAACAACCGTGTGTGTGTGTGTGTGTGTGCTAACCTGCAGACAGTCCAAAGAGGTGCTAACTATCCGGGGTGACTTTGACTGACAGGCCAACTCGAAGGGCAGCACATATTTGTCCGCCTCGATGTAGTTGGCTCTGGGTGGGACCACTGTGCCATCCCTGCAGGGAACGAGGAGAGCAAACAGCTGTGTCAACGAGCAACACGCTCCCATTGAGACTTGAAATGCCAACTCCAGGAGATGATGTGAATAGATAAACAGACATTTTACTGTATATCTATATTTTCGTAGTGCAAAATAGAAACTGAGCTTTAAGCCGTAGAAAAGCATAATGTTGAATAACCGCTTGCCTGCAGCAGCAGCGCATATATATATATATATAATACCTGAAGGCTGTTTGAAGTGCTGCTGATATACTCCAAAGTAGCAGTTACAAAAGCAGCAAATCACCTTAGTCACAAATCACAGTGAGCAGCTGGGGTTTACTGCAGACTGCTTCAGGGCAAACCTTACCTCCACTTCTTGCCTCCCATCACAAGAAGAAGAAAACAAACTAACTGCTTGCATTCATTCAGGGAAAACTGTGTGTGCATAACAATACTTACTTTTGTTTTTCGAGCTCTCCCTTGATTTCATCTGTGGAAGGAGACACAGGAGATTAAATGTTACTGGAGTCTGAACTTTGACCCTTTCAGCTCACATTAGTGTGACATCATTTGACTGTAGATCTGGGGGTCACCGGGCCAATCACAAATGTGAGCGCACAAAGACCTGGTTTTTTGTTCCTTGTCAAAGTATGCTGTTGTATATTGAACAGGACTTAAATCAGAAATGACCCCCCCCCCACACCCTCCATGTTTCATCGCTAATCACATTTGGTTCAACTGACCATCCTCCCTCAGATATTTAGTCTCTCTCTCTTATCCCCTGCATCACCATTTCCATCTGTTCTGCCATTCGAGGCTTTTCGCCCTCAACCAATTTCTTCATACTTTTTTTTTTTTATATCCGGCATTGATCTGTCCACAGCTGTACACACACCCCTCAGCTACCCAGTGTCGGTGCGCGTTCAGCCAGACTGCAACCAACCAAATCGATTCGCTTCATAAAACTATGTGGTGGCGGACACCGCTGAACTCGAGCGGAAATTTGCTTGAGCAATGTTCACCACACTTGTCATAGTTACAATGGTGAACGTATGACTTGTCATTTCATAAAAATGTGTCCACTCAGTTCCATTTCTCAGTGAATTAATGCTGAACCTAAAATGTAGAAAGGCATGCGTAACGCCTGGATAAGCTCCAGTGTTTCACTGAAAGAAAACAGCCATTAAGAACTAATCTCTCGTGCCATGGTATGCATATTTAATCACGGTGGCAACAGATGCAAATGCCAGCAATCCACAGCGCAACAACTTTAATATTCGAACAGAGGAGCAGTGAGAAAGAGGAGACGTTCATGTATGTGTAGTAAAGCACCGGGCAGTAAAGTCAGTATGACCAGTATGACCAGCACACACACACACACACACACACACACACACACACAGTGAGGAGTCGAGTGTTGTGCTCTTCCGGCATCATGAATAATGAGAGAGGGTGTCACTGGCAGACAGAGAGCAGACACCGCAGCTTCCAACACACTGACCTCTCATGTGGTCCTGCACTAAACTAGACCATAATAATGAAGCACAACTTCCTGTGTTGGGCCAAATTTCTCAATGACCTGCATTGAGACCCAGAGAGAGGCACTGTGCAACAAAAATGACTAATATTAACTAAACGTATCCGTCAGTACCATGATCGTGTATTTTAGAGCCTCTTTACCACCAATATGTTGCTCAATTGTCACAACAGGAATGTGACAAGAAGGTGGGTGCACATAGACGGGCTGAAATATATAAACAGCAATATCACGACGATGAAGCGAGGAGCCTGGTGTGTGTGTGTGTGTGTGTGTGTAACACTATCCGCGGTTTTGTTGAATGGAAAAGCACGGGCGTCACAGTATCCTGGAGTCGGGTCGCATCCCGGCTGTCTGGCCGGGTGACAGCGCTACGTACAACACGGGGATTGGTCTGTTTAGCTAGCCGACCTAGCCGGGACTAGCTAACCAACCAAGAGCTATCTGTTAGCTCGCTCGCCCACCGACGTTGACAGCGATGTCGGCGGCGCGAGGACGTTATGTGAGCACCGTAGAGTTCACAATAAGACGCGAGAGCGACGCCTCACGCGCGCACCGCCGTCTCGTGAGCGCCGACAGGCAGAAAACAGACGAAGGCCATTCAGACGCTAGCTAGCTAACCGGAGACGTTAGCGCCCCCTCGTCTCGTTTCAGCGGAGCCCGACATTAAACCACAGGGCTCGGTAGAAACCAGTACACAAAACAAGCCACTCACCGAGCGCCACCTGGCAGGCTTTACGCAGCTGGCTGTTCTGGCTCCTCTTCACCTCCTTATCCGAGAGGATTTTCTCCAGCGCCCGAGACAGAAACATGCTCTTGGTTTTACTGTTTTCTGCCTTCTGCTGCTGCTGCTGTTGTTGTGAAGGTGGTGGTGTTGGAGGAGGTGGTGTCCTGTGTTGTTGTTGCTGCTGCATCTCTCGGTCTCGTTACCGCTTCTCTCTCAGGCCGTCATCGGCCTGGCCCTGGCGGGTGAGCAGGTGACAAGAGAAGCTAACGAAAGCCAGGCTAGCGGTGTCACTCGAGTCGAGTCGCTGCCTCAGCTCAGCGCCGCCATGCTGGTTACACGTCACGTCACGTGACGTGACACCCAGCTGTCTGGGTTTTGACAACAGCACCCCGAGGAGGAGATGACCTCCCGAATGGGGTCAAACAGTACTCTCAGTTAACGCACGGGACCTTAAACAACACATGAAGCAGACTTTGTAAAACACATCCGGTTACAGTAGCAGTAGAGGAGCTCTGAACGTTACGCGAGTTGAGCCACAGTTCGCAGTTTTTCCTCCGCTGTAGCAAATCAAGCGCTCCCAATGAAAAGAACAGCTGTTCCCTAAATGTCCTGCAGGTGGCACCAAAACACCACAATGAAGAAACATGTATAGCGCTCCCGAGGAACAGGTTCAGTAACATAACTGTAAATGCCATTTATTTGGTTAGTATTTAGTTATTTTATTCATAAGATTATTCAGATTAGATTTTTTAAAATATATTTAGATGGCTTTTTCTTTTGATAGTTATTCGATTAGTGTAATTCTTTTTTGTTGTTTGGTATAATTTTGGTATAGTATTTTGCTTTGTTTATGAACTGGGTAACACTGTGGGCACCGGCAGTTGGTTGGTTATATATATCGCTCACCCGCCGAATGGCAAAAACTGCCATTTGTCCGTTGTACTTCTAACATTCTGATTGTGACATATTTTATGTACCGTAATAATGATAGAGATAGATAGATAGATAGATACATACATACATACATACATACATACATACTGGGGTGGGCCTACGTTGTTGTTTTTTTTAGCAAGAGCAGGAGAGGCAGCAACAGGATTTTCATTGTTCTTTTGTTTGCTTGCTTGTTTTTTTTTTTTTTTGCTAAATAAATCATAAGAAACACAGAAACCTGTATGGACAATGCACCCTTTTGCCTGTGTAAACCACAAACCCATGGTGCATCAGCGGCCCTTTGATTTATGTTTGGTTTTGATTTTTCGGACAAACGGCCACTACAATAACCTTTAAAATTCACAGCCGTTTCTATACATTGACAGACAAACAAACAATGAATATTGCTACACATTAGTTTATTTTATCCAGCTCCTCCAATCAGCAATTACAGGTGCACATCTATTTATTCATACATCTCCAGTTGAATTTTAAAACATTTTCATTAGATGTGATAAAAATGTACATCATATATATCATCGATATGAAAATACTGACAATCTTCTTTACAAATCTATACCATTGGATTTATCTGGCAAGCAAAAATCATTGCTCGGTCACTTAAAAAAAATAAAAATAATCGTACTCAAAGCAAAACAAGTAGCCTTTTTTGAGGTTGTGCTAATACGACGGTTTCTCTCCCACAAAATAATGTTGATAATTCACAGTACGGGAAAAAAAAAATATATATAGTAATGTCTCGTCTTGCGCAGACTCTCCTGTTGCTTTAGCTAGAACAGTAGAATCACCTACTGAAATCATGTCCTATTGGGCAATAACGTCTACTGAGAGATTTACAACCAAAACAACAATCACAGAAAAAAACATATCAGTTATAAAAAAATAAAGTCATAAAATGTGTTCAAAGGAAGAAAATATGCAGACGCATGATTAGAGAATAAATAACAATGCCGCCGTGGTTACAATCCCAGTGTCCATGTGGTAAAGTTAGAAATTAAGAAAATAAATTAACATTGATTTCTAAAAGTCTTCCATTCCAGAGTACCGTTCACAACCGTTTCATGTCGGGAATGAGAGAAGACGAGGGTCCCATCAGCACTCCTGTGTCCCATAAAAGACAGTACCTTATACACATATAGCTTGAAATACAACAGCGGGTACACATTGCGTTAGTTTCCAGTCATCGATATTCTGATGAGATCATTGGATATTCAGGCAATAAACAGAACTATGAAAGGATGGACATTAGTGTGATGGCGGTCTGTATGAAAGTACCGTGTCTCATTACAAGTGCACATGGGTTCAGATGAAGCCAATAAACATTTTTCTTTCTCTCTGTGTGTGTGTGTGTGTGTGTGTGTGTGTGTGTGTGTGTGTGTGTGTGTGTGTGTGTGTTGTACCATGTTTCAGCCAGTGAGATAAAAGCCATGCTATAGTCAAGGGTAGCACTTTTAACAAGAGAGCAAATGCTGAAACGATAAGAAGTCTGCTCTCACTTCAGAGAGGCAGTTAGCAGCAGCAGATACGGTTAATGGGGATATATATATATATATATATATATATATATATTACAAGTGCACATGGGTTGTGTATATATATATATATATATATATATATATATTACAAGTGCACATGGGTTGTGTATATATATATATATATATATATATATATATATTTCCAATAAATGTTATGGATCCGCTTTGAGAACAGGAACTAAAACTGCCAGGATGACTTCTTCCTGTGGAGAACGTTTTTCATGGGATCAGGAGCACACATTTCTGAGGGTCTTCATCAGCAAATTAATTGGGAGTTAAGTGCAAAAATCCCACAATTAAATCTGCACTATGAAAAATGTGTTGGTGAACGATGAATTTCCGATTCTTGTTTCAAATTTAGACCTAAACTGTCGGTCACGACTTCGCCGAGAGGACGTTGGTTACAAACTTCTCAAGGGAAAAGCCAAATGCAGATCAGAGCCAAGAGAGCACATAAGAGAGCCCCGCCTTTATAAAACTGTACTTGGATCAGTCTGTGCCCGGTGCACCTGCGCGGTTCTTTTTGTTGTTTTTGTTGAAATATGACTCAATCTAACCAGGGCTTATTTTGAGATACAGGCGGTTTCTCTCTCTCGTCACTGAATGCATCACCGACTCATTTCTGTGGTTGTGTGTTTGCCAACAGCGTTACAGTCCGGCTATTGATCCGCCGTTTAGGCCCAAAGTCAATATTTAGGAGCATCATGAATACAGTCGCTGCGTTACATTCTCTCCTGGTGCGTCAACGATTGGATTCAGTGAGAATGAAGACAAAGAGGAAGTGGTGCAGAAATACTGCAGAGAACACTTTTCATATGCGAATGTCTCGCGACACATCCAAGTGGACTCGGAGGAGAGAGAGATGAATATATTGTCCAGCGCTGAGATGAGATGAGATGAGTCGTGGTCCAGAGAGAATGGAGAGGGGAGGGAACTAAAATATTAAAATCACATTCACATTTTGTCATTCGTATACATGCAGCAGGGAGAGATAGCCCTTGTCGTGGAGAAGTAGAGGGAGTGCAAAATGAAGGAAACATGAGAGGGAGGTTCATTCCCGAGTCTCATTCCCAGTTAGGCGCAAGTGACTCGCGACTTCCAATTGGTCGGATGGAAACTGGTCATGCGGTCACTTGTGAGGTACAAGTATTGTGGAAAAGAAAAGAGAGGAGAAAAAGGAAGAAACGGAAATGAACCTTTCAAAAGGATCTAAAACAGGCGTGATGGTAGAGGGATTTTCAAAAGACAAGTTTCCCCCAAGAATGATCAAAAACCAGTCAGTGATTAACAGAGCGGGAAAGAGGGGAAATAAAACTGCTAATAACAGCAGTTTAAAAGCATCTGAGCCGACAAAGAACCCAGACTTGTTGTGTTTTTTTTTTCCTCGTAAAAAAACTACAGTAATATTGCAGATCAGCGGTCGGACGATTGCGCGGAAAAAAAACTGTTTACCGGTCGCATGCTGTGGTCACCTAGAGGGGGGGTCATAGTGGGGTGACAAGGCAAAAAGAAAAAACAGCCACAGATTGTCAACAAACGCTTTAAGCTAACATCCTACTTCAGTGTGTGTTCGTTATGAGAGGGGGGGGGAGATTAACTTCATCTATTCATGAGCCCGATGACGAGGATGTGGTGTCTCATCTTTGCCCTCTTGTGGAAGTTCAGCGTAACAACAGTTTACAGGTGCAAAACAAGTGCTTGTAGTGGTTTAGAAATTAAGTGGAGGGTGAGGGGGCATCAAATTACACTTCTTCTATCTGACATTTTTGTGCCTGTAGAACTTGGGAGGGGGGGGGGTGGGGAGCACCACTATGGCACACATGCGTGATTATTGGCATGTAGACGCGGTTGTGTTTAACGCGGAAATGTTGGGATGTACAAACCCGCCGGGTGTCAGTGACGTGAGATGTAATGGGTACACATTGTGCTTCTCAGGTACAGTCTCTGTACGGGGGTGCAGGAGGTTCCCTTGTTGGATTAGCCGACGACCATGACTCCCACACGTGTGAGGAGAAGTTTGTCTCTCTGGTTTCCAGTGTTTAGTAGCGATGTGAATGCCCCCCTCCTACAGAGTTATGACAGTGCCGTCCTCCTCCAGACTCCGCCTCTCCCTGTCTGGGGACGGCGTGGTCGACGGGGCGATGGCGTTGCTGAGCGATCCGCTGCTGCCGCTGGCCGGCAGCGCTCCGTTGGCGTTGATGGAGAGGGCGGAGGCGGAGGCGGCGCGGAGGTTGAGGTGCGGCTCGTAGCGAGGCAGCGAGGGCATGCTGTAGTTGGACGGGGCGTGCCTGATGGGCTCGGCCTCGCCGCCCACCTCGATCACCAGGTCCTCGTCGTCCTCGTCGCTCTCCAGCTCCCCGATGGGGAAGTTCTGGATGATGTGCGATGGCGCGGACGCCGCGGCGCCGACCCCGCCGTGCGACGAGTAGCCGTAGTAGCTGGCTCCGCTGTCCGACGAGCGGCCCGAGCTACCGGACGCCGTACCGCCTCCTCCTCCTCCTCCTCCTCCTCCAGTGCGAACAACATTGTTCCGCTGGTTGGCGGGCTTGACGGTGATGATGAGGTTGTGACTGTTAGCGATCATCATGTCCGTCACCTGGTCCAGAGACTTCCCGGCCACCTCGATGCCGTTCACCTCCAGCACCTCGTCGTTGACCGCCAGCAGGCCGGTGCTCTCCGCCAGCCCGCCGGGCACCATGCGGGAGATGAAGATCCCCGGGACCTTCTCCAGGCCCTGAGGAGTGACCCGCACACTGGAGCCGTCGCGGATGTAGAAGCCCAGCGGCTTCTCCTGGCCGTGCTTGTACAGGCGAACACGCCGGTGCGTCTCAGGGAGGATGTCCACGTCGATGATGGAGGAGACGGGGCGGAAGTCCCTCGGGAGGCTGATGATCACCGGCGGTTTCTTCCTGTTGGCGTCGGGCCGCAGGAGAACCGCCGACAGCACCGTGTTTTTCTTCCTGGTCAGCGAGTTGGTGCCAAACGTGTAGTCGGCTTCCTCTGCGGAACACAGGACAGAGGAAGTAGAAGAAAGAGAAGCACAGAGGAGGAAGAGGAAAGAGGGGACAAAGATGTGGCATGGAGACAGAGAGAAAAGGGGAAGAGGGGAACAAAGAGGACATAAATTAACAAAAGCTGGTTAATTATCCGTTAACATCACACCAGGCTAATTACACATCAAGGCTGACACTCTGTTGCATCATGTTGTTTCGGTGAATAATGTTTTGCCGCGGAGCAGCTCTCAGCCTGAGGCATCACTGCAGGGTGTCTGTGCTGAACACCCCCCCCCCCGACGTTGATCCCCAGAACTCCCCCTCAGGTCACACTGATGCAAAACGCCACACCAGCCAACTCCAGGCCCTTCATCGGCGCTCTTTGACAAACAACCATCATCACGTGGTTACGTGTTGGTTGGAGAGCTGAGGAGGTGCTGGTGGGCAGATCTGTTACCTTTCCCTGTTCTAAGTTCTAATGCTAAGCTAAGCTAACCACCCCCCCCTCCCCCCCGCTGTGGCTTCATATCTAACGGACGGCTGTGAGAGTGCTGTTGGTCTTCTCGGCATGTTCCCCCAAATGGGGAACTGGTCCTTTCAATATACTTCGGCCCCTCCGTCACAGGTGGGAGACGGATAACAAAAAGGTCGAACTAAGAATATGACGGTCACATTTTAGCTGCACGAGTCACCGGATGCCTCGAAGCCCTGCCCCCTTTTGTTTCTTTTTAAATGTGAGTTTTGCGGAGGAAGCTTGTGCACTGTCACGCTGCTGTAGACTTTAACCCAGCGAGGTTGATATTGCCACGAGACCAGGTACCGGAGGGAGAACCTAGACCTTGGTTCCCTAATAGTTAACCAGCATAATACAGGCAGCTAAACATTAACATATTTCTTTTTCAGCCTGCTAAACTCAGATGTTGGTCTATTTCTGGTGTTATTTTCAACATCTTCTTTTGAATAAGTCCTCACTTTTTTGGGGAGACTTGACTATTTTTAGATGAAAGCGCTCTATAAATAAAGCTCTGGCAATCTTACACTGAACACTTCTACGCTCATGTATATGTGTGTGTGTGTGTGTGTGTGTGTGTGTGTGAGAGATCCGGGAAAACATCCATTCGGGTGGCTGCTAAAGATTCTCGGCTCTCAGGTTCTGACAGGTACGCGCTCCCCTCACCCCCCCACCACTCCCCTCTCCATCTTCAAAACCAAAACAAAGGATCAACTGTCCCGAGAACGAGCGGTAGTCTCGCGTTTCGGTTCCCATGAGGCACGGGTCTAGAGTATACACACTCACTACCTCTACACCAGACCTGACCTTCTGGGGCCGACTCCCCATGAGTGACAACAATAGCTTCGTAAGAACCTGAGAGGTCAAAAAGGCTAAAACACAAGTTTCCTCCTCTCATGCTCTGTTCCTGTTCAAATGGTTCTTTTCTGCAGGCCTCGCCCCGGTCATGCACAAAAACACTGCCATAAAGAGGAGCATTATGCAAAAAAAAAGGGCGTACAGGTGGATGACACACACACCTCTTTCTACACTCCTTTTCATCTAAACCAGCCCTCCAACTCCAGCATATGAAAGGCCAGACCTGTAATAGTTGAGCAAAGAGAGTAGGATGGACCCTCAGGGTCTCACACACACACACAATGTGGAAACCCCGAGCACTCACGGAAACAACATATGTGAGCACACAGAAGCAGGTGTTCATTTCCGCACACACACAAATCTATGAGGTTGATCTCTGGATAGCGATGATGCCTGAACACTAATGAACAGCAGCACATTGAGACCCGGCACTCAGAATAAGCCACAGCTACATTATAGCTCATTAGAGCACAGAAGTCTCTCTCTGCTAAAAGGCTACAGGCGAGGCGCACTACAAACACACACTGTTCCTCATTTGGTACTGTTCAAATTTCCTTATTTTGTGTGCACATTGTATTGACACAAAGGGCTCGAGGAAAACACTAGCCCACTTGTCCCAGCGACACTAAAAAATAAACACTGGATGACAAACGTTATATTTTGTCTGTAAACAGACAAGTGAATTTGGTGTAAACAACCGGGACTAAGCAACGAAAAGGTTCCCTTTTTTTGGATGATGGAGGTTAATTTACGAGCTGATGGAGGTTAATTTACGAGCTGATGGAGGTTAATTTACGAGCTGATGGAGGTTCATTTACGAGCTGATGGAGGTTCATTTACGAGCTGATGGAGGTTCATTTACGAGCTGATGGAGGTTCATTTACGAGCAATTGTATTCATTGTTGACTAGTACATTCCATAAAAAGCTCCCGAGCACATTGCGGGGAAAAAGCTACCTTCCAATATTTCAAACCTTTAATTTGAACATTATAAAATTAAAAGGCCTACAAGTCGTGTAATTTGGTAGAAAAACTATGGTGGTTTTCTACATAATTTTTTTTTAATTATACTTACATTAAATATGTATAGTATATGTGCACATACAGTAAACAAGTATTCTACATATGTTTGTAGTCTAAGTTATTGTTTCACACCATGTTGTTGACCTCATTTCAGAAAAAACATGTACACTAGTCAACGGCGAGAGACAAATAACTTTTTCATCCCGTTTGAGTTAAGCCATGGAGTCACACATGTGAATATCCGCCAGAGAGAATTTTGAAAGTCGAGAATGTCTTGTTGTTAAACGGTTAAAGACTGTGAAACCACGTAGTTGGGAAGACTACTCTCCCTAAAGTCAACTCAGTGACATAACAAAACCAGGCGGTTAACCTGCTACACAACAGCTTTTTGGCATTTCCCTCCTCGTGTGAAAGCGCTGCTGGTCGAGTGTACATCTTGGAACCGTGAAGCCCCTCAACCATTTTTTTTTTTTTTTTAGGAGATGGCAAGGTAACAAATCAGAGATCGGTGTTTTTGTTATTTCAACCAGCAACGGGGCACATCGTTATTGATTTAAACCGGTTTGATTAAACTCCAGACGAGGGACTGTTTCCCCCTAAAAGGGACGCGGTGATGAAAGAATACTCTGAATGAAAAGTACTGCCGGTCTGATGTATAATATGGAGTCTTCATATCTCAGATGCTTTGATTTCGACTTTTTACTCCATCTCTTGTGGACGATATCTATGATATGATACACCTGCAGTGTATCAGGATCACACTCAAACCCTCGGATAAAAACACATCCCCACCCCCCCACGCTGCGCTTGCCGTGGCTCTGCACCGCTTAGGCATTCCAACTATGCAGAGCACTGCTTTGATTTCCCACACTTTGAATGGAGTCAGCGAGGAGCAAAGGAAGCGAGGCAATGGAGGAGAAAATGACGACCCCCGGCGCGCATCGTCACACGCGAGGACACAGGCAGCGATGCTTAGTCATTCCTCTGTGACTAACACACGCACACACACACACCCGCACACCCGCACACCCGCACACCCGAGGGGAGGGGGGGGGGGGAACTAATGCATCTCTATCTAGACACTGGAGGGTCCACAACGACTTGGCCTAAGGAGAGGAGAGCACTTGCGCGCAACTGGCGTGCAGCGGTTGAACACATCATCTTCCTCGGTGCTCTATTCTTCACACACTCTTGGATGCATCACTCTGGACTTTGGCTTTAAGAAAAGAAAGAGCCAACGTTAGTGTCTCAGAATAAGCGGTACAGCAGCCATTCAGAACACGCCACAGCTATCTACTTATCTGGACCAAAAAGAAAAGAGAAAGAAAACTTCTTTCCAGCACCACTCACTCATGAATGCACCTGCTCCAGTGCTCCGTTACACCCACTACTTCAGTGACGTCTACACTCCTCCTGGTTACATAGCATTACAGTTACAGTGATTCAGGACGTAAAGCCCCAGGCTTTCCTTGTAATATACTAATCCATTACTTCCTGGTACTTGTCCCGCCCAGGAGCCGAGTCACAGAAACCTGACACACGTGTCCAGGTGAAGGAGCTACGTGACGTGTCGTAAGCACTGCCACTATCACTTCTACAACTGCTACGGTTATGGTTACCAGCACCAATGAGCCTACAAGCAGACTTCTGGGATTCTGGGAATAACCCTCCACTTCTGTCAGTACAACAGTTACAACCAGTGACCTGTGGGGCATTACACACAAGGCCTCAGGTGTATTTATCTCTGAAATAACTTGTTTAAGACATTGTCCAGAGGCAAGCTTCAGTAGAGCTCTAGCTAAAAGCTTTCTGAAAAAAAAGAAAATGTCTGCATTTGTTTATAATGAATAACAACTGCTGTCCGTGACACCCCGTCTTCAGTGTCCAAACATGACAACACGTCTCAAGGATCCGAGTGTGAAAAAACAACAAAGAAAGCGGCAAGCCGCTGGAGGTTTGCGGTGTTCTGGAAACAGTCAGGTTTGTTGATGAAAGGCCTGGACGTTCAACACACAGCCAGTGCCACGGCGTTCCTGACACAGAGAAGACGGGAGGAGGGAGGGAGGGAGGGGGGAGGGGAGAGGGAGAGGGAGAGGGAGAGGGGGGCGTGTGTGTCGATGAGAAAAACCAGAGGTGGTGTGAAACAACAACAAAAAAAGACTTAAAAACTGCAGGAGAGACAGATGAACAGCAAATACAAGAAAGAGAGAGATAGATAGGGGGGGGGGAAGGGGGAGAGAGAAGGGGAGAAGAAAGGAAAAGAGAAGGAGGAGGTATTTAAAAAAGAACTTTCAAAAGGAGGAAATTCCCAGAGGGTTACTATTCCTGGTGTGGTGAGCATACCTTCCTGGCACAGCCCAGATAAAAAGTGCCTTAATACTTGCTGATAAGACCACGGGGTTGGGGGGAGGGGATACGGAAGGAAGGAGGGCAGGAAGGAGGGAGGGCGCTGAGAGGAGAGGAAAGGACGCAATAAGGACAGCAAGAAAAACAGAAGCAGTGTGCTGATGTGAGGTGTTTGGGAGATGGCGGAGAGTTCTGCAGAGGCGCGGGGCAAGCCGGATCGAAGACAAAGCCTCGGTGTGTGTGTCTGTGTTTGTGTGTGTGTGTGTGTGCGTGTGTGAGATCGAGCTGACAATTTGAGGAATTGCTTATTAAATCCATAATTCAAAAAGACCTCAGTCGCGAACATTCGCCTGCTTCTAGGCCTCCTCATATAATCTCTTTCATGAATTCTCTATTACACTCATCAGTCCTGCTTTATTATTCTCTCGTGGCCGGAGCCATTTATCAAAAAAATTAAATAAAAAAATAACCAGAAACTTATCTACACTGTAGGGGGGGAGACCAGCGTTAATGTGGCGGTATGCGGTGCACAAAGTAACACAGCCTACGACTGGGGTTGAAGCAGAATGAAAATACTTTATTTGCCAGTCTACACTCATGTACAGCACTTTTCTCTCTGTGCGTGTGCGTGTGTGTGTGTTTGCATCTCGTCTGCATTATGAAGCCATTCCATCAATTTCTTTTGTGCTGACATAAGCTCGTCTCTCCTTCCTGCAATGCCTCCTCACCCTCCCATTTTTCTCCCCTAGTGTCCTTCACTCAATCTGTCCCTCAGTGTCTTTGGTCCACCCACCTCAAAGCAAGAGCCTTTTTTTATTTTTAGTATTATTTTCATTGTCTCTCCACCTCTATCTGCCCCTCTTGGTCTTGCAGATTCTGCTACAACTAGAGGCCAGCATTGGGACAAAAGATGTTGCGCCTAGAAACAGGGGTTATCCTAGGACGGTGGCTGGATGAAGTGGGACCGGGACTGGTGAGACAAGTAGGGACTTGATGAGGGACATGTTGTGAGGAGTCAGTATGGGGCATGTAGACTGGAGCAGTGACGTGCCTGGGGCTGAGGCTGGATTGGAGCTTGGGAAAGGGCGGAGTAAGGGACGGGGGCAGGTCACTCGGGGATGTATGTTTCAGTACCGGGTTACAGGAAGGAGTCTGGGGTGAGGTCACTAGATCTGGGTCTGATAAACCGAACCTTTTGCGCAGCCCCGTCATGCGTGTCCTCCAGGAGGAGGACCGGGCAGAGGAAGGACTAGATGACGGGGAAGACGGCGGAGAAGAAGGGAGGGACGAGCAGCCGTGTGGGCTGGGGGAACCCAAGTCTAGTCTCGCAAGCCTGTTGCTCATGCGTCTGAACAGGGACTTTACAGGGGAGGGACGGGCAGGGGGACTCTGTGCTTCTGGCTCTGTCCTGCCGTCAGCATCTGGCTCTGGAAGACAACATAGCCAACCTGCAGTTAGATCAGACCACCGGGGCAAATTTATCATTGCCAGGATAAACTTTTGCCCGACTGCAACGTAACTAAAAGCAATGAAAGACTTAATGGCATTATTACATCTTTAAAACCAGACTGACTTGGCCCTTATGTACACTGGTATGAAGCTAAAACTGCATACTAAAACTAAGTATGAGCACCGACGTTTCTCCTGCTCGGCCCATGGACTTTACATAGTGACCACGTTTTTTTTCCAGCTCAAGTAAACTTTACAAATATAAAACCTCCACAGATCAATAAATGATAAGAGAAAGAGTCACTTGTTGGCAGTTTGAGGAGTCACGTCGACACTTTTACAGTTTTTTGGGCTCTTTTGCTGAAATACCACAAGTGGCCACTGGAAAAGAATAAAAATAAAAATTGAAAGCAAGCAAGGCTGAGCGGCAGCGCCGTATCCAGTTCTTATTATACATCCATGTCGGTGTAGCATGAAAGCATGGTGGAAGTAGCAAGCTAACAATAGAAAGCTAGCCAGGCGCTAGTTAGCTAGTTATATAATTTGGCAATGTCTAAATTAACACCAGAAGATGCGTTTCATCAAACTACAGTCATATCATTTGGTTTACAGCTTAAAAAAACAAACAAAAAAAAAACAAGTTTGGGCATGCAGCACTTCTTTAATGGTCGCTCTCCTTACTGACCTGATTCCATCTATTTTATATAACTTCGTCAGAGCGTAAAGAGCCTGAATGTTGAGAGGATGAGGATCAGATGAACTACAAACAGTGACAGTAGTTATAGGCAACAGTGTTTGAAGGGCTGCATGTCGAAGCCTGCTGACCAGGGTCAAGACTGGACCGGGACTGGACCGGGGAGCTGAGAGAAATTCACAGATAAGCGTTTCAGTTATCATGCTTCATATCAATGTCGCTGGAGCACCAAGCCCAGGGGACAGGAAGAATATTTTTTAATTAAAAATCAGTAAGAAATAAGTTTGCCCGAAAGCAAAAACAAAAAAAGAAACCACTCATTATTTATGTATTCTAATGAGTCTTTACATTTGAGTGGAAACCAACTCCAGTCTTTGGGTGATTTTTTCATTTGTTTCTACATTATAAATAAATAAATAAATAAATAAATATATATATATATATATATATATATATATATATATATATATACATACATATATACATATACATATATACATACACACTCCCGTCTTTGTTCAGAAAAATCTACCATCCTTGGTCTTGCACAGCATTTTCAAAACCAGTGACATGAACTAAAATGTCCAAAAAACAAAGTCTCAACTGTTGGGAAGCAATACATGAGCTAGCATTTATGACACGTCATTGAGTCCCAAGTGTACAAAGTTTAACATTCTCTGTTAAAGCATGTCACACATTCACCTGACACGATCCGTAAACACACCTTTTTCTTTTCCTCAGCTGCATTTATAGACCCTTTTACAGTTTGTAAACAGCGGTGACGTACAAAAGTGTGCACGCGTAGCTTAGCGACGGAAGTACAGCGGAGTGGAATAAGCTCAATAAGCCATATAAGGGTGTTACCCACCAAAGATGTCAAGAATGCAACCTAAACAAATCGACTTTGCAGGTCAGTGAGATACTAGTGAGTGAGGAGAATACATGTAGCCCAATATTTAGCGGCCAGATATATATATATATATATATACACACATGAATTTGGTGGAGAAACCTAGCGTGTGACATTACACCAGTGAGAAATTATGAGCATTTACGTCACCAGATGCTAACAACTGGGTTATCTGTGGTCACGTTCACAACGTCACATAAATGTCACATTGCATGACCTATAGGGTCAGAGGTTTGACTTTACCGAGTCTTAAAACGGGCCTCACAAACGCGAGCATCAGTCCAGTGGAAGTCAACACGTTTGATAGCTTGCAACCGGTTTTTCGGTTTAACGAGAGACTGTGTACACTGGTGACTCTCAGCCATGTTGAAAACACGAGCAGAACATGTAAAGCCTTTGATCAACTTTAAAATACATACTTATCTGTGTTTATTATCTACAAGTATCTACTATACAGCTCCCTTCCTTCTACCTTTCAGCTCCCTTCCTCCAACCTGCCATCTTTCTTGTTTTTCCAGTTTCTCTCTTATGATTTGCGGTGGTCAACAGCACCAGCTTGCCCACTGCCTCACCCTCACATCTCCCTTTCTCCTTCCGCGTCGGTCCAAAGTGCCGTTTATCCCTCCTTTCTCATCCAGTCTGGTTTTTTTTTTCCCCAGAGCTCACCCTGTTTCCTTACCTCCCTCCCTCCCTGCCTGCCTCTATCCATTCATCTTCCCTCAACAACTCTGTTCTAGAGACTGTCAGAATTTCTCAGCTCAGAGAGCCCTCGCCCTTCTCTTCCTCCATCTAAGCCACTCTCCCTCCATCCAGGTTTCAAAGGGTAGAGAGTATGGCTTTTTAGCTTCCCAGGCTGTGTGCTCTCGCTTGTTTTTAAATGCTCTCCACTTTCTTTCTTCCTTCCTTCCTTTCACTCATTCTCCTTTGCTCTCTCGACTGCTCACCATCTCTTTCTCTGTCCATCTATACCCCCCCACACAGTTTACGGAGCCAGGGTCCAGTCCGGCCTCCTGTCCTGTCTAATCTAGCCAGCAGACGTGATCAGAGGCTGGCCACATTCCACCCAACATGCCCCCTCCCTCTCTCTCTCTCTCTCTTTATTTATTTATTTCTTTCTTTCTTTCTTTCTCTCACTCTCTCTCTCTCTCTCTCTCTCCCACCCTCCCCGGCGTGGGCCTCACTTTGCATTCCTCCCTCGCTAATGCTATTCCCACTATCCTCCTCCTCCTCTCTCTCTCTCTCTCTCTCTCTCTCGCTCTCTCTCTCCCTGCATTCCTATCACACTTACACTACTCCCTCTGCCTTCCCCACATCTCTAATTACATGCCTTGCCTCAACAATGCCTTATACATTACTCCCTCTTTAATATGGTTTACTCTATCTCCCCTTTCATCCTTCCACCTCTCTTATTAGGCCTAAGATATGTTCCTCCTCCACACATTCCTCCTCCATCGCTATGAATCCATAGCACTCGGATGCTGCGAGGGAACGATTCTCTGAGGAAAACTTGAGATCCAAAGCGCCGGTGGATGATTTCTATTATTTTTCACACATCATGCTCCTAAACATCTCTCCTGTGCTTCCTCCTTTACACCTGCCAGCACTCCATCTCTCTCGCTTTAATCCTTTCATCGCAGTAGTAAATCTCTCCCTCCTTACATCCTCACTTATTCTGTTTTGTGCCGTTTGTCTTTCATCCAAATATTTTTCCTCCACCACTCTGTCTCGCATTCTCACCCCAATGTCTTCCACTGCACACCTACCTCCCTTTCAGTGCTTACCAGAGTCGGCACATTGCTTATCGCACTCAAGAAGTTGCTGCTGTTATCCTGCTCTGATGCTTGCTTTCCAGGGTGGGTAGACTTTGTCCGTGTTGTACTTTCACACTGTACATTTCCTTTTCTCTGGCTGGATGAATCATGGGCTGATTACTAATTACAAAGGCAGTCTCTGCTGGGATACGCAAATACAAGCATTCCTGTCCCTCTCCATACCTTTTTTCCCTCTACCATACCGGGGGACGAGTTGCGGGCCATTCAGGACTGAAACCGTGTGAGCGATGAACAACATCACAAAACAAACCCACGCCCTGCGAGAGACTGCTTGGAAAGTTGCTACCGCTACATGGGTGACAAACTAGAAACTTTGTGTGTGTGTGTGTGTGTGTGTGTGTGTGTGTGTGTGTGTGTGTGTGTGTGTGTGTGCTAACAATTTGAGGAATTGCTTATTGTGTCCCAACGTCCTGGATGACTGATGCAAGCAAACATGACTTCTGACAACCATGTTTACAGCCAATCAAACACAAACCTGGGCGTCGCTCAGTTTCCACACTGCTGAAGTGACAGCAAGGACAAGAAAAACAAAACAAACTGTATTACTTTAAATTGTGAGGAACAATTAACTGCTTATGTAACAGTCTCAGTTTAATACTGATGCTTCTATTGCGACCTACATAAGTAAACGAGACCATCAATGAGGAGCTTGGCTATCGCTGCCACCAGGTCGGATTTTGCATGAAATCTTGACGGAATCGAGCCGGTTCAAGAGAAACTCAGTCAGCTCAAACACCAACAGCAGGGTGCGCAGGGCCTGATGTCAGACTCTGCTCCAGTAAAAGAAGAGGTTTCCTATGGGACTCTAGTGCTTGGAAACCCTAACACTTTTGTTCGCAGGGCCGGAAAAAAGAAGAAAAAAAAAAAAGACAAAATGAAAGTAACCCACAGTAGCTGTAAAAGGAAACTAACATTGACATTACTCAGTTGACCACTTTGTCTTCAACAGCTGACTAATGACCACAACAGTCTCCATTTACACAGAGCTTAGCAAAAACAGTGAGGACCAGGAAGTAGCTCTTAAAAACTCTCATCTAATGTGCTGCCTGGACTGGGTGTCATTTACATTTTATTGATTCTGATTCAGATGGTTTGTGTAGACACAGACACTATTTAAAGTAGCTACAACTACATGAGGATATCAGACACATCCAAATGACAGATTAGGTTACAAAAAGACAGTTTAGGCAGACCTTTAAAAAGGGACACTTTGCCCCAAAATTAGAAATACATCATTTTTTCCCGGTTACTTGTAGCGCTACTTATCAATCAACATTGTTTTGTATGAGTTGCAGAGTATTAGAGATATCGGCCATAGAGATGGCCTTCTCTCCAATATAATGGAGAAAAAAATACATCAGAAAAACTTGACAGTAATGTCTCTTTCCAGAAATCTTGAGTAACCGGGTCATGATTTCTTTAAAGAGACATTACCGTTGAGTTTGTATGTTTTGGTTGATTTGAGCGCCACAAGCCAAGTGCCATTTAGTCCCCTTATATTGGATAGAAGGTCGATATCTCCTAACCCACACCAAAACGATCTAGACTGATAAATAGCCCTACAGGTAAGAGGAAAAAATATTGATTTCATATTTTAGGGTGAACTGTCCCTTTAAGACAGTCTGTGTTTTCAAATGCTCACAATACTGCTCCCAGCATGCTTTGCAGCTCCCGTCCGCCTCATGCAATGTTAATCCGACTATGAGCAGGCCTCTTCACTGCTGCCATGACAACCAGTAAACAGTGGACGCCTCACTGCCAGCTCAATAATCGTCAACGCATTGCTCGCAGATGGGGGCGGCGGGGTGTAAGGGATCCCCCGGTGCTGTCAGGTTATACTGGCGGGTGTTGAAGCAAAGTTTAAAATGACCGGCACAGACGGAGTCTGGCAGTCCACACGCAGACTCAAACACTTACTCCATTGGTCAGCAGTGAACAATACGGCATTAATGGCTGGTCAGTGTTGTGGCATTGATGCACAAACAACAACAAAGTGGGCATTATTCAAGAACAACACAACAACAGACAATCGCAGCCTACCATCCATCCCTCTATCCAACCATCTGCACATCAATGAATGAAAAGAACTCACAGAGCACAGAGTCTGGGACCTAGGATTTCGACTTCCAGACAAATAAAATGCACTGCCCAAAATAACCTCACATAGACATGCATGGACTGAACTGTGCCGGGAATTGACACCCACACACAAATTATGTCAATGGAAATTGTCTGTTCGGAAACCAAGTCTGGAGATTCAGTGTTGTTTTTATTAGCTCCAAAACACATCTCCCAGACATCTGTTTAATAAGATTGCACTGCGCTGTTCTATGGGGGCCAAGTTCTGACAGACTTCGGCCCACACCGCCGCCTTGTCTGAAGTCCTGCTCTTATGCAATAATGAGCGATCACATCACATCTGACCAACGAAGGCATTTACATAATCGCTCAGTTCTCAAAAAGGACATAGTAGTAGTCTAACGGGGGTTATGAGCCCGTGTGACCGTGAGACTGAAGCGCTGCGGTGCACGAAACACAAACTGGTGGAGAGCAGAAAACTGTGGTAGGGTTGTCCCTTTCGGTGTCGGGTCATTTGTGCTGAGGACAACTAACAAGACCGTGGAGGACTTATTAACGTTAAAAGAACTCCTCCAAAACAATATAACCTGTCATCCACGGTCAATTCGACATCCCGTTGGCAAGAGAGCAGATCGCAAAGATAATAAT
The DNA here is from genome assembly GCA_016806645.1 of Ophiodon elongatus. Taxonomy (NCBI): domain Eukaryota; kingdom Metazoa; phylum Chordata; class Actinopteri; order Perciformes; family Hexagrammidae; genus Ophiodon; species Ophiodon elongatus. Next base: position 1,369,683 of record JACSYO010000592.1, on the reverse strand, counting down.
AACTAGAGATAATAATTCCAGAATTGTAATAAATGATCTATAAGCTGAGAAATTGCTGCATCCGCACACTGCACAGCCCTTAAAGCTGGGACCAACTGGTGCTTAGGGTTAGGGTGAAGGGGGGTGGGCAAATCAGAAGGGAAACCGTGGTCTGAGTGCAATGGGGTCTACAGGGGGCTGTGGCTGCATTACTGTCTGTGTGTGTGTGTTGTTGTGTGTGTGTGTGTGTGTGTGTGTGTGTGTGTGTGTGTGTGTGTGTCTGTCTTCTCTCAATCTTGGCGTGTGTGACGGCCTGACTGATGTGTGATGCCTGCATGACCGTGTGTTTCCATGTGTGTGTGTGTGTGCAGCAGCTAGCCCAGCGTGGGGTTAGCGTCTGGGGCGTGTAATTGAAACACGGTCCCATGCAGCGCTGCACGGTGACCCCACTAATCTCCTCCTGACAAAGTGGCTTAGCTTCTATAGGGTCATATGGCACAGCGAGACAGCTTAAACACAACAGAGTGCGCGGCCCGACCTGCCCGGGGCCCGCACACCCCGAGGGTCCCCCCTGCATTCAACAGGTCACACTTTGAAACTCATTAGGCACACTTTAAAAAAAAAAATAAATAAATAAAAATATATATATATATATATATATATATATAAAAAATATATATATATATATATATATATATATATATATATATATATACATACATATTAATCAATCATATACATAAGCTACACATATACACATATATATATACATATATTATTATACATATATACATATACATATACATATATATATTACACATTATAAACTATTACATATATTATCATATACATTACATATACATACATACATACACATATATATATTATATACATATACATATACATATATATATATATATATATATATACATATATACATATATACATATTATAGCATGTATATATATACATATACATACACATATATATGTATATATATATATATATATATATATATAAATATTAAATACACACATATATATATATATACATATATATACATATATATACATATATATACGTATATATACATATACATATATATATATATATATATATACATACATATATATATATATACATATATATATACATATATATATATATATATATGTATATATATCGTCCGATAGAAACCGGTTTACGCTAATCCCTAAACACGTGCAAACAATGAATAGCAAACTAACAGTCATGAGCAAATATTACAGCAACCACAAATTCCAGGTAACGCGCCAAAGAAACAGGATGTCCTGATCGGACAAGTACCCCCTGGGCTGTTTGACTATTCGTGGTGGTGGTGGTAATGAAAATATTCATCGACTCAAGTTGACTTGTTTTTTGTTTAGCCCGGCCCTTGCAAAGAAATTGCCTTTGGAAACAAACATTGCTTCTCAGCAAGGCCACTGACCTTTAGCTATGTGGGTCAGAGAGGGACACCAGAAGACACAGCTAGAGAACAGTGGTGACAGCTCAATGAGGACAAAATACACAAGCAGCTATTGGTCGGAAAAACTGAAAAGGTAAAGTGATACCGTGGTCTTTCATAATTTTATCTTTTTGATTATCTAGACCAAATACACGAAGCTTTACAGCTGATTTTTTTCCGGTTCAACGGCCCATCTCGTATTTCCAAGCTACACTATTCAGAGACAGCAGAAAACTTTTGTTTGTGTGTCCATTAGAAAGCAGATCTGCCCGAACAAACAGGCGCAGACTATCACTCTTCATTCAAACACCTCCTCCGTGCTTACCTTTCCTCTGCAGGAACAGTCTGAGCAGAGGGCTGGCAGTGGAGATGGCTTTGTGGTAGTTGTCATCATTGTTGATGGGCAGCAGGTCGCCGTGGATGTCAGCGTAGCCCACCAGCAACTCCACGTTGGGGATGCGATGCACGTGCTGCAGGAGGCCGTAGAACTCATCGAAGCGGCCCGGCTTCGACCGATCCAGCGAGAACCGACGAAACTCTGCACCAAACTGGGACGGAGCAGACAGGCATACACGTGGATATAAAGCTTGAGAAACTGATTAACACAGGGCCAAAAGAAACTGCAAGATAGTCGAGATGTAGTGAAAAGCCTCGGCTTCCAAAACATGCACGCTTAATTAAGAAACACTGAAGGGCTCTGAGATCTGAGGCTGTGTTTGATGAGTACACACTGTTCTCTGGTAGCCGAGCTCATCTCTAAACCACTGTGAGCTGTATGCAAGAGTCTGCCATCCATGTGGACCAGCCAACACGCCACATGTGATGAATTATTAATGCAGACTTTGTGATATGTTGTGTGTGTGTGTGTGTGTGTGTGTGTGTGTGTGTATCTCTAGGTTTCTGCATTTGTGGATGCAATGTGTTTCTGGTTGACCGGCACTGTCTAATCAAGCTGTCTGACACAATGTCTGGTATTCAGTTGGAAGGAGGACCATGTGTTTATAAATACAGCAGCCACACATTCCCACAATGCCTGCTTGTGAGTAACGTGGAGGATCGCTGTGGTCTGGCCGGATCAATGGCCGCAGATGCACAGTCTTTAAGCAACTGTTTGGCTGAGTGTCCTATCGGTGGTGTTGACGAGAGGCACCGAGTGTTGTGGTTACTGTTGCCCGGCGCTGACAAAAGATGATCTACGATTCACTGCCAACCTGGACACACACAGTCACCCTGGGGCCTCTCATGCGTTGGCACCAAGCAGAATGACATGAACTATATAGGTTGTGAAGCAAAGCAGGCCCCGGGCCTGTTTTCTGGTAAGTACCCGCATTCGGACATGAGTAGACAAAACATTTCAAATGACCCTGAACAAAGCTGAGCCAAGTCTAAACGAGTATTTATAATACTTTGTGTAAGTAAGGGGGCGGGGGGGGGACTTAAATTGGAACTGAGAACTATGAAAAGGTAGTGGCACAAAAAAATTGGTCGCAGTTTGTTTCATCTTAACGTAGCTGTTAAAAACTAGTTTTGAGCAGCATCGAGGCCCCGTTCCTCAGCGTGTCTAATCTTGCCACAGGGACAGCCGGTGGCGGAAGAAGCCGCGAGCCCGACGCAGGCCGTGTGACACCTCCACGCACAGGGGAGCGACACAGCGGGGGACTATGAGCGTGTCACGCCAGGCTAGTGTCACACTAAACGCCTTGCTATGCTCGTGTTTACTGCCCCGTGGGGTTATTCTGGCCCGAAACTTGACTTGAACTTTGAGTCAATACGTGTTACGTGAACAGGGAGACGCAGCGGAGGAGGCGGTGACAGGTGACACGGGCTCCGGGAGAAAACCTCCACCTTCAAACCCGCTTCGGAACTTGACGTCACTCGGGTCAACTCAGAGCCGAACTAGTTAACCGTCTCGGTTAGCATCAAAGTTTGAAGCTAGTGGCTCGTCGGAGTCAGGACAGTGGCGCTTTAGCTCGTATCATCTGTGCGACATCATAATTTGCTATCAAGCCACTTAGCAGGCTAAATTAGCCAGAGTTATCATCACGGGGGGTAAGACGACAGATATAGCGAACTGACACGGAGCTCTCCGCCCGTCACGTCACGTTACCTTGCTCTTCACCTCCACGGCACTCAGAGAACGGTTGCTCGGCACTCGGTGGTTTTTGTTCATGTTTCGCTAGCAGCGGGACCGCCGCCAACGCACTCGCCGCGCTCCTGCTCCTCCTGCTCCTCCTCCTGCTGCCGCCGCCGCTGCCGACGCCGCTCTGTATCCCCCCCAAAAAACAAATTCCACCCGCGTTGTATCCTCCAGTTCTTCCAGTAACACGGGCTGTCTCCCAGCGACCTCTCGACGTCCACCGGGCTGCGTGGTTTCTCCAAGAATGCGACAACGGCTGCCAACCAGCCTAGCTCACCCAGGAAACTTATCTCATAGTTGCCGCTGCCAATGTAGCTACACCACTACTACGTACTGTGTCTATCGGGCTCTCTCTCCCTCGCCCTCCCTCTCTCTCCCTCCCTCTCTGTGTGTGTGTGCGTGTGTGTGCTCCTGGAGAGCTGGCGACACCACGAGACTTCAAAATAAAAGACTCGGTGTTTCGCTCAGCCTTGACTTCACAATAAGAGTCCATCTAGTTGCAGGGACTCCCAACCTGGCTACAATCTAAGTAAAACACGACAAAACGTATTGTATGATCCCACCCAGAAAGTTGTTCGGGCTCGTGACAAAATATAATTGTTACGTGTATAAAAAATAAAAAAATATAACAAAATTAATTTGGCATTATAACCTATGATACCACGTGTGGTGTCGTGTTTATATTGTTTATACATGGTGTAGGTGGATACGTGTTGTGAAATAACCGTTATTATGTCAAATAAAGATGCAACATTTATGTGGTCGTAAACGTTATGGAGGCAACCTGTTTCTTATTGCATAGTGACATCTTCTGGCCAAAAGCCATATAGGCCTACTGCTGCTGGCTCGCTGCCCAGCAGTGTACGCGTACACTTATATATGTATACAGTAAAGCAATAAAGCAATAACGCAATAAAGCCATCAGTGTAGTGATACACCAAACGATGTTTGAGCTATGCCCCACCGTCAGTATTCATAAAAATCTATTTTCTCTCAACAAAATACCATTGATAATTTTTTTTATCTCACACTATTAAATAAATCTGATTTATGGCAGACACTAAAATGTAAGTGAATAAATAGATGGTTGAGCTAGGAAGGTTATCATAATCTATTAGTATTGCCGGCTGTTCCCAAACATCATGTAAGGGACAATAACATTACACTAATGGGACGACACTCCAGCCACCTCCACACACATTCATGCTCTTGTCGGCTGTTTCCCCTGCCACATACAAACTCTCCTGTCATTTCACATCCAGCCGATCCCTCGTCAGCCCTGCAGTCATTTTCTCTCATTCCCCCTGGCCAGATCTGTCTACTTTGCTTAGGCCGTATCTTTCCAGCCTTTTATTCCCGTCTGGTTTTCAGTTTTCCCCGTCTTTGATCACGAGTCAACATGAATTTTTTTATATAAAATGCTCGTCTCTGAGTCGTGCATCTGATTTCAAACCTGGTCATCGACTGAGCCTTTACACACAGCCTCACTTGATAACGTTCCGTTGTGTGGCATAATCAGGCACAGAAACACATGATTTAAAAAGGTCGTTCTTCTTTCATTAGCTAAAGGGATTGTGAGTTTGGAACAATTTGGTTTGATATTGAAAAAAAAGAATCTATTGCTATATGGGTTAGGTGCACACTTCCAGCTCACCATTTGCCTGTAATTCCCCCATTTACACTCACATGGTGGCAGAGCCGACATGCACGCCGCCGGCCTGACCATCTGGAGCAACCTCAGGGTTCCATGTGTTGCTCAAGGACACTCAAGCATGCAGACATGAGGAGCTGGAACCTTGTGATAAGAGGACGACCCTCTCTACCTCCTGAGCCACAGTGACCCTTTTTATGAACTGTAACATTAGCATTGTTCAACAGTGGGGGAAGAAAAAAAATGTGACCATTGCACATCCTCAAAGCTGACAGAGCGTGTTGACAAAAATAGCGACAGCAGGTAATTTACCTGGAAAAAAGCTTGAACTACCAATTTTGTTGAAAACGTGTCTCGGCATTAAGTTCCAGATGGAATTAGGATTGGTCAGACACCTCTTGAGCCAGTTTATCTCCTCACTTATACCTTTATTGTTGTTACTATCTCTGCCAGGAGGATCATGCGATTGGTCTCTCGTGTGAGTGCGTGCATGTGACCGGCTGTGAGAGAGTGTGCACCTCTGTGTCTGTCCACGGCTAATCCCACGTTCTGCTTCAGCAAACTGCATTATATTTTTGGTTGTCGCGTGTTCAAGGACCTCTCGTGGTTGCGGTGACTCGCTCTTCCTCAAAACACATTTTCTTGCCTGTTTTAAACCACCATTGACTGTCTGCTGACTCACTCACTACTCTTAACTGCCCCCCCCCCCCCCCCTCCAGGTCAGTAGGGGCCACTAGTAATAACACAGCCGAGTGCGTCGCCGCCCCTCCATCTTCTGCTCTGCGCCCAAACTGTTTTCTCATTTTTATTGTTGAAGCCAATGTGTTTAGCCACCAGTAGATACACTGCTGAGTACCTCTCCGCCAGTCAGCCGCCGCTACACGGGCAGACAGCTTGGTGAGTTTAATCTTGTTTTTGGCAGGACTGTATGACGTGTCTTAAACAACAACTTCGAGCTATGAAAAAGGTCTATTTCTACCCCAAACTACCAGACATGTTTTCATTTCCTTTCTTCAGTCATTCAACAAGGCACAGGTCTCGTTGTGATTAAAATGTCTTTTTTTTCCCAGAGGCACCTGGTCAAGAGGGCAGCACAAGAACTCTGATACAATAACAACTAAACAGACTGAGGGAGAGAGAGAGGAGGGGGGGCTTTTTATAAGCTTTTTTGCCCAACACTTGGGGTACCAGCATCTGTTTGACACTGAGAGGATGCGGGGCATACTGGTTTTGATTTGTACACATATCATGAACACAGGTAAGGAGGAACCAGCCCGAGGAGATATTTACATATGGAGATCAATTTTACAAAGATCACAGCAAAACTACACATGAAAGCTTGGTTACCATGATCAATAATAATCTTTTGTTTGTATAGAACCTTTCACACAAGAAAGGCAGCACAACGTGCATTAAAACGAGGGAAGAAATACATGGAATAGAATAAGATTTGAATTTTTAAGATGAAAACTCAGAAGGTTTTTTTCCTCGAGTGCACTCTACCAACCGGCACCGTGAAGAGAGCTGCACGGCTATTATAATGACTTTTCTTTTGGTTTGGGACAATGAAAGGCCATCTATGTCATATTATTAGAAAGCCAAATCATACATATTTAACAATATCCATTTGGCACTCAGCAGGAGTATTAGAGAGGATTAAGAGTTCCCCCGTAGAACGAGCACAAAGAGCCTGCTTTTTAGGGTCATATGGTAAAATCTGAAAATCTTAATCCCAGCCACGCTGCAGTGGCATATGCTAATAAAGCATGCTAGCAGAAGACAACGCTGCAACACTAGCACATAAAAACAATGAAAGATGCTATTCACACTAAAGTGAGACTACGTAACCTTTGCTGAACATGCGGGACACACGTATTATTAAGATACAAGATAACGGCACACGCCAAGTTTTGCCTTAATTTCCACAGATTCTCGTGATACGTGTGTGTGTGTGTGTGTGTGTGTGTGTGTGTGTGTGTGTGTGTGTGTGTGTGTGTGTGTGTGTGTGTGTGTGTGTGTGTGTGTGTGTGTGTGTGTGTGTGTGTGTGTGTGTGTGTGTGCGCTTCCTAAGTAACTGCCGTGCACCCGTCTAAACTACCTTATGCCACTGCACCTGTGGGTTCATGGCTACGAGAGACCCCTTTTACATACAAGTAGTGATGTGATCCATAGATATTTTATATTGATTACAGTAGTTTAAATGTCAGTTACACAGCATCTGTCTAATGTTGGCTAACATTACACACCAGAACTTGACTTGTTAGTATGACCAGTATAATACCAGTATTTTTGAATCCTGAATAAAAAATGTTTGGGGGCGGATTGTTTTCTCCCAATCCCAAACAGCCAGTTGCTTTCCATAAATGTATGTGAATCTAATTGTAATCTGGCCTGAGATCCAACACAAAAAACATGTTTTTTATATTAAATACATCATTCTGTAGCAATTCAGTGTGCGCTTTGCAGACTTTTTTTTATTCAAAATCACTGAATGTATAACAATCACTCACTAGAGGCCATTGATGAGTCTGCGGTTGTGATGCAGAGCTCCCACTGACCCAACTGAAGGATCCGAAACAACTCCAAGGGCGGGGAAACAAATGACTTTTTGCACTAAAAACAAATATATCGTCATAGCAGCAAGGCCAGGTGGTGACCGAGGACACTGTCCTCCAGCCGGACAGGACCGGTTCAGGTACAACGTTGGCGAACATCGGTCTACCTGAAGTGTTCTTGACCGAGACGCCGCGCTAGAGCGGCTGTCTTGACCTCTGACCTCTGGTTATTCTGAATTCTTTTTAAAACACCAACAGATCGGACAGATTTTTTCTCATCAAGCCAAGAAACATATGTGTCTTTACACATGAGCAGAAAAACATTTTCATCCTCACTCCCCCAGACACTCACCAGTACTTGTTGTTGTTGTTGTTTACCACACTCCTCCTCACTCCCCTCCCCCTCCACCTCTGCTCTGTGCACAGCTCTATAGAGAACGTGTCTGACCTCCCTCCCCTTGTGTCGCACGCCTCCCACCGTGGTCAATGTGATGCAGCAGACGTCCTCTTTACGCCTACGAGGGGTGCCAGTAGCTGCCTCGTCCTTTCCATGGAAGTTTTAGCCTCCCAAACAGATACACACACAAACACGCACACACGCACGCACGCACACGCACACGCACACACACACGTGCCCTCATTCTGTCCCATCCCTCCTTCTACCTTTAGTGCACACACTATTGCAGCGGAGGCCCTCAGTCTGCTGTCTCTCTCTCACTCTCTATCCAGTGAGATGATGATGATGATGATGATGATGATGATGATGATGATGATGATGATGATGATGATGTTGTCACCAGCTGCAGCTCTATTCACGCAACATCCTGGAAAGTTTGATTCACCGGCAAATTGGAGTCTATTTGCGAAACTAAAACCAGGACCACTCTCCGTCCCCAATGTGAAAAATAAATAAATAAATCACAGAGTGTAAGTTTGTCAAGTAAGAGAATAAACACACTTCCCGAAATGTCTATTTGTTTTTTGTTTTTAATTAAGTGATATACTCAATTCTTTGACCTTGACTGATACTTTTGGGCCTTTAAATGTCCTTGACCACACTATGCCCATAACCCGTGGTGAGAAGCCAGGGCACGGACCGATCGGTGTCCTGTTAGGAGCTACCGGTTAAGAAAGACACTGGAGGCCTTTTTCTCTCTCATCTGATTGACAGATAGTTCATCCAATCACCTGCCAAGAATATATATATTTATTTCTTTGAAAGTACCTGCCCTTTTCCAAACAGCTTTCAATGACGGCTTCTCCGCGTAACAAACCATCTGGCGGATCAGGTTAGTCACAATTATCCACAGCCTCATTTTCAGGGGTCAAAGGCCAGAAGTAGAGCGGCAAGGCAGTGGCGGGGTTCTGGGTTTGAACCCACTGACCAGAGCTCGCTGAAATATTAGAAATCTTTCATACACTCCGCACGTAGTCGCTCGACACTGACAGCTCTCCGCTGCTGACCCTCGGCCCTGACCTTGTCCATGTACTGTCAAGATTGGATAATGTCCACCAAAATGGCAGAAGCCTGATTTCTTTTCACCCCCCCCTCGTGATCTCCTCTCCTCCTTTATGTCTCCTCCGTATTCCTAAGCCATCTCCCTCTCTCACGTATCCTCATCTTTTCAGTCTCACAGCTGTCGCGAATGACTTCCCTCTTTTACAGTTGGCCACAGGTCTCGCCCTTCTTCTCTCCTCCCCCCAGACCCCCCTCTTGTCCTTTCATTACCTCACCCTTCTTCTCTCCTCCCCCCACACCCCCCTCTTGTCCTTTCATTACCTCACCCTTCTTCTCTCCTCCCCCCACACCTCCCTCTTGTCCTTTCATTACCTCGCTCTTCTCTGCCTACTGAATCATTCAATCTCATCATATTTCTTTTTCCCATGAATCATTTTTGTGCCGTGTAGCGAGGCCATTTGAACTGCAGGAGGCGCTAGCAGCAGGATAGGTGTGCAACCCATCTCTACCCCCCCCCCCCTCTCTCTCTCTCCAGTCCACCCTTTCCACCCTCCTCCTCTGCTGCACCCACCACCCCCACATCACCCAGCACTGCAGAAGAGGCCTCTTGTCTCCCCCGCAGTCTGCAAGGCCTTTCTTTAGCCTCCCCCCCACCTCCTCCTCCTCCTCCCGATCCTCTCTCCTCCTCCGTCTCTGTGCTGGTGTCATTGTCCCAGTTTGTGTGGCACCCTGATCTAGATGACCTCCAGCGACATGCAATATTCAGAGGGTGAGGAGAACATGAGGACATTTTGTAGCCACGACATCACAGGGGCCACTTCCACTCGCACACACATGGACACATTTGTTTTCATTATTATTTACCCCCTGCCCTCCCCCCTCCCCCCACCCTGTAGCTGAAGGGAATCTCATGGCGGTTCCTGCCAGTTTCCGACGGGGGGCGCCACCAGCGACTCCACCGAAGCCGTTATTCCGTTGCAACCTGTGCGCACGACCCCCTTTTTCTATGTGTCCCCTCTCCTCCTTCCTCACCTCCCCCCCTCCTCTCTCTTTCTCCCCACCTGTTCTTCCCTCTCCTCTCAGGTGGACACGGGCTGCAGGTCAGGGGGGAGCAAATGCTAAACTGACCTGTGTCCAGTTCAACCAATCAGCCTCCCCACTGTTGTGCAAGTAGGGCTGTTCTGTCTCGGCGGCCTTTGTGTCTGAGCGCACACACACACGCACACGCACACACACACACGCACGCACACACGCACACACACAAGGGCCTCTCTGTGTCTCTCCTCCGGCTACAGGGGGCGCCAGTCTCTACACCACTATCCTATCCCCTCCCATCCCCCCACTCCTCCTCCTCCTCCTCCTATCCTCTCGCTTTCTCTCCCTTCTCTCCTCCCTCCCCCCATACACCCCTCCTCGGCCTGCCCCTGCCACCTCCTCCCCCCTTTCATCTCCTCTTAGCTTTCCCTCCCTCCCTCGCTCGCTTGCTCTCCCATCCCTCTCCGACTCCCTTTTCCCTCGCCTTCCCTCCCCCAGCTCCCTTCCCCACCCCTTCCTTTTCGCCTCCCTCCCTCACATCTCCCCCTGCCCTGCCCTCCCCTCCCCCCTTTGAAAGGCTGTTAAGCGCTCCTTCTGCACACAGCACTGCAGATGAGGCCTCCGCCTCCCCCACAGTCTGCTAGGCCTCTCTCTCCCTCTCCCTCTCCCTCTCCTCGAGCCTCCCCCACCACTCCCTCCCTCCCTCGCTCTCTCTCGCTCCTTACAACAGCATAGCAACACTGACTAGCCAGCCAAGGAGAGTCTTGCCTCTCTCCCTCTTGCACTGGGGTAATTTCCCTCCATTTTAGATTCCTCATCCCAGGGCGGCTCAGGATGGCAATTTAATTAAACACTCAAGAGGTTAAAATATCTAAAGTGAAAGAACGCATCTGACCTCGCTCAATTCACCTGGGTCGGGAGGACCGCGTGGCTCACGAGATGTAACTCGGTCTGGCCTGATTGATCCCTACTCTGGGAAGGGGCCATTCATCCAGCGGTGAACCTCGGCAAAGGGTTAATAATGTAGCGTTCCATCTCCAACCAAGGCTTTTCAACGTCGTATCTTTGGCAACATGCACGGAGGCTCCATTTTACTCCAGCTGTGTAACCAGAACACATATTGTAGCCCTCTGACAAACACATCATCTATTCCGTTTCATGTTTTCTTGAAACACCTCGCTGCGCACCCAGAAATAAGGTACGCTCAAACGAGGTTTACTTCAAATGTGGAGCTCGTGGCTGGCAACCAACTGGTTGTGGACACTGGACAGCGGTGGTCTGTACAGTGGACGGGGTTTCACCGCGCTGTAACCCGAGGACGGCACAGTTCAAACCCTCACCACGAGCGGAGAATCTTTTTCAATTACCCACTCCTTCATCTGTAATTTCTTCAGTAAGAAAAAAAAAAAAGACGAGGCTTAATCTGTGAAATCGTCCCTCTGCAGAGTTGATGCCGGTGAACTCTCATTTTTCCCCGTTACACCTGAACACCGCTCTGATCGTGTGAGGCTAAATTGGTGGGCAACTTAATTCTGGTTACCAAGCAATGCTGGATATTACTGGAGCTATTTTTAGACTGTCAACAAACGTCTGTAACCTTAAATTGCAAGCATCTCTCGTGGCAATGTAACCATTTCAGATCTTTGTCCTTGAGCTTAAAAAGGCAAAACTGATTTCTTTAGAAAAAAACTAAACGCTCTTTTAAATCATACTGTAACTTTCCTATTCACACCATTTGCTCAGTGTACACACGTACCTTAAGATTTTATTGTAAAGAAAATGGATTTTTTTGGTGTTTTTGTGCCAAAATCTTGCGTTGCTTTGGTGAAGCTGGTCATTGTACTGAAAGGCATTTTTACCAGTCTTGACCTGCTGCCCTCCAACAGTATTGAGCAAAACTGTCCACGTAGCCCTGATGTCCCATTGGTTTACACTTTTGAATGATCCCTCCCTCCGTACATTACTGCCTATTCAAGGCAAAAAACTAAAACAAAAAAACCCACTGGTTTGCAGAGTTTTTCTAGTTGAGCAATTTGTTTCAGCATTGAGCAACATTTGGTTGGCGTTTAGGATATCAACCTTCTTGGCTTTGACCCCTAAAAATGAAGCAATATCTCCTTGTGATCCCTCATCACGGGTTGTGGCCCGTGTGTGGGCGTGGGCATGGCGTTCAGAGGAACCGGGCCACCAATGCACCACAGTGCGTTTTCAACCATCAGCCATACAACCTTCAGCCTCCGCTGACGAGCCCTCTATGGCCCCCTTTCAACCAAAATAAAGGCCCTTCATTTACTGCCGTACTAGTTAATTAGTACGAACACTTTGCGACGGGACGTTTAGACAAAAGCTGATTTACAATCCTCATTATCTGAAAGAAATAAAGAGGTCTAGTGCTCGTGCGTCAGGAAACATTTTCCCTGCCGTTCCTCCTTTTGAACAAAGAAACTGGCGTGGCCATTAGTTCCGTGAGAAGCACAATTACAGCACTTTATTGTTCATAAATGCTTAAGTGGAAAATGAAAACATAAAACAAATACACACAATTCAAAGAACACAAATTGAACTCTCTTTTTTGGAAAAAAAAATAAAATAAAAAAACAACATAAAAAGAAATTGCTTTCACTTCTGTGGATGTAAGTATGGAGGTTACCGTCCAGTCTGTGGAGGGGGGATGGGGGGGTGGGGGGTGGGAGGGGAGGGGGGCAAAGAAACTTCATCAAGTTCAAACTGTGAAAACAGAAAGCAAGTAGAGAAAAGGCTAATGAGCATAAGGCTGAAAAGGGTTGGTGAAATGCTCCTTTAAAACTGGGAGAGAAGAAGAACAGCTCGGCACCACTATTCTTTCAGAACAGAAATCATAAAAAAAAAAGAAAAAAAAAAAAGAAAAAAAATCTAATCAGGTTTAAAGCAAAGACAAATCAATTCTGTTATTTCATTTATATATAGATATATTATTTTGCAAAAAAAACTAGGTTTTTGTTAAAAAATAAACTTAAACGTACGAGAAAATACCAGCCACCAAAGCGACAACTATCATTAAGCATACCGATGTAGAACATATGAGGCTACCTTACATACAGGTAATAGCAAATATTTAAGGGTACATGTATGGCAACGTCTGTCCAAACATGTCTAAAAGACTGTACAAATTTACACTACCCATCTTGGATAGAACTACATGAAAAAAAATGGTGGATTATCTGGTCAGCTTAAAAGCTTTACCTCACGACAACTCAATATTTTAAGCCACATTCACAAGTTCAGTGGCTAAATCAACATTAATAACTTCTTATTTCAATGTAATAAAGTATAGAGAAGGCAGCAAAAAAAAAAAAAAAAAAAATCTATTTGTTTGGTGTGACTTCTCTGTTGTCTTTGCACCTCCCCTCCCACACGGGGGAAGGAAACATTAAAACTTTGTTCACAAATCTTTACATCGATCCTAGCTGCTCGTTGAGTCCTGCCTTTAAAAGTCACTGGATGGCTTGTTTTGAGATCTCTCCTCGTCGCTCCCTCCTTCGCAGAGACCCAATGTAACTGGGCCGTGTCCTTCGGTTCAGGCGAGGCAGATTTGTTGGCGTGGATCAAATCGAAAGTGTCTCTCCGACTGTGTGAGTCTTTCGGGGTTTCGTCAGTCAGACCTGCTGCTTGCCCAGCTGGGCCCCGTCTCTCCTGCTTCTTGCAGACGACGGTACAAACTTGGGAATAATGATGGGATGAGCGTCTCTTTCTTTAGCAGCCGGCCTTCCTGCGCCCTCTGCGGGCCCGAAGCCGTTCTCCACATGTGCCTCTTCGTTGTCGTCGTCGTCCTCGTCGTCATCATCATCATCGTCTTCATCATCGTCTTCATCTTCATCGTCGTCCGACATATCTTCTAGATTTGAAACGCTCTTAGCCTCTGTCCCCAGCTCCATTCTCTCCTTAGCTTCAGTAAGCAGTTGGTTGCCATGGAGATCTACCTCTACCTCTCCCTCTCCCTCTCCCTCCTCGTTATCCTGCTGCTGCTCTTCCTCATCACTGTCAGAGTCAATGGCAATGGGCTCCGAAAGGTCTAGAGGTATTTTCTGTGGTAAGGTGCTGTTGATTGTCTTGGTTTGGTCTCTGCTGGCACTGTTGGGTTTTGGGGCGGATGGCGGCGCTTTGGTACCGACCACAGTCCCCCTTGGCTTTCCCCTCCGTGGCGGTGCCACGCCACCATTGGCAGCCACGAGCTCCCTGTGTTTCCGGAGCGCCTGCTCCGACACCCCTAGGTGCGTCCTGGATGTCCGCCTCTTGTTGTGTCTGCCCTCGTACGCGCCATCCGGGACGAACGCCAGCTCGTGGCTCACTTTGCTGAGCTCGTGCATACTGAAACCGAGCAACACGCTGGCGTTCTGGGTTTCGCATTCCTGCACGCATTTCCTCCTTTTGTTGCCAAAGTGGCTGGAGATGTCTGACTTCCACAGCCAGAGACTGGCGGCGAGCTTCTCCACCTCCCGCCGAGTGGGATACGGCGCCTGATTGAAATACTGCGTTAGAAACGCCTTCCTGGACTCGTACGACTCGTTCTCGTGTCCTTTGGGGTCGAGAGCCAGAACTACGGGCTCGTCGGGATTTTCTATAAACGCCAATGGACCGTTGATGTCCCGTGGGTGTGCCCTTTCCCCGGGTGGCCTCCTTCTTTTCGGCGCACTAGTGTCAGAGCTATCAAAGCCGGCCCGTTTCAGAGCGCCACTCTGGGCCTGGTTGACCCGAGAAGAATGGGCCACCCGGCTGTCCTGCCCGTTTTGGGTTTTCCCCACGCCTCGACAGTGCACCAAGTGTAGGGTGATGGTGGAGGCCGTCATGTTACTCGTGTAAACCCCCAAGCAGTGAATACACTTGTAGGTCAGTTTCTTTTCTACAGGGTGGACTGTCTGGATCACCTGGTGCCTCTCTCTCAGGTGGTGGGCCAGTGAGTCTGAGATTGGGCCCTTGAGGATGGAGAAGCAAAGAGGACACAGCGTCTTGCCCACGTCCCTCTTGTAGGGCACAGACGCCTGTGGCGCACTCTTGGCTGGTGCTGGTGCACCGTCAGTAGCCCCCGAGGGCGTTTTGGGCGGATGCTGCGGCAGTAGCCTCTTGCCTGATATTAGGGAGGCGGTCAAGGCTGCCGTCGCGGAGATGTTGTTGTTCTGAGCGTGAAACGCCACCGACTCCTCCGGCGCGTCTCTCATGTTGTACGTCGTGACGATCAACTGAACATTCTTGGGATTGCCCTGCTGCAGAGTGAGGTCAAAGGTCAAGGGGGAATCCGTGCGCGGCCCGACGCTCTCGTCCGGGTGCGACAGCCGCATGTGGGCCACCATCTTCTCCACGTCATTGAAGGTGGCGCGGCAGTGTGGGCAAGACAGGCCGTGGATCAGCATGTGGTTTAGCAGTGTGTCACTGGGGAGATAGCGGTTGCAGTAGAGACACTTGCTGGTGAAGTTGTGGATCTTCATGATGTAGTTGGCGACAGCGGGCACCTTCTCCGCTTTGTGCTCCTTCTCAAAGTGGGCGCTGTACACGTTCTCTGGGAAGAGCTCATTGCAGATGGTGCAGATCTTCCACTTCTGGGTGTAGGATGTTCCGAGGACCGAGGAGCCACCCTTCTTGGCCGTGACGGAGGCGACGGTGGTCGCGGCCGCCTGGACGCGTGAGCCCAGCGGGTTGGATTTGAGTGAAGAGGAGGCGTTGACCACGACCGGACTCCGCAAGCTGCCGCCCGAAATAAGCTGCTTGGCTGCGTGGGACTGCTGGGGCACAGAAACCTGGGCGTTGCCCGGCAAAGTAACCCTCACCTGCTGGCCGCCAATAGAGAACGACTGAGTGGTGCCGGCCTTCAACCGTATTCCGTCCTGTTTCATCCCGGATAGAAAACTTTGGGCGTTGAAGCCCGTCTTTGAGGAGACGATAACCCGACCCAGCTGCTGGGAGCCGGGAGACCTGGTCGTGGCCATCACCGCGCCTTTAGGGCCCATCCCGATGATGGTCTTGTCCCCCTGGGTTTTGGGAGGGATCATGATGATGGGTTTGGGACGGGGGACGATCACACTGGTGTGCCCGATCATGGCGGTCACTTGGTAGCCAATCCTCTCGTGGTCCTCTATGACGTGTTGGACCAGTGCCTCGTAGGTCCTCGGGACAAACAGACACTTCTTGCAGTGAATCTGGTTACTGTTCACATTGTTATTGCTCTCTGTGGCTCCTGCTGAGCCCCCATTCTGAGTCTTCTCCCCCGGTTTCACAATATAGGGCTGGGCCACTTGCTGGAAGTGTTCCCGGTAGATGTGCTTTCGCACCACATTGTACAAAGGGTCCCTGTAGGTGCACTTCTTGCAGTAGTACACCGCCTGTTCCACGCTGTCCCCGGTCCTTTTCAGCACCCCGTCCTTAATCATGAGCCCCCCGGCTCCCGCCACCATCCCGCCGGGGCCCTGCCGCACGGTGCTGTTGGGCATGTGGAACAGTTTGATGTGCGTTTCCAGAGTCTTTTTGTTGCCATTGTAAGTGCAGTAGGGGCAGTTGAGCAGAATGTTGTTCTCAAAGTCCTCGCTGTGGACGTTGCGGAAATGGCTCTTGTACGCAGAGAAGTACTTGGAGGAAAAGAGGCAGCCAGTGCAGCAGAAGGGCTTCGATCTGTAGTCCTGGAGACACAGAGGTGAGAAGAAAGAAAAAGCTTAAGACTTTAAGTTCTTTGTCAAAGAGCATTACAAATTATTACCTTCATACATTTTCTGCTTTCAAAAACAGTCGATTCAGATATCAGCATTGCAAAAAAACAGAGGACATTTGAGAATACATATCACTTTGAGTGCGTCACACACCTGGACTTTGGTATGTGAGGGTTCCCACATGCACACATCTTCCCAGTTAGTGTGCTTTATGTACACCTCTGGAGGAATATAGTCTTTATAGTCCTAAACAAAAAGGAAATTAAGATTAGTACTTGAAAATAATGAAACGGAGATACAATCGCAACATGCTCCTGAATGAATACGGATGGAAATATATTACAATATTTTTTCATAAAAAAGGTAATATACCGGGGGAAATGAACACAGACAAATATATGTTTAGAATAATGTTAATAATGATTAAAAAAGGCTATTTACAGAAACTGGATAGAAATGTATATTGCAAATCAGATCAAACTGTATATGATACGGTGTGTGAATCTGAGAATACTTTGGTTCTCCGCTAGAGATAAGCCAATAGTTTCTCTTATGGTTTCTATAATCTTACTGCGCTGATACAGATTCTGGCTCATAGTTCTCATGAACAACGATGACATTCCTACCCAAAGCTGTCAAACATTAGGAGCTGTGACGGATACCCCATCTGACCCCACCCTATCTGTAGAATACTTCATGTCAGTGCCTTTGCCTGGATGCTGAATTATGTAAAGTCTTTGGTTTCTGCTTTTAAGCCTGAAGAGTGTATGTCTCCTACAATAAGTGAGATCGAATGAGGACAGGCTGTCGATGAGTGGAATAAGATTAATCTTTAGGCCTCATCGTTTTATTACGCGAGTCCAGGTCATAGATTCCTATCACCATATATTCTCTGCATTTACGCAGCACTGTCAGGCACACGATTTATGCATCCCGCACTGAGCCAAATGGAAGAGCAATCTCAATCCAAAACTGGCTTTATTATTAAACCAAAACAAATTTCCCACAGGTACATCAATGCTACAAATATCCAAAACAAGAACCAGTCTCAAACCTCAGCTGGAGATGAAAATGATGGTTGGGAATATGAATTTGAAGACAATCAAAGTCAATCTTGAGAAAAGTCAGAGGAATGCATACACTGTATTCTTCTTAAAAGGCAAAGCCATGATCACAATGGAACGGTAGAATGGGCGGTCACCATCGTCATCATTTAAAAAAAATAATAATCTGGTCACGCTCACCTCTAGGTGGTCTCTACAGAACTCCAAGCCGATGTCTCCCAGGACCCTCTTGACATTTTTTCTCGCTTTCCGCAGACTGCCCAGGTTATTGACAGGGAGCTGGAACATTCTGCCCACCTGAATAGCAAAGACACATACAACAGCATATTATCAACAGGTGTAGGGTACAAATAGAACAGCTGTCTGGCAGCTGAACTGCAAGTCAGTGAAAGAACAGTTTAGCTGAAAAAGGACCTTGAACTTCACTAGTGTGACGCCTGTAAGGAAAGCCTTGATAACGCCACCTTTCAGACATGAAGTACACAACACTGATGGCTTCAACGGTCTGTTAAATAAAGGCTTTTTGGCATTTAGAAATAATTGTCTGTTTCGACCCACAATCCAAGACTTCAATGCTGAAGGGCCAATGGATCTGTGGTGGGAATCAGCACAAAAGGTCCAGAAAACTTAAATTTGAAAAGGGAGAGAGTGGCTGAACAAGCAACAAGTGACTTGCTGGATTCATTTGTGAGGGATCTGTGAAAAACACAGATACACTGCACTACAGCTATTTTATATACCAGGAGTTGAGGCTGGACACGTTAACCGATAACATAAGTATCAGATAAAACACAAATTACAAAGAATTTTGTTTGGTTACAGTAATAACGCATTTATTCTTTTGTTACTTTTCCATTATTAAGCTGACGTATAACTACTTAGTATCCTAATTACTAAAAATATGAGGTGACGGAAAAATGGAAAGCATATTTTCAGTTTCGCCGACTGAAAGCTGATGCCTGGTTGCCAGCGTGGGAACCACTTTCAAAAGTTACTGTTGAGCCCTGTTTAGATGTGGCGGCTAGTCAGGAGCAGACCCATGTGACGAATTCAAATGTGTGTTTAACAAGTATTCAGAGCTGTTTTAGCGCAGTGGGGCCACCTGGGTGGGGGGCGTGTTTACGCTACCGATGAGACTATGAAGAACGTTCCAGGAGGTCAAGTTTGGTTTGTGATACTGTGATTTTACAACTTTGTAAAGTTATCACAGGGGCACCTATTGGAACCAATCGGCTGGTCCGATTAGCATCTTCAGATGAGAGACTGGAGTTGGAGTTCAGAGGCGACCTGTACGACCGGATTGTTTCACAAGCGGACAGTTTACAAGCTAATTTTGAAACCAATAAAAAGCTAAATCATCATCACAATACATCTTCAGAGATTGTATTCCGTTCCGCCCCTTTTGCTTTCCACACGGACCGTTAACCTGCATTCAACCAAAGCCTGCAGCAACGCAATTTGTTAACAATACTCGAGCATGTGGGTGCCACAACCATAGACTGTATATGAGAAGTAGACGTAGTCATAGTGACGTCACCCATTGGTTTGTGGACTGCTGTTTTGAAGCCTTGAGTTTGGCGATTTGACCTTCGCCATCTTGGATTATGGTCGTCGACAGCGACCTGTCAATCACCTTGTAGCCCACCCTAAAGCATACCCTGCTTTATGGTCTATTTGACTCTAAATGGACCATAATTTACTAAGTGAACATCATGCTGTATTGAAGAAGACTTGAAACTAGAGATTGAGACCATAAACTCATGTTTACAATGTGTACTGAGGGAATAAATCAAGATAAATAGAGTCATTTTCTCATAGACTTCTGTACAATTTGACTTATTCTTTAAATTGGAGGAGTTGCCCCCTGCTGCTCAGTAGAGAAAATGCAAGTGTGAAGACACTTCCGCATTAGCTTTAAAATGACAGAACCAGAGGTATCCATCTGGCCGCAACACATTCCTACCAAAACACAGCAATGCGCCAGCAAACGCAGGGTAGAAGGAGAGCCCTAGCGTGTAAACACGGATGAAAACAATGCAGGATTTAAATCGTGAAAGAAAATAAATGGCTTTTCAAATATGTAAGAAAGGAAATTCACTCAATACGTTTGTTGAACCCCAAGAACACACAATCTGTTTCGATGGGAAATATTGAATCTAAACATTCAAACACTAAACAACTTTTGTTTGTTTCAAAGAAAAAAAGTCAGCGCTCAATCGTTTGTTTGCGATAACTACAGTTTAGTTGTTGCATTGTCCATACTTAAGCTAATATGTGTTTTTGTGACAACCTATACAGAGTTTGACCTGACCAAACCTCACTCACAGCTGTGTGGATTAGAAGGAGAGGTTGCTCATTGACAGACTTGGTCGCATACGCAACACAGCTAAACCAGCATCCACCCATTCATTGAGTGTTATTTCCACTGCCATTAAGTTCGGCATGAGTGAAGGCACCTTTTGCCAGAGGAAACAATACGGGCTGTTTGACTCACTGTCCAAAGTGGCTGTCTCTATTCAAATCAGAGCTTCGTGTAGTGGGGTCAAAGGTCACTGAGGCGCGATGACATAAAAGGCCGCTCAGGGACAACAAACAGCACAGTCCCAC
This sequence comes from Ophiodon elongatus, assembly GCA_016806645.1. Classification (NCBI taxonomy): domain Eukaryota; kingdom Metazoa; phylum Chordata; class Actinopteri; order Perciformes; family Hexagrammidae; genus Ophiodon; species Ophiodon elongatus. The sequence goes on along the minus strand of JACSYO010000592.1, from coordinate 1,349,036 downwards.
ACAATTTCTGTTAACAACTCAGCTCATTTCCCTTCTAGAAAACACCAAACGGAGACGGGGAACTGAGCGTGTGCGGTTCCACCAACTGTTGGCATAGTGAGGAACCAAGAGAACCGGAGACATCACTGCCTGTTCGTCTCACTGTCTTGCCCGCCTGCTGCCTGTTCGTCTGTCCACCATTCAGAAGTGCGCAAGTGCTAGAGTGAGTGAAAGAGACACATACCCATGACTACTTCCCCTCTCTGTCTCCCTTTTCTTGCTTCCTCCCATTACTTGCAGATGGCGCTAGAGAGGAGCTCCATTATGTAAGCCTCCCTACACTCGCTGCCTGCCCCCTTTTTTCTCTCCCTGCCTCGCAATACCATCACAGAATGGCGCCTCCTATTGAGTCAGCAGCAGCCTCTACAATATGTCTGCAGTGGAGGGGGAGGGGGAGGGAAGGGTAGGTAGGGGAGGGATGGGAGGAAGGGAGGGAGGGATGTTGGAAGGGAGGAAGGGGAGGGACAGAAGGCGCGCGAGAGAGAGATCAGTGAAGGGGGAGGGGAGTGTGAGAGAGGATGAGGTGGGGTGAGGGAGCTGGGAGGAAGGGGAGGGAGAGAGAGGGGAGGGAGAGAGAGGGGAGGGAGAGAGAGAGAGGGGAGGGAGGGTGAGAGGGGAGCGAGAAGGGAGGGGAGGGAGAGGGGAGGGGGGAGAGAGGGGAGGGGGGACAGAGGGGAGGGGAGAAAGAGAGAGGGGAGTGTGTGAGAGAGAGAGAGAGAGAGAGAGAGAGAGAGAGAGAGAGAGGGGAGTGTGTGTGTGAGAGAGAGGAGTGTGTGTGTGAGAGAGAGGAGTGTGTGTGTGTGAGAGAGAGAGAGGAAAGGAGAGAGGACAGAGTGAGCGACGGAAGTGGAGGGGGAGAGGGGGGTGGGATGGGATGGGGAGGCAGGGAGGTCGGACAGACAGGCTCAGAGGAGAAGGAAGGGAGGGTGAGGGAAGGAGGGGAGTAGGCTAGGGATGGGGGGGAGAAAATGGAAGAGGGTGAGAGGAAGAGGGGGCGATACATAGGCAGGGGAGGCGAGGGAGGAAGAAGAGGGAGAGAGAAGGAAAAAAAAAAAGGCCAAGGAGAGGCTGAGTAGGAGGGAAGGGAGGGAGAGAAGGAAGAGGCGAGGGAGGAGAAGCGATAGGAGGCTGCTCTGCTCTGCTGAGGGCTGCTGGCAGAAAACAGGTTCCCCCTCCGCCTGTGTTGTGAAAGGAAAAAAAAAAAAAAAGGCCTACAAACCTTCAACCACAGATCTCCTCACTCAGTCCTCTCCACTGGGACATGATGACCCATGTTCTGCTTGACTACTGCCATTTACAATTGGTTCAGTGAGGGGAGAAGCTCCTGGAGACATCTGCGTATTCAAACCGACACCAGAAAAAAGTTTGGGATGCTGAAAATGCACCGGGGTTAGTTGTGACAGGACGCTCAACACCTGACCGGAGCCTCTGAGCAATAAACGTGCGGGGGCCATCTGTGCATCAGCGTGTGTGGGGGGGATTGATGATGGTAGTGATCGTGATCATAATCTGACACTTGCCCCTGACCAAGTGACAGCCCTCCTTCCCCCTCGGATCAAACAAGAGGCATGAGTGCACCACAACCCCGGTGTCACCTGGCTGAACTCTGATCACCCCTGAGGGGTTAGGAGGGAGGGGGAGGGAGGGAGGGGGGGCAAGGGGGGGTTCTACCCCAGGTTGAAGACATAATCTAACAAAAAGATCGTATGAATTCTGGCACCGATGTGTGTGCGGCTGTGGGTATAGTTACATCACGTGTCGCCCAGGACAAAACTCTGCCGTACAGTAACAGTGTGGCTCCACTTTAAATATTCGTAGCATTTCTCGCATTAAGAAAAAAAAAAAAAAACGTCAACTTCCCAGATCTGCCGTGGGAGCTCCGGCCGCGGACACGAACCAAACCGTGCGGTGAGGCTGGTGTCAGCGGATCTCCGCTCCGATCAACATCTGGCAGGATCCAGATCGATAGGCTTTGGCAGGGAGCCCGCTGACAAAGAATGTGGACACACCGCGCTGGGTTAGCATGCTAAGCTAGCCCAACTCGCATCAACAACACAGGCTGCTCCAAACTAATGCTGCCATTTCTGTCCTCGACTCCCCACAAAAGGATCCTCGCGCTCACCCGGGGCGGTCACACGCAGACGTAACGTTACCGGAGAAGTGATTCAACTCGAGGTTACCCCCCACCCCCCTCTCCCTGACTTATAAAAGCGTAACGTTAGCTATATTGACAGCCAAGTTACCTCCGCTGTAACGGTAGTCCACCTCTCGCATCCCCGCAGGTAGCCACGGCTAACGGCGCAACTCTCTCTCCGTCTCGCGCTGACGGTTACGGCCAACGTTGTGACAGACAAGTTTACCTGCTTTCACATCCAGTGCTCCCCTCTGAGTGAAATGTGTCACCTCGCAGCGGCGGCGAGACGACGTGTGGACACTTCCCCCGTCTCCCCAGATAGCTCGGTGATATCCTCCTCTCAGGTGACAACTATCTCCGTGGGGGAGAACGAGCCCACCCGGCCGTCGGTCGACCCTCCGAGCCGGACTCTCCCTCGCCGAACAGGGCTATCCTCTTCCCTCTGGTCGGCAAATGGGAACAGAAAGCCTCCGAGCCTCATTAGAAAATTAAAACCTCCATTGCCCTGAGTGGTGAGAGCGGACACATGTCCTATTGTTGGGAACAGCTACCGGCGGACCCCTCTCTCAAAAAGATAGCCTTGGGTCTGCCTGAGATAGCCTGGCAGCCGACAGCGTTATGCCCATTCTTCTCTCTGACAGACAATACACATTCAGCCGAGAAACTGCCCTATCCAAAATGGCGCAAATAAAAGGGGCGGAAGTGACATCGACTTGATTAGCATAAATAATCTCATTGTGAGATACTCGCGAACTCGGTTGGCTCGTTAAAACTCTTGATTGGTCCATCAATCACTTTGGCCAATTAAGCGAACAGTGCTTGAAAAAAAAAAGAAAACCTACCTTGTTCCTCAAAACCTGCAGCGGGGCTTTGGTTTCTGTGTTCCGAGTCTGTGAGGTAAACAACCCGACGCAGTAGTGGCGGGAACTGGCCGACAGCGGGCGTCCTTCTGGAGTGGGTTTCTCCGGTTTGAGCGCATGCGCGATTTGGCTACATCTGGCGTCCCCCTTCCCTCCCCCTCCCTCCCTCCCCTGCGGAGGCTCGGATGTACACAGCACCTCAGCACTCGGATGGAGTGGTATCAACGGTTGGCCCAACGGTAGGTGGCGCTGTACTAACTGACCGGGACTACTTTCCTGCTGCCTGTTGCCTGTTGAAGGGCAGCTCCAAGAACAGTCCTCTGAATCGACACTTCATCCATTGTGACACTGCCTTTAAATGGTTAAACTTGTGGTAAAACATTGTTTCCATCAGCTGAGGTTCATTCTTGCCCCATTACACCCTTTATCAAATAGTGCATATTCCATGACGAATTTTGACATAAATAACACAAAAGCCAGGAGTTACCGGGATCGATAATCCAGCCGTGCACACGGCATTTTCATTGGTGAAAGGAGTAAAGCGGGATGTTAATTGTCTTTACAGTATTTTTTTATTTCTTTTGAATTAATTCATTAATATTCATTCTGCTGCGCCCGCCCCCCCCCTCCCCCCTCCCCTCAGATGACATTTCCATTAGTGTATTTGAGAGACATGGACAAGCTGGTACCCGTTGAGCGCCACTGCCTCAGCAAAGACTTGGCAGCCGGTTGCTCTCCGTAGCCCATTTAAGGTTTTGACTCATTGTCAAAATAAAGAAAAGATCACAATCAGAAAAAACTGAGCAACTAATACAAACTGTTTAATTGTATACAATCAATCACAGGTGTAGCAGTAGAACTTGTAGTTGTACAGCCATCTGACAACCGTGTTTATGTAGTGTTCAGTCAGCTGTCTGGACCGGGAATGATGGGACGCCATGTGCTTTGTTCAGGGGTTGATGGGAATGTACAGCACGATGTTCCTTCAGTATTCGGAGACGACTACTGACAGCAAATTACTTTCTATCTACCGCTAACGGGGGAAGTCTCCCTTGTCCTTTACTGATGTGTCACAGTCTGACCACGGGGGCGAGTGGACCTTTGTCCCCTTCTATTTAAATTCTGATAGGACTGTATTAAAGACAGCGACTTTAAGACTGGAAGGAGCACTTGATGACTGTGGGACGTCCGAACGGAATACTGATCATGTCGTGGCGAAGAGTGTGATCAGTCCTTTCGCGAATGACACAATCTCGTTCCCTCCGAGTTTGGACTCTCCGTAAACTCGATCCACGAAGGAAATGGGTACCTGTTGTTTGGGAGAAGAAGAGAGAATTGTTTTTTTTGGTTTGTATTTCAGTTTGCATCGAAAATCACAGATGCAGGGTCACAATGCTGGCTTCTGATTTAGAGCTTGAGGTTGTTAAGCTAAAACGTAATGATATTTCTGGTTCAGATTCTAACGGAGGTGTTTATACTCTGTGCGCTGCATTATTTTCCGAAAAGCCAGAGGGCGTACAAACAAAATGAACTGAGGAACCAAAAAGACAGCGAGTGTAACCCAGAGATATGCCCATAGACTTCTATGGGTGTAACCGGCAAAAAGCCATAAACCAGCCTCCACAATGCCGAGGAGGGAGTGGAACTGTAAACTCATATCTCCAATTCATGGACTACTTTATTGCCTTAGTAGAAGCCCTCTAAACAAACATTTCAAGTATTTAAATGCATTATAAAGAAACAGAGGTTGAATATCCTGTAAACTACTTGATTTGGCTGCAAAATATTAACTCAAATGAAGATTGTTAACACCTCCTGTTTCGAAAGCATGTCCAAGTGGAGTGTTTTCTTAAGATAGACCAAGACCAATGTCATCCGGATGCAGAAACAGCTGTGAAATTACCCTTTTTTTGTTTCACAAATCTGAAAGTGGGTTTAACCCCCCCCCACCCCCTTGCCCCCCACAATAAACACATGAATGAATGAATCAGGGCCTCACTTCTCCGACTGTGTAGTTGAGCTGTCTGGCGCGGACGATCATCTCCATCTGAAAGACGTACCCTTTGGACACGCACTGCTCAACCAAACTCTCCAACACCGACTTCTTATACAACCTGATGTCAGTGAGGTGGGGAAAAAACAAAAAACAGCAGGCGTGTGAGAAAACACATCCCCGGGGCCTGTTGAAAAAAGTCAGTGGCGCTCATTTCACGACACTCGCGTGCCACTTACCTAAAGCTGCCCGTGAGGTCCGACGCACCGGGTCTCAACAGCACCTGACTCAAGAAGTTGGCTCCCCGACTGTGAGCGAGAGAAGGAGACAGAGGACGGAAAGGAGAGTCAAACTACCGGCCTCACGCAAGATGGGCGAGTGGAAAGCGAAGGGCAGAACCGCTGTTGATGACGTGCAGCTACCTGATGAGTTTCCTACGCAGGTCCCAGCCGTACACGCCCCCGTTCCCTTGGTAACGAGTACCAGACACCAGATCGTAATCACCTTCCTTCTGCTTTCTGACAAACAAACAGGTTTTCAAGAGAGGATTTCTGAACACAGTTTATTTTCCAACTGTCATTTGTGGCACTGTAGTGTGTGTATATATATATATATATATAAATAAATAAAATAAAATTTAAAAAATAAATAAATAAATAAATAAATAAATAAATAAATACATACATACATACATACATACATACATACATACATACATACATATATATATATATATACACACACACACTATATATATATACACACAATATATATTCAGAAGTTCATTTTGTCTAAACAAATTGAAATATGGTTAAAAAAATAACAACAAAATCACATCATAGGGAATGGAAATTAAGTAACACTTACTCAATAAATTCTGGAATGAATTTGGGCTGAAAAAAAAAAAGACAAAGAACGATCAAATAATATTCTGTCCGAAATTAAAATCGGTTATATTTCACATAATATTGAAATAACATTATTAAAGAGTATTTAAAATGGTAAGCACGATAGAGAGGAGAGTGCTGATAAAGAAAATAGAGCAGAATCCAAATACTACCCCCATTAGATGTGTTTTTCTCTATTTCATAACATTTTATAAACCAAACAATGAATGGATTGTTAAAATGTTTTATTAAAACTGGCAGATTAATCAATAATGAAAATATTTGTTGGGCCTGGAATCAACTTCATGTGGACCTATTGCACACACACACAAACACGCACACGCGCTCCACTCACATGATGGGAAAGATCTGCGTCCATGATAATGATGAAGTTCCCAGTGGCATGCTTCATGCCGTGTATGTACGCAGTGCCTTTGGAAGGAAGCGGAAGAGCTCATCAGTAGTTACTAGAATTAATACACCATTTGTTTGTTTTTTCCACAATTTTGAACTTACCAAGGCCTAATTTCTTCGCTCTTGGTCGTAGAAGCTGAACCACAGAAAAGAGAGACTACGAGTCAGCATTAAGATCCGATGCACCATAATTTGACTGGAACCAACGGTTAATGTTACAGACACCAGCTACATAGTAGCAATGTAAATCATACATTCGTTGTTTCTCTATGAAGGTGTTACAGCATGTTAATCAATTCTAATAATTTACAAAACTGTAAGAAATGCATTGTTTGGTTCCTCACAAAAGGAGGTGTCTGCAACGTGAACCCCAGCGTCATCACCGTGAGGGGTGGGGACAGGGACGGGGTCTTTACTTACTATTTTATCCTCTCCATAGATTTTCTGCAACTGCTTTGCCACATCCAGCGTCCCGTCTGGGCTTCCGTCGTCAATGACAATTATCTCGTAGTTGTAGCCACTGTGAATACAACACAATCAACTCAGTTGGTCCGTTCAATTGTTGAACCTTTAACACACAGACACACACAAAGTAAATCAAAAACTACAAAAAGTGAGCTAGAGCAAGCCAGTTCACGCGGAGGTCAGCGTGTAGAGCGTCGTCCTTGTCTCCCTCTCGTTTAGTGACAGCTCATCACTGACAGGACCTAGCTAACTAGTTAGCTAACTCACCACAACAGTGGCGCTAGCTAGCTGTGGCCGAGCAGCTCCCCGGAACTTACCTTTCACCGAAATATTTCACCAGAAGCCACACTATCAGGGGGAGGTTTTCCCTTTCGTTGTAGGTCGGTAATAGTATCGAGTATTTGTCCTCACTATCCCGGTTTGGGTGCGAAGTTTTTCGGCTTGCCATAGCGACGTGAATCTACGGTCAGGTTAACCACACTACGTAAAGTTAAAGCATGAAACAGCATCCGGTATGTTTTTCAAAATAAATTGAGCATCGGGGTAAATAGTTTGGCAAATATAATGGATGTCATACTGAATTACATGTTTATCTAACCAAACAGCCATAGCCAGCCGGTTTACATCAGCAATAGTGAAACAGCGCAGGTTTTTCTTTTACATAGAACATAAACATATAACCGCCAGCTAGTTTGCTCATCTCAAGTACTAGAATTACGTTCCAATGTAAATTTCACTCCGATTCTGACCTCGCACCCATGATGATAGAAAACATCACTCAGTGACGCCCTCACAGGCTCATTACAACAAGTCTAACGTGTACGTTGTCCTAGTAGCTATTCTCCATTGATTATATTTTGAAAAATCAACTATGATTTCACACAAAACCGGAAACTGAGTGTACCACTGAGGCCAACTTAACGAAGCCGCTCGGGATGGAACCGGAACTTCCATTGTGCTCTTCAAAATAGACACCACTGGCAACAATTATCTCTTCGCCGCCGTTCCGACAAAGGACTATAACATTATTATTAATTCCTGCACGCTGTTTTATTTTCTCTTGCCCTCCACAGGGAGATTGGAGGTCAGGCTTGGCCTCAGAACAGCAACCGTTGGACAGACTCAGTGTCTTGCTCCAGGACATTTTAGCAAGACAAGCTTGCTGTCATGCAGGAATAGAATTTCACTCCACTAAAGTATCCTGTGGCTCAGTATAGACACGGTTTTAAAGAAAAAAAACACACTTCATTAGACACATATTAATTACATTTTATTAACAGGATAAAAAAAACTTACACACACACACACACACACACACACACACACACACGCATACACACACACACACGCATACACACACAGTTTATCACCTTAACCCCAATGAAACCGGAAAATGTAAACAGGAATTTTCAATACAAAAAGTTACAGTATAAAATATCATAAATGAATAACTGTATGCAGTGAATATAATAAACAATATACAAATTATCATACACAAGACAAAGGAGATTCTCACAGTATCATTTATACCATGGAACAAAATGAAGCTTTTACACCATGGATTATGCATTTTCATTATCATTGAGGCAGTTAAGGTTAGAATGGCAAATGAAATATGTAGAAATGTAACACAGAGGGCTAAACTACGTGGTATCGATACAGTGCATGAATACATGATCATAGTAATAAAAGGTTTCAGTGCGAAAATGGTGGATAAGACAACACTTGACTGATCCCAATGACAAAATATTTTCCTTTATGATGCTATCTGTTCATTCATTCATCAATATTCTATATTAGAGAGCGTCCTACTTATTCTTGGTTCATTTCTCAGTAATTTCTTTTAAAAGTCAAAGAAAATGGTAACATGAGGGATCCAAGAGGGAGAGATCCTCCCTCTGTTGTTTCCTTTTCCGGGATGAAGCTTGTGGGGCTTCCGCATCGGTCAGTGGCAAGTTCATCTCAGCAAACCTCTTCAGTGGTGCTTTTTCAAAGCTCCATTCCTGGTCTGGCATTCAGCTCCAAAGGAACCATTGTCATTTCAAACCGACGTCTGTCACCTTAGCGTTGCTGCCTGCTCGTTAATATCCACTCAGGGCTGGTAGTCATAGTAAGGGTCCTCTGTGTAGAGAGAGCGCACACAAAAAGGGTCAAACGCGCTCAAGAACGCTTTCATACTGTACTCGGTAGTGTTGGCAAATTGTTGCGGCAATAAATGAATGACACATAACATACGTGGTTACAGTCGAAGTGGTCACTTGTAGTGACGAACGACGAGATTCATCGCCTGAGTTTGCAGTTAGCCTCAGCAATACAGAGCTTTTTAAGCACCTCATTGTTTTGGCTTCATGTGCAACAGTTTTTTTTACAGTTTTTATTCACTCTCACCGCTTTCACAGCGTCGTTTTGGGCAGCAGCTGTTATCAGCTATAAAGCCCCCAAAAGAAAACACCGTACACTACCTGCTCAGCACCAAACAGCAGACAGACACAGTTAGCGACTAGCTGGTGAACGTCAATATTGGACTTAAATCCATCGGGTGGACAGGAACACTACTCCAGTGAACACTAATGTTGCCCTGTGTCTGCTGGATTTGTAATTAGGCAACTGTTTGCTCACACTATTACACCATTACAATACTGGATACGGTCAATGTCAGTGTTGCATTTACAGCTGGTTGTGCTGCCCCAAAGTGGCCCCAACAAATATATTGTCTGCCTGTTAGGTAGGAAAAAAGAAATAGTAAATCTAAAAGTAATGGCTTGTTCTGGAAAATGGACCGCATGGGCTGTCTGAGGTAGATGTTGAGTGATTTACCCAACTTGTGGAATTCTTTACAGAACTGTAACGCTGTTCATAACCAAATTATTTTTTCTTGTTTCTACTGTATAACATTTCCAGTTTCCTCATAGAAACCCTTTTTAACCACCCACTGCTAACACCTTCTATTGGACACACCAGTGCAAGGCTCCCAGACCTGGATCTTCATATCTTCTATTATTATTACTATCAATATTATCAGGCTGTGTGCCATTCGAGTCTGTGGACCTTTCCTGGTAGCTAACCTGGTTGCTGGGGAGCCCGTTGGCAGCCTCCACTGCTGTCACACACACCCGGTGGTCCGCCCTCGCCTGGCTGTCCAGGAGGTCCGGCGATCCCTGGGGGTCCTGGCTTACCATCGTCTCCTTTGGAACCTAGGCTCCCCAGCTTGGACTCCCCTGGAGGACCTACAGACACACACAATGCACACATCAGCACAGGGTTGTGTCCTGGTGATTCACGGTGGATGCATTATATCGCAGTGGTATATGCAAATGACTCCTAGAGGTACCTGCAAATCCTTTGACCCCTGTGGGCCCCTGGACATTGGCCCCTGCATCACCTTTCCCCCCTTGCATACCTCTTCTTCCTGTTGAGAAGCAAAGAGACAAATCAGCAGTCAAAGCTGAAATAATAATATTACACTGGAGCCTAACACTTTTATAAATGCCCAGACTTCTATTTACAGTTGCTTGACACAACAAGGAGAATTTTGTGCGATTGTTTTCATTTCGACAAAGCTCAAGATGGGAGTCTTACCCTGTTCTCCTGGATATGCACCCCTGCCGGTGGTCCCCCTTGGGCCGACACGCCCCACGGTGCCCCTGGCGCCCGGTGGGCCCTTGGGCCCTGGTATACCAGGTTCCCCGGGGGGCCCCACCGGCTCCTCAATAGGAGCAGGCTTACGACTCATCTCGTTAATGAACATGTCGAGCTTCAACACCTCCTCTGAGAAACACACACAGCTCGGGATGAAAGTTGTTTGCATTTCGGGCGTTTTAAAAGTAATAACGAGCGCGTGAGCTATGCAGACGTCAGTGCTCGCTTCGCTGAGAACTTACTATGCACCAGCTGCTCACAGGCCTGGGTGACCAGTTGGAAGATCACGGCCATAGACTGAGGTTCCCCCTGTTAAACATCAGCGGATTTCACCAAATTAGATTATGAAATGTAATTTATATGCAATGACAAAATGTGGCCCGCTGCAGTGAGAAGAAGAATTTTACAATTAGCGAAAGATTTTACAGCCATAACCCACCTTCTCTCCTCGCTCCCCTTTTCCCCCCGGCAGACCCTGTGGAGCGACAGATACACGAGTAAGATAATTACCAGAGCTCCTCCCTGATGTCTCACCTCCTCACCTCCCCCACTCCTCTCTCACATTGAGAGCGACCCACGGGATGCCGCCGTGTGTGTGAAAGAGGAGGACCACGTCTGATATCGGATGATGACCCTTTTCCATTAAGAGTCCAGCTTCAAAAGCACTGCTTGGCTCCTGAGGGCCTATTCTCGTGTTGGCACAGGGCGGACCAGCGAAGGGGCATTCACCTGGGGCGCACTAAGGCGGTATCCTCAACTTTATTAAAACAATCCCAATCCATCTGTGGACCATGACCTTAATTATGTTTAAGTACATATGATGGGTAAAGAGGCACGTAAAACTGAATTTAAAAGAATAAAAAAAAAAAAGAAGAACTACAAGCATGCAAAAAGCTGGAATGCATTTTAAATTCTATTGTTGTGTTTTGTTATACACAGTGGAATTTAACTGCAGGAGATTATTGTATGGATTGTGAAGACAAATACAATTGTGCACTATGACGCAGCGAAAACAAGGTGACCATCAGCTCTTCACCATGTCCAGAAGGGTTAATTCAATGTAGAAGGACATGTACATGAATCCCCCCCCGGCCGCCCCCCGTCACACTGGCCACGGCCCTATTTACATATTCAACTATGCGTCGCACTATTGTCTTCCTTTTGTGTTCATTATGTGTGTAAATATTGTTCGGGACTCTTCTGTGTGTGTGAATCTTTTCCTTGAAGTTCCCCAGAACTAGAAGAGCGACTTGGTGTCTGGAAATAAAGCGCGCATATATTTCTGACTCGTGTTCCCTGTGAATTACATGTTCACGACATGACCAAATGGGAAGACAGACGTGATGTGTCCCTCTGGTCTTACCGTAGGTCCCACAGGTCCCGAGAAGCCCCTGTCCCCTATAGGCCCCGGGTGTCCGGGCATTCCCTGGAAACCCTGGAAAATACAAATAGATGGATGAGCAGAAGAGAAAGACAAACGAAAAGACACGACATACAGACCTAGATGCCGTTTCCTAAGCTCCCGAGCTTAAACATTTTTGATCACGGTCCAATTTTGACCCGTCGGTGACACCAAAGTTGAAATTCTACACATAGTGGCTCTTAAAGGAAATCCAATCTTACCCGGAGTCCAGTCATGCCTGGTCCACCGATGTTTCCTTCGAGCCCCCTAATGCCCTGTGTACACACATAGCAGAGAGGTGAGGACAAAGGAAAAAGGGACGGAGGGTCACCACTGACATGTGCCGTTCTGGGATCAAGCAGCTCACCTGAGGGCCTGGAGGCCCCACCTCTCCTGCTGGACCTGGAGGTCCTGGTAAACCCTGCAGAGAAAGACAACAGCGAGGTTTTAGAGAAGGCGATGATGAATGGGTTCAAACACAACAGTACGGGGAAAGAGGAAGTTCAAAAGTGTTATCTCTCCTATTTCTGTATTTTGGTGACTCGGTTTAAACTCACTTGGACCCCTGGTCGCCCATGATCTCCCTTTTCCCCTCTTGCACCAGGTGGACCCTAAAGAGATAAGGAAACACAAACATTGTATTCAACGTACTAGATTCATGAGTCCATAAGACCATGGTTAATAACACCGGGCACGCATTTGAAGCTAAGAAGGTTACTCACCGCTTTACCTTGCACGGCCATGCCTCGGGGCCCTGTGCTGCCCAGGGGTCCAAGACCTCCCTCAAATCCAGGCTTTCCTGGAGGACCCACCTCCCCCTGAAACAAAAGAGAAACTAACTTGAAGTCATCAATTTGGAGCTCCGAGGCGGCTGATGCACGGATCGATCCGCAGCAGGCGGAAGAAGAACGTGTCGCAAACGGAAAGAGGCAAAACCGACATGAGAAGGTGTTTTGTGATTTGTGGAGAGAGATTTTGTGCACCGAAAAAAATGTCACGAGGTGGGCTGAGCAGGTTCCAATGCTCATGCAATTTTGTGCCAAAGTGAGAACCAAAGTTGATCTGTGTCGCATCAACACAGCCCCAGCAGCACCTCTGCTCCCGCGTTGGTGCAAATAGCGTTTGAGAAAAATTGCATATTTGCTAAATGATGGTTACAAGAGAATTGTTCTGACCCCTACAACACACCTGCTGTATCTTTTGGTGGATGTATTTCTTTTTCTTTTTCTATTTTATGTCTACTTTTTCTTTCTTAAAGCCTACTTTGGACAGGTGTTGAAAGTTATCGTTTCCCAGCAAACACTAAACAGATCTCGTCCTTGTGCAAGTGCTAAACCAAACTAAACTAAACTAAACTAAACTAAACTAAACCAAACTAAACCTGTGTTGTTCTGGTGCTGGCTTTGCAGCTGAAGGAGCATAAAAGCCCTCACCATCACCGTGCAACGCTCTAGTTTCTAAATCTTTTCCTCTCACCTTTGGGCCTAGCTCTCCCTTCTCGCCTTTCTCACCACGAGGACCTGGCTTTCCCTGGGGGGAGAAAAAGCAAAAGAATCAAAGTCAACACGTTACCAAACAACTGGATCACACATAAAAATGAGATGTGGTGACGTACAGTTGGTCCGGGGGACCCGGAGGCTCCGGGGATGTCGGAGGAGCAGGTGCAGGTGTAGGCCGGGACGGGACAGCTCTCCTCATCTCTCTGACACACACAGACACACATTAAGATAGTAGTTCTCCCTGTTGTAGAACCACTTGGAAGGAAAAGTGATGAAAGCAATAGGATTAGTGAGAAGGAACTTAGGGTCCAGGCTAATATTTGAGGTATGAGTAATAATCAGTTTAAAGATATCAACGGACAAGTTTTTTTATCCCACAAAGGGCTGCCGAGAGCTAAGCAGGGGAAACCTTTTAAGTCAGCACTCAGCTCATTGTCCTTCATGTCCGTCTCCACACAGCTGTAACACCATTTACAGTCCACAGCAGCGTGGGTGGAGAACTCCTGTGTTTCACTCAACGTTAGGTTTTTCTTCCAGAGCTCGGTCGTCCTCTTTTCTATTCAGGGAATCAATCTATTGTTCCCTCTGTAATTTCTTGTTGAGTTCAGAGTGTTGTACATATTCACTGTTGAGTTTGTGTTTTGCATTGTCTCTTGTCTACTTGTTGTGGAGCTTTGTGTATTGTAAATTAGTGTTGTGTGGCATCGGGTCATGCTACATATTTGTCCCTATACAAATGATCATTAAATAAATAAAAATGTGTTGAAACACAGCATCAGTTCTCAATATGCCTGTCCCAAGATGGAGCTGAAGAAATGTAAATATGAATGGGAACAGACTGACCACCCCAGGCAGGTCACAGCAGGTGTCCTCTAAAGCCCACGTGGTGTTGCAGACGATCTCAAAGGACTGCAGCTGGAACTGGAAATGATGAAGAAACACAGGGTGCAGGATGAGCACAGGACCGAAGAAAGACTACCAGTCCTTTTTTTTAATATAAATATATATATGTCTCATCAAACAGAATAAAACGTACCGGTGCGGATCCACTATTGGGTCCTCTGGTCTTCACCAGTTTTCCCAGCATCTCAAAGCCGTCGGTCGGCAGGCTGCCTAGAGGGCGGGCCGGCCTCTCACCCACACGCTGGCAGTCCACGGACAGGGACACGCTCACCTGGCTGACTGACAGGTGAACCTGCCGATCACAGTTGTCATATTAGAACCAGCTGGTCAGATTTACTCAGCACGGGTTCCCCCCTGAGCCTCCTATCGTAACTCTTTGTCCCACTTTGATTCGGGTTCCGGGATCAGAAACAATACCGCCATATTGAATCTAAAAATACGTGTACCGCGTCTGTGTGTTCAGGATTCGACTGAGCCGCGACTCAGAGAACGTTTAGACTCTAATTGCAGAAATCAGACGCTCATGTTTTTGAAGCACCTTAATGGCCTCCCTGACACGTGTGTCATAATCACCTCTGCTGAACGTGTCAGTCTCTGTTACGTGTATTTTCCTCAGCCCGTCTTGGCACAGCTGCTGAGATTATACTGTACGCGGAGTCTATCTCAAACCTTTCCTATCATTACATGTCTTGACATTTCTGTTTTATTGGAGAGCACACAAAGATGACAAGGTAGCTGGTGGAAGTAAGTATATACAAAACCTGAAAACACGACGTCTGTGTTTCGTTCTTTTTCGTTCTGAATGACAGTGAACGTCTCACTGTCATCCAAGACTCGCCCAGTCTTCATCATCTCACCTTGTGAAAACTGCCGTAGAACAGCCGGTGGACCTCGCGCTGGTCGAAGGTCAGTTCCTGCACCTCTCCCCTGTAGTCCAGACTGAAGTACACCAGATGCTTGGTGGTAGCTGTGGAGAGCAACACAAGAAAGGAAGATCAACCTCCAAAGAAGGCAAAGTCCTGCAGCAAGGTGTTCTGATCGCAACAAATGTGTGTTAAATAGTCCCGACAGATGCAGTATTTCCTCATGTTTTAACGTTTGTTTAAAAACTACAGTTGTTTCAGGAAAATAATTTATATTTGTTTTTACATCTTTAGAAGGAACCAGATTGGATATTGGAGCTGAGTGGCACAGACAGTAAGGATGATGGCGCTGGTCTTTCCATGCATTTGTTGACAATAAGAAAAACTGTAAAGCATCTATCTTTTGGATTTTGGACATCTACAACGCATATTAATGAATTATATTGGGGACTGTGCACCCCAAAATAAAAAAATAAAAAAATACATATTTTTCTTTTAAACTGTAGTGCTATCTATAAATCTACATTGTTTCATGTAGGAACTACTTTCTTTCTACCGAACTACACCCACCAACCGTATCACTGCGCAGAAGGAAGCATCCAAAAGATAGTCAGCTTATTATTACATTCCACAAATAAAAGCAGCTGATCCATAAAATTGAGAAGCTGGGAACGTTCGGTAATGTTGCTTGTAAAAAAAGAATAAAACAAAATTAAAAAATAAACAATGAAAATGAAAATACAATGTAGATTCTTTTTTTGTTGATTACTAATCAATTCATCGTTTAATTGCTCCAGCTCTATATAAAACCATAAACCGTACTCAAAACATAACAAAAGGGCAGGTCTCTGAGAAGACGTTAAGAGTTGGGACTGTGAAGTTGGTTACAGTTTGGGAGATGGAGGGATGCGCAGATGTAACTCACGGTCGAGCACCACTCCCATCTTGGGCTGGAAGTCGTTGTCAGTGAGCTGCCAGAGGGCGAAGGGCTCCCGGGGAGTGTCCTGCAACACGCGGAAGGCGATGCTGATGGTGTGTTCTGGAGAGAAACCTGCAGGGTGGATGAACCTGGGAGGGGGAGAGGGAAGTCAAAAGGTAAAGGGGACCTGCTCCTTCTTATCCTTTTAAAGATGCAGTGAGCCTGTTTACCCGCCTCACAAACAGGTCTGGTGTGAGGCGGGGCAGCACCCTCTCTTATCTGGAGCATGTGTCAAACAACATCAGGGCTGTTCTCGGGGACTCCAGTGGATCCCCTTCTCCCAACCAGAGGACTTTGATTTCGCCAAGGAAGATGTCAAAGCCAGGATTAACAAAAGCCAGAATCTGGAGGTCTTAATCCTCTAGACACAGAGGTCGAGCATTAGAGGAGCGACGTGAAGTCTCTACCGCTGTGCCGCTCCGAGTGACGGAGGGTCATCAAAAATTAGCAAAACACGAATGATGCACTTTTATAACACCCGCCTCCTCAGAATCCTTAAGATCTACCGGCCTAACACGGGCGAAATAGGGGCAAACCTAAAGCAACTCGCTAAAGGCCTTTCTTTCCCTTTCCCTTTTTTATTCTGCATTCCGAGTGCATCCTGGGCATGAAATATGTCTGCAGCGTCACAGCAGTCGATTATCTGTCCGACATCCAGCCTGAGCCTGAATAGTATCAGACAAATGTACTGGGAGCCTTTCACAAACAATTCATTTATGCATATTTTATTGCTACTTTACGTCAATTCTCGTATTTCAACAATAAACACAGTTTAATTGTATTTCGGTCTCTTTCTGTGATGCCCTGACGCCACAATAGATCTATCATCGTTATTGGAGTAGCAGTTATCAGGCGTTAGCCAGTGTTATCCTCATAAACGCTTTCTTAATCATTTCCGGAATAAATCAATAACTCAAAATGACCCTGGAGTGAGTGAGGTCGTTCCATTTCGTAAATGCAATCCCTCAATTTCCACGTGTCTTCCTGGCATCCCTCTGCATGACTTCACCGGAATACGTGCCGTAGTTTGCGCTCTCTCTCTCTCTCACTCTCTCACTCATTCACTCACTCTCTCACTCTCTCACTCTCTCTCCCCCTTTCCTGACTATGACTATCAAATAAAGCATTATCTTGCTGATGGTCTCGTCATATAGAGGTGAGACTGAAGTTAAAAGTTTCATTCATGGAAACACAAAAAAAGAAGAGGAGCGGGGAGTGAACTAAAGCAGGAGGAGAGATGATCTCACTTGGTGCTCTGCGTCAGCTGGACGTCTCTGTACAGCGTGTAGGTGGGGAGGGTGTTGAAGACAAAGGGCTCGGCTGCCACGCCATCCACAGACGAGTGAGCTCTCTTCGTCAGACCAAAGGCTTCCATCATGTCAAATCCTGAGACGATGACAGGAAAAAAAAAAAAGGTGTAACTTTTAAGAAAACACGTGGGACAGATTCTCATTTTTCTAAATGTGATGCATCAATTATTCAAAATGAGCCCTTTAGCTTGACAGTGTTTTTGGTGCGAGGACAGCGTGTCTCACCTTTAACAATGCTGTGTCTGATGGTGACTTCAGGGCAGACTGTAACACAACAGGGCAGCGTTGAGTTGAACAAGGCAGAGAAATCACTCCAGAAATATAATATGCAAGTCTCACTATGGGCTGCTGGTACATTACAATAAATGTGATATTGATTATGTCTCGAGGAAAGAACTCCTACTGTTTTAATTTGACTTATTACGAGACCATTTACACCGATCGTAATGTTTCAAGTGGACGCTTAGGCCATGCACTGTATTCGAGATTAAAAGTATTGAATTAATTTCAATTAAATTTAAAGGCAGCGGAAACATAAATACTTTTTGTTGGACGTGGGAACACCAATAAATGACTGTAATGTCAAATGTTGAACTGTTTAGTCGTTTAATCCGAAAAGTTTAGCCACCCCTGGTCTAGAGGATGAAAGAAATAAAAAATCTAATGTAGTCCTCTGGACAGCAAGAGTCGTCTAAGGACCCCGCTGGGAATTTCTGGACTCAAGAATATAACGAGTCCCCAAGAGATAAAAAATAATTCATGTGCTGATCAGACTCATTTCTACGGAGGAATATGACTGCGATGTGATCATGACTCACCTTCGTTGTGGATGGGATACATCCAGGGATGGATGGGAATTCTGGAAGGAGCTGTGGCTGTAAAAGGAAATCCAATCATGGCACATTTAACAAACAACAAGAGCGTTAAGAATTCTATCAAGGTTCAGCATCACTCTGTACATGCAATTACCGCTGAGTGAATTAATTCAGTAGAGAAGCCACCTAGAAATAATTTATTCCCACATTTGATGTTTGTGCATTTAATGAGGGAATTCCTAATAAGCAGGCCGGACCTGTTGGGTGGAGAATGGAGACGGCGGCGCCCTCTGCTGAGCCGAGAAGCGAGTGCACGCTGATGCGATACAGAGTCTCTGGTTCCAGATCAGTGAAGCAGTGACTGCTGCTGGACTCATCCACAGTCTCTTCCTTTGCTTGCTTGTCTACACACAACATAGACAGGACATAAACACACCAATGAGTTGTTTTTTTAGATTTAGATTACTTAGAACTGTATTGTCATTGCACAGAGTACAGGTACAGGTACTGAGACAACGAAATGCAGTTTGGCATCTAACCAGAAGAGCAAAAATCAGTGCAGAGTGATGGAGAGAGTATGTGCAGAATAATCAATGGAATAGACAGAATGTCCTTTCCATTTCTTAGCTTTCCCTCAAATGAGGTGACTCCTAACCACTTACAGTTCAAACCATGTGACAAATTACTATTATTGGCCAGAAAATGACCGTGATTCAGGGGCCCTTTTATGAAAGAATCCCTGCAGTTCTGAAATGGTCCTTTACTTTAAAAGCTGCCCGGGGAAGTTTACTCAGTTAGTCCTGAGGGAATAATTATCCTTGCAAGGACTTTAGAAAGTTTATTTTCAACTCAACGGTGAGGGATTATTTTTGTGTTTCTATTTGTGTGCCACAGATATGATGAAATGTGTAACGCTTGTTTCTGTTGCAAACCAATAAAGATTCAGTACATTTTTTTTAAAAAGAATAAATAGAATGTGGAATAAACAGTGGGGTATGAGAACATAGTGAGCATAGCAGGTATAAGTATAACATATACAGTGTTTACATCGATGTGTGTATCCTGGTTATGATCAGGTTTTGGAAGTATGATGTTCATGTGTTTGAGCACTCGGAAAGAAACCGGGCTACTTGTTGTCTGTTCACACGGCTGCTTCAGCCACGGGACGTAACACAGAAACACGGTGGCGGAGGCGAAATGCGTCTCACCTTCTGGAGGAGTTTTTGTCTCCTCTTTATTTCTCCTGAAAACTCATGTCCACGTGACCACACTCAGTTACGATAGGTTTTCACACTACGTTACCTTTGACGGACTGGATGACAATACGATATCCATCGACAGCAGACACGGGCCTCCAAGACACACAGATACTGGAGTGGTCCGACCGGACCACACTCACGCTGCTCACCCGCAGACTAGCTGGAGAGAGAGAGAGAGAGAGAGAGAGAGAGAGGGGGAGGTAGAGAGAGGTAGAGAGAGAGAGAGAGAGAGAGAGAGAGAGAGAGAGAGAGAGAGAGAAAGTCAGACCGGTGAAATGGAGGGCCGATAAACAGAAAGGTGGACAACCTCCTTTTACATTTGAGTTTGACGATTTTCACCAGAAACCTCTAAGAAATGGTCCGATGTTCTGAAACTTTGACTTTGAAAAAAAGAAGAAGATCGGAGCAAAAAATAGTACGGTGTGTCTTCTTTCAGTGTGTGTGACTCACTGGTTTTGCCCTGAGCAGAACCGCTGCCTCCTTCTCTGTTGTGGTACTCGGCGGTGACCAGGATGCTGTACCGAGTATCTGGCTGTAACGACTCCAGCGCCACCCGCTTCTCAACACCCGGGACCAGCACCTGGTGACAAGAAAAAAAAAACACCTTTCAGTTCCAAGCTTTCAAGTTAAACGTCCGCGCGTCCACACACAGTGACGGGACTTTTTTTCTGAATTCTCCGCGACCCTCTGAGAAGCACTATCATTTACTGCAGGATGAAAGACATGAAAGGTGGCGGTCACAGCCCACTCACGGTGCGGTCCTGGGTTTCAGCTGCAGTCAGCCCCGTGTAGGACACGCGGTACTGGAGCACGTGAGCGTTCGGAGGCACCCAGCTGACCACCAAGCTGATGGCCGTCTCCTCGCTGACCGATATGCTGGATGGGCCTCCGCCGGACACTGCAGGGACAAAATACAAAAAGCAAGGAGACTCGTGAGCCACCAACAACCTCTGTGGCTCAGTGGTGACGGCTCTGGTAGCCCATGTCGACGTGTCCTTGGGGTTAAGTGCCTTGGGCAAGACACTTAACCACAAATTGCTCCCGTAGCTGTGTATGAATGTTAGCCAGTGTGTGAATTATGTCATGTAGTGTTAATAGCGCTTTGAGTGGTCGGCAATCAAGCACAGGTCCTTTTACCTCGAAGGAGCTGCGGAGTTGAGTGTAAGAGTGGCGTGAAGGTGCACCAACCGACTTCACATTGAAACTGGCCTATTTTGGAGGACGGCTGGAAAGAAGCCCCGACTCAAGAAAAAACAACACATCCAAGCATGTCTGGAGAAAACATGAGAGTGACCCAGCTAAGACGTGCGACATGGTTTTTGTGGTCAGATGAGGCCCAAAAGTTCAAATGGCTACAGCATGTGTGGTGCAAACCTAAAACTGCCTCTGCCATCATCATGCTGCGGGGATGCTTCTCCTCAGCAGGGAACTGGGCATCCTGTTAGAACTGAAGGGATAATGGGTGGAGCAAAATACAGGGAGATACTGTGAAAGAACTGGCTTCGGTCTGCTGAATAAAAAAGAAAAAAACTGGGAGCGTGGGAGAAAGTTCACCTTTCAGCAGGACAATGACCTCAAGCACGAGGCCAACGCAACACAGGAGTCCAGGTCTCAAAACCATCAAGAATCTGTGGCAGTTTGAAGATTGTGGTCAACGAGCCAAAGTAATAAAGTAACACAACGAGTAACGTACCGTATTACTTTTGATACCAAGTAATAAATAAAGTAATAGCAGTACTTTTTAAATGAGTATTTACAGGTAAAAGAGTACTGATTGGAAAGATACTGTTAAAACAGCTGGGTTTGCAATAAAACTAAATGGTAAGATATGTGCAGGTATTATTTTCAGCTCCTGTAACTCTCCACCGCTTCCACTTCTTGCCCTGTAACAATGGTCTGACAAGGCGGATGTAATGTTTTTATGAAGTCAATAACCATATCTTTAGTTAGAGCACCTAGAATGTAACTAAGTACGTTTACAATTTTGAGGTACTTTACTTGAATATTTTTTACTTTTACTTATACCTCACCACATTTCAGAGGGAAATTATGTACTTTTTACTTCACTCCATGTATTTCACAGCTTAAGTTAGTATCTAAAAAGGGGGACCGGAGAGTGTGCTCGAATTATCGCACTACTCAGCCTCCCGGGGAAAGCTTATGCCAGGGTGCTGGAAAGGAGGCTCCGACCGATTGTCGAACCTCAGATTCAAGAGGAGCAGTGCGGATTCCGTCCCAGTCGTGGAACAGTGGACCAGCTCTTTACCCTGGCAAGACCACTGGAGGGGTTCTGGGAGTTTGAGCAATCATTCTAAATGTGCTTTATGGACTTGGAGAAGGCTTTCGACCGGGTCCCTCTGGGGTTTTTATGGGGGGTGCTGCGGGAGTATGGGGTGCCGGACCCATTACAACGGGCCATCCGGTCTCTGTACGGCCCCAGTAGGTTTGTGTTTGTATTCTCGGCATTAAGTCAGACACGTTCCCGGTGGGTGTTGGCCTCCGCCAGGGCTGCCCTTTATCCCCGGTCCTGTTTGTGACTTTCATGGACAGAATATCTAGGCGCAGCCAGGGGGGAGGAGAACGTCGGGTTCGGGGGTCTCAGGATCGCAGATGATGTGGTCCTGTTGGCCTCCTCAGAACGTGACCTCCAGCATTCACTGGGGCGATTTGCAGCCGAGTGTGAAGCGGCGGGGATGAGAGTTAGCACCTCCAAATCTGAGGACATGGTGCTCTGCCGGAAACTGGTGGATTACTCCCTCCGGGTGGGGACGCAGTGCCTACCGCAAGCGAAGGAGTTAAAGTATCTCGGGGTCTTGTTTACGAGTGAGGGTAAGATGGAGCGGGAGATCGACAGGCGGATCGATGCAGCTGCACCGGACCGTCTTGGTGAAGAGGGAGCTGAGCCGGAAGGCAAAGCTCTCAATTTACCGGGCGGTCTACGTTCCGACCCTCACCTATGGTCATGAACGAGGTCTCGGATACAATCGGCCGAAATTAGTTCTCTCCGTAGGGTGGCCGGGCTCAGCCTTAGAGAAAGGGTAAGGAGCTCGGACATCAGGAGGGAACTTGGAGTTGAGGCGCTACTCCTTCGTGTCGAAAGGAGTCAGCTGAGGTGGTTCGGGCATCTAATCAGGATGCCTCCTGGACGCCTCCCGTTAGAGGTTTTCCAGGCACGCCCAACTGGTAGGAGGCCTCAGGACACGCTGGAGGGATTATATCTCCCAGCTGGCCTGGGAACGCCTCGGGATCCCCCAGAACGAGCTGGAACGTATTGCGGGTGAGAGGGAAGCCTGGGTCGGCCTGCTGGGCCTGCTGCCACCCGACCCCGGATAAGCGGATGAGAATGGATGGATGGAAGTTACTATCTATTTCAGGATTAGGATTTCACGTGTGAAACAAAAGATCAAAATAAGATGCATGATCGCCAAAACGACCAGACAGCATGTAAACTGTAGCTCAACTTGTCATCATAAACAACAGTCCCAATATTGTATTATGTGTAAAAATGAATGTTCATTGTTCACGGGAGGATTTTTTATTTTTTTTACGTTCATATTTAGTGACGGAAATGACTGCAGTGCCGCTGATGGTATCTGGTATCTTGTAGCGCGTGGGTGTGTGCGACTCACGGGTGCTGTAGCACGCGTGGGTGGGTGTGTGCGACTCACGGGTGCTGTAGCGCGTGGCCACCGCTTCACTCTGAGCTCCATCTCCATAAAGTGCAGACAAAGAGATCTGGTATTCCTTATCGTTCTCCACCCCCTCCAGGATCGCCCCCTCGCTCTCACCACCCGCCCTCAGCTAAAACAAACAGACAAGAGGGAGGAGAAGAAAAAGACGTCAACCATTATCACACAATATGCACTCCACCCGTCCTGTCATCCGTCCCCACCTGTCTCAGGTCTCCTCCACTGAGGGAGATCCACTTGATGAGGTAGGAGACGACGTCATCGGCGGCCGCCTCCCAGCGCACGGTGATGTCACTGCCTGAGAAATTAGTCACCCTGAAGTCTGATGGGGAAGGCACCTTCACTAGGAGAGAAGGAAAATGTGTCAGGAGAGGAAAAAAAGAGAGACTTTAGCCTGATTGGATATGTTTTCATTCACATTTAATACAATGTTTCTTCACTCTGCAGTGCTGTTACACCGGATAATATTAGATGATGCCCTAAAGCAGTAAAGACGGTGTGTGTGTGTGTGTGTCTTACGTGTGGTGATGTTACTGGTGAGTGCTGCAGACAGGCCTAGTGGGTAGTGAGACTGGACTGAAACCAGATATCTGGAGAGTGAAGAGAGGTTCTGCACCACCACGGAGTTCAGTCCTGCGACCTCCACCTGGGAAGAGATTCAATATCAAATGACTCGGACTGCGGCTGCAGGGGGCTCCGAACCCATCGATTGTTGGTCCGACGACGGACAAACCTCTGGAGGCGACGGACAATATTTCTGGGTTTCCAGCGTAGTCGGTGGATATTCGGGATTCGGATGCTCGTCGTTTACAGATTAGCAATAGTTGGAATGGAGAGATGACGTCTATGACCGGATTGTTTGAAAGTGGTCTGCTTACACTCAGTTAACAGTTTTCTTTAGCTAATATAAAGAAAATCATCCTCAGACGCCAGCTGGCGGGTTCCCAGATTGAATTTTAAAATGTCATAAAGCTTATTAACAGTGCAAACAAAGCTTTTCTTAAAAGATTGACCTCGGTTTATTACTTGGCACTAGTATTGGTTGGTGGCTCTTTTGAGGTCAGCAGCTTTGACTTATCTCGGTTATTTGGACTGGTTCAAGGGATTGGATAGCTCATTCTACTTGAGGAACGTTCAATCGTGAGCCATGAATGTTTTGCAGCACATCTGCATGTACATTGATCTCTAGTAGCACTGAACCCACTGAGAGATTAACTCTGCAGCGCTACTTTTTGTTTTGTGTTTTCCAGTCTGCTCATGGATTGGGTGGAGCGTCACTGCTCTCACTTGCTCTTTGTTTCTCTGTGTCTGTCCCTTTGTTCTCAAAAATCGCCGACTACAGCTTTAAAAAGCCTTACTCCATTTGGCTTAAAGTTAAATCTAAAACCAGACACACTTTATAAGTATGTCCTTTTAGATGCGAAGAAGTTCTGCGTATATGTCTCTCTTATAAAATACAGATGCGTTCTCAGGTCCCGAGATGGTTTTGGAAACAGAAGGCTTGCAATCTGACCCCGGTGTGTTCACCTGCTTGACGTCACTGCCGTGGTTGGTGCTGTAGGTGATTCTGTGGCCGGGGACGTCCACGGCTCCGGGCACCCAGCTCACCCTCAGCATACTGTGGGTGACCATCGGGAACTGAACGCTCGCTGGCGCTGGGAGATGTACTGGTGGTGGGGGGGTGCAAATAAAAAAGGGAGGGAAGAGGAATGAGATAAAGGCGGTGAAAGACAAATGATTAGTCAGCGTAATGAAGTGATTTCTTTTTTATCATCGCCATTCAGAAGTTACTGCGCGAGAGAGGTGTTTTATAATAGAGATTATAGAAGATCTGTAGGAAATGAATGAGAGAGATACAAAAAAAAGAGAGATGAAAGAGATGAATAATGAAGGGGGCAGAGGAGGGAAAAGGTTTTTAGGGAATGTCTCACATGTGGTGGCAACCGCAGTGACAGGGTCGCTGGGATCCTCATCGTACAGAGCATAAAGGGTGACGGAGTAGTCGGTTGCCGGTAGTAACCCTGCCAGCTCCACCGCCGTCTGGTCGGCACTGAATTTCTCCTGCAGCAACACAGGAACAAGACGCAAACGTCTGGGTTCTGACTGTACATCACGACGAGTAACGGGGAGCAGCGCTTACGTTAAACAGCATCAAAGAGGTCAAACGGCACGTGTCAATCTACACTTCAGATGATGCTGGCCCTTTGTTTGCCTCTAAGACATGGACGTGATGTGGGGAAAGGGGAACTGAGTCAAATATGTTTACACTATCACTATATAGCGGAGATACGATTTTACTTTTGAAAACAGTTATAAGGTTTAGACAACGAGCGATGCAAATAGTTTGACTTGATTTTTAAAGGAAGAATGATACGTTGGTTTTTGTCACTTAGAGACCAAGTAAAACTAGGCTATCTCTAATATGGTGCAAAGTGGTAGTTACCGTGACAGCTAACACGTTGTCCTGAAAACATATCAATTATGTGACAGGGGCTTTATTACTTTTCTGATTGCCATGGTTATTGTTATTGTTGGTTATTTGTGTAATGTACTTATAAACCACTTGCCCTTTAATTCCCCTCCCCTCACCTCACACACTCATACACACACACACTGCACAGAGAATCAGAGATCCACTTCTGACCTCCTTGGCGTCGTCAGGCTCCCCGTTGTTGAGTGCCGAGTACAGGATCATGTACTGTGTTGCACCGGGCGCTGAGTCCCATCTCACCCTCAGCATGCTGTAAGAGGAAGGAGTCACCTCCAGGTTGGCAGGCATGGCCAGGGGCACTGAGGGAGGGATGAGGGGAGGAGAGAGATGTCAGAGGTGGTTTGTGGTACACAAGCTTTTAAAAACTTGTTGCACTTTGAGTACATCTCTGTGATTTACTGATGACTCTTTAGCCACCTTGTGTATTCACTATGCTGATAGCTTAGTCACCAACAGAATGGTAACAAGTCAGCAGTGATTGCACTCCATTTCAGGGCCAATTATCCGCAAATATTCCACCTAATTTTGACCTGTACTTGTTGTGTCCTCCTTGGGCGTTCTCAGGTGTAGTTTTGGAAATGCTAAAAACTGAATTAAATAATTCCTCTTGAGGAAAATGGTGTTGGAGAAGTTTTAGAAGGAAAAAAAGATTGAAGTGGACATATCATAAAAAAAGTCACAGTGGTTGTGCACATACATTTGGGTATCTGGAGTGGCTACCAACCCACAAATAGTTTAAAAAGAAGACTACCAGTCAGTTTTTTTGTGGCCTGTCTGGATCAGATAACATGTGATTCAGATTCCTATGTCCTATGCAGGCTCATTAGAATATACGGCCTCCCCATCTGAGAATCTTCTCCTACGGCTTGAGAACTCCCGTTGCAAAGGTTGACCATATTTTTCTCCGAGCATCCTGGGCGGTTTCAGGAGGAGGTCTTAAAGAGACAGGCGCTAAAACGGAGCGTTTCAGACAGAGGCTGAATATAGATATATTCAGACAGACGGGATGAGAAAAAAAATGTCAACATGTTCTAGTAGAAAACCCCAAATACAATCATGAACCTGAAAATGAGCAACATATGTCCCCTTTAATAGTTGCCTTTTTTGAGTTATGGCTTGATTAAAGCAGGGCTCATGAGGACTGAATACATCAGGCCTGCTGAGTCACAGACGAGCTCTCTAATCATGAGCCCACTCTCACTTTGCTCACCTACCCTGATTACCTATCGTCTAAAACACATTCTCCTTAGCGGATGTTTTTATTAAATATAGTAACAACTATGCCAAAAGAAAATGGAAAGCTGACACTGCCAACATTGTAGTGAAAAGGGTGATTGAAATAAAAACGGGATGCTGTTGTGTTCAGATAGAACTGTAGCGGGCCTCCAACTTACAATTTGGATCGTGCATTAACCTTTCAAACTAAAATGTCAAAAACACAACATTAGTAAACAGAGCCCAGAGTAATGTCAGCTACGTAGCCTGACCATGAGCCAAAAAACACTACAATGACATTGTGTAAAAAAGCAAAAAACATGCAACCTACTATTTGCATCTGTGAAAGTGCAGCATATTTTTAGAGGATGAGGCTGGCAATTTTCTATGTTTTTGATAATAATCAAATAATCCCACGAAAAGACCAAAACCAACGATGCATTCCCCAGTGAATCCCAAGTGAAGATCTTTAAAACAGTTTAGGATGAATCCTGTCATTTAGAGAAGGGGCTACATTTTGTGGCCCTGAAGGAAATAGTGCATTTGTTAAGTACTATTTTCAGCTGCAGATCTTGATAGAATAGTGAGTATTTAAGGCAGCAGGGCGGTGTATGTGGGACTGAGCCAATCAAATCTACAGCATATGTGTTCATGGTAATGATACTGATGTGTTTTTAATAGTTTTTGGACTACAATGGAGCTCTATATAACACATTTAGATACACAAACAATTACTTGTTGTCATTGTTGATTTTGGTCTTTTCATAGGATTTGTTGAGAATTAAGAGAAAAGAATAAATAGAATCACCGCCTCATGGTTGTATACCTCCACCAACCAGTGAAGTTGCAGTTTACATTTGTGTCCGTCCAAAATGTCATCACTTCATCATTTTATTCTATTGGACATTTGTGTAAAAATGTGACGTCACAAAACGTTTTTGGCCATAATTCAAGAATTCACATGTATTAATTATGACAGTGACCTTTGACCCCCAAATTCTAATCAGTTCACCCTTGAGCCCAGGTGGATGTTTGTGCCAAATTAGAAGAACTACCCTCCAGGCGTTCCTGAGATGTGCGTCCGCGAGGAACAAACAGGACGGACGGACATGAGGTCACAGTGACCTTGACCTTTGACACTGAAAAACATGTGACATGTGGGAGCGATCAACAGACAAATGAATCCCTTGAAATATAATATTCAGCAGTGATGTCAGTCTTACATGTAGTAACAGTTCCTCTGAGCGCCAGGCCAATGTTGTCTTCGTACACGGGGAAGATGGACACGTGGTACAGCGTCTGAGAGGAGAGGCCTTCCAGCAGCACAGTGGACTCTGAGCCGGCCAATACCACCTGGTGACAGAGCAGCACTTGCAATCAGATGCAAACAGGCACAAAAAAACCTGCATTTTGACATTATAATAATCTGTAAAAACATGCATTGCTTTTTCTGTGACTTTTTATTCCCTTCCCAGACAGCGTTCTGACCTCCTGTGGACTCTGACCCTCGGCGCTGTGGTAGACGACTCTGTGCTGTTGGATTGGCTTCGCGGGATTGGTCCAGTGGAGCTGGACTTCTCTGGAGCCCAGTTCAGAGAAGCGGAGGTCGGTGGGACTGGGGTAGGAGAGGGCTGGGTCCGCTGTGGGCCCGGGCTCCATTCCTGGAGATGCAGCAACGAGGAATCAGCACATTTGAATTCAACAAGATATTTATAATTTGAAAAATGTAAAGCCTGCCATGAAAAAAAATGTAAGGCTATGTCCGAAATCATTCACTCATTCCCTTCTCACTACATACTATCCAGGGAGTTCTATGGAGAGGACTATATAGAGAGCTCATCAGCAAAAAAAACACTTCCGGACACGACTCGGGTCATTTTTCTCTGCGTCGTTAATTCTGTAACTGCTCTGCCGTCTGCTAGAGGACCATCCATAATAAATACAGACATGCTTTCTTCTGATGAATACACATTTTAAGCTATTGTATTCAGTTGCCTCATAGCAAAAATGCTCTGAGTGAATTTAAGTTCCCGCTGGTAAGCGGTAATGCAGGGTATACTGCATGTTTAGAGGCTTTTATTGTGAAAGGTAAGTATTTTCCCAACTAATAAATACAAAGTACTTTGTGGCTGTTTGTGTTTTTTTTTTTTGCACCACAAGTCAATAGTACTTCTCTCTCTCCACATTTGTGCGTCTGTCATTTTTCCTTCAGCACAATGCAAGATGGTATATATCCTCAGTTAGTGACCATCGGTTGTAGACTACTTTGTGGGATACTTTGAGTCCACTATATAGGGTATAATAAATCTCACTATACATTCGGACAGCACTACAAAATGTTGAATTCCCTCTCCAGTGAGTAGTGAGTGATTCCAGACACAGCCTAAGTTTGTGTGTCCGAAGAGAAGACAGAGAGGCCGATATCGAGACAGATAGATAAGGTTACGTTTTGAGATGCCACGGTCCTTTATCTTCCCACACAGGATGTGAACCAGTCGTGCCACCAGTTTGCTGAGCAGAGGGAAGTCGTTGACGTTGTAGACGTTCAGATCCACCGGCTCCGACGCCACTTGTCTCAACTCGGCCTCGTCGGCATTCTTTACACCTGAATAACACAGTTATAAAATAACAGAACATAACAGAAACTGTTTTGCTAAACAGCCATGAGTCCACATCAGACTGGGACTCCACTACAGCCCCACGGTGTACAGAAATGCAGGGGACGAATGACAAACTGCTAGTGTTTTGTCTCTGCGCCTCTCCTTCTCTTCTTTTCAGTCTCACCTACAGCGATGATCTCCACGCCGGCACTCTTCAGCCGGTTTGCCGCGGCGATGGCGTCATCCTGAGATTTCCCATCGGTCAGCAAGACGAGGAAAAAGGGTGTGTCCGACCTCGCGCCCGCCTTGGCTATCATGTTCTTCTCCATGACGTGGAGCAGCGCCTGGCCTGGGAAACGGACGCATGGTTACGCACTCACAGACATGCGGTGACGTGTACTCTACTGGGTATCGGTATGCATCCTGTGCCCATCATCCAAAGACAGATGTCGGGGATTGAACACACGAACACTAACAGTATTGCAGGCGATGCGCGTTTACCTGTAAATGTGTTTCCTCCCTTGTATCTGAAATTCCTCACTGCCTCCAACAGCTGGTCTTTGGTAGTGAAGTTGTTGAGCTGCCACTCCGTGCGGGGGTCTCCGCTGTACTGGGTCAGACCTGGGACACAAACACAGCATTTAACGGGATTTGGATTTTGGATTTTTTGTGCGACAGGCGATTAGAAGAGGTTTTTGTCTTCATTATTTTGTTGCTACTGCAGAGCTGTTTAAAAACCAAAAGCTGGCAGACAGTATCTGTAAAAGCTTTGGCAGGCTGTAACTTGATCCTATTAAATCAGCTTCTAATTGCAGCAAAATGAGCATTTATTTACAAGCAAACAAAGCAGATTGTTTATTTATGCTCCATTACAATGTATACAACCACAACCAGAATTGTAGTGAGAAAAGAGAATATTTTTTTAGAAAATGGGGCGTAATTGCTGAAATGTATTGCTGTTAAAGCCGTGAATGAAGGTGTATGTCCGAGTGCATGTGAGCAGCCACGTGACTCTGTTCACCAATGGGTCCCCACAGGAGGACCAATCAGCAGAAAACAAATAAGTTGTCAATAAATTCACCAAAAACAACAACCAATACTTACACATCATCCACATCGTCACTTTGAGTCTATCCCTGAAACAATCTGCACCTCTGAAACATCGACTTCCATGAATACACACACACACACTGATCCTCACCGATCTGAACGTGGTCGGGCCCGATGTGGAAGGGCGTCATCAGGCCCTCCAGGAAGTCTCGGACCCGTCTGAAGTTGGTGCGTCCGATGCTCCAGGAGCCGTCCACCAGCAACATGATGTCCGCCGCTGCCCCGCTGTCACACTCGAATGGTTTCCTTGGAGACATACCTTGACAAAAAGGAAGCACCAAGCAAATAGTCTTGAACTGATCACAGATTCCAGAGACTTTAGCCGAAGAGCCACAACACCTGCTGTTGTTGAGGCTCACGGTGGACGGACGCTTAACTTACGCCTCTCTCACACATAGTTCCCAGTAAATTACTGGGACACCCTTTCAGGCACCGCTAGGGATTTTCACTATTCACACATGCACTACATTCAGGAACATTTCCAAATTGGGCCCTTTCGCTCACGCCATGGCAATGAATAGATGGGACAAGGGACAGTCCAGCAGATGGGTGTAAAGCAACACATATGGATGCCAACCGCCATAAAACTCAACAGAAGAAGAAGACGCAAGGCCGGGTGTACATGGACGAGGAGCATATTTTGTCCGGTTTTAATAGTATTGCTTGTCCCTGCAGCGTTACTGCGTTAATTCCCAACACAGCTGTGCCGGCTTATACCGTACCTATATCACACTTTATAGTGTTTCTTCCTTTCATTTGTCATCCATCTGTTTGCTACAAGGGTAACTGCATAGTTCTAAATCAGGAAACAGATGGCTCAATGCTCATGGGCAGGCAAAAGGTAGGTGTAGGTGTTAAAATGTAGGCGTAAATACCACGTGTACGTGTGTCGACATGGCGCATCCGTGGAACATGGGGGAGTTAGCATGCATGCGAATGTGTGCGTGTTTCCTTGGATTATGAGGGGGGAGCGAGAGAGAGGGGACACATGTGCCCTGCAGCCGAACGAGGACGGCCTGTCATTATCCTTTCCTTTACATGTCCCTGCCTTGTGAAAACACTGTCATCCCATTTCAAACACTGCTCTGAAGCCCCTCGCTCCTTAACTCACAAGAAGAGCCAAAGACGACGGTGGCCAGACGTTCTCAACGATACCCTGCTTAACTTCCTGCTTAACTTCCTGCTTAACTTCCTGCTTAAAAGGGAGCTCGGCACCACCGTGTCTTGGTTGATTAAAATAACAAATGTCAGTTTTGTGTCACGTTTCCTGACACTGGGGAGCAGAGGTCACCTGTCACCGGTTGGGTGGGGAAGGGTGTCTTCCGAGGTTTCTCCTCGGCTGCTTTGCCCTGCTTCGTGCCCTGCTCCTCCTTATCCTCCACTTTAGAACGATCCCGCTCTTTTTCCTTCTTCCTCTTCCTCTTCTCTTTGGTGGTTTTCTCTTGGGCCTCATCAGGGGGCTGAAAGGGGGTTTCTATTGCTGGGGGCTCTGGAGGAATGAGCACAGGGGTGGGAAGGGGGGGGGGTGGTTAGATAAGCAGAGACTCTGTAGGGGACCAGTTGAGGCTGCACGTGTTACATCGTACGCAGTCATCTTTTTCTTTCCCCGATAGATAAAACGTCACCCACTGCTCCCAATCCCCCCGGCCCACCTTCCTTATCCTCCTTCCGTCTTGTTCATGCTTTTGTTTCCTGTGTTACACCCACTGTTGCTAGGCTGTCATTATTGTGTGCTTATTTGTCTCAAAGCGCTTTGGTGTCTGCGCGTGTAAGTACAGTATACTGTACTTAATGTACACGTGTGCTCTAGCTCGCTTGTACGCGTGGATTGTCAACATTTCCGGTCAAATAGCGTAATAATGACAGAGGAAGTGGAAGATCAGAGGGATCAAGCTCCGTTTTTATGTACTGTACCAAACAGACTAAAACAGTGGGAGATTCATTTCTGGAAAAGCCGATCCTATTTATTAAACAGGAAAAGTTTTTTTAAATTGATTCATTCACATCTTCAAATGGAGAGATTTGGTAGTAATCAAGAGTGAATATTGACTTAATATCTTATAAACAAGCTTCGTAATAATATTTGATTTCAATTTAAACCAAAGTTCTTTTTGGTTGAGATGACTGGGATTAAAATGTGGTTTCATATTGATTCTCATTATCTACCTGAGATCTCCCTCGTTATCAGTGTTTTGTTTCATTTTGTAAAAAGAAAAATATAAGTTGACTAAAATCTTACACTAAAGTACCGTTTACATTTTGTACTGCCTTGTCATTTGCAAGTGCCTTCATCATTTCAAGTGTTAATTGTAAGAACAAATGTTATCTTTATCCACAATTAGCTTTATCCTCATTATCATTATGATTTTACATATTTTACGACTAATGTTGAAGGCTTCAGACGGGACAGGGTGACCCAACCTGCATCGCTCACGGGACCCGCACACAGGTGCTTTCGTGCCCCGTGTTAACGAGCTCAAGGGGCTATCCAAATAAAGCGATACCAAATGATACCATCAATCACAGACTGGCTTTGCAGGGAAGGTTCCTGAGAAGTGCCACCCAGCATCATCTTCAGAGGCACCTTGTGGACAAACCTCATGGACCCACGTGTTATCACTAGCGGCCGTACCTGTAGTAGCGGCAGCAGCAGCGGTGGGGTCCGGATACAGAACCGTCGGCACGCCCGACAGAGCCTCCGTCACATCGTCCAGGTCTCCTGAGCCTGACCCGCCCGGCAGCGTCTTCTTCTTCTGCTCCCGACTACCGCTGCGGATCGTTTCCTCCTCCCGCAGACCCTCCACTGGAAAGGGGGGGGGGGGGGGAGATCACACATGAGTTAACAATATTAATTAATGTTAAATGTCAATAACATGACTGCACAGTGGTGCAGGAAATGTGAGGGTCAAATGTCATAAAAAAAGAAGCTCCATCAAAATGTCTATGCATGTTTCTAAATCAACTGTAGATAATATACTGCAAATATTAAACACCTTTACCATCTAATAATCACTACCCAATATAGAGAGAAACTATCCCTCTGCATCTCTTACGACTTTAAGTCTAGGTTTACAACAAGGGCTACAGGTTTAAGCTGGGCTACTGCACAGGCCAGGACTTGAACTGAAGCTATGATAAGATTAAACAAACACCAACACTTTTATAGATACAGCTGATGTATTGGCAAACTGCTTCCACTGCACCTGTAACCCACCTCGTAGACATTTTAAATGACACCGGGCTCACCATCACACAAGGAGGCCTGAAGTGAGTGCACAAAGTTCAAACCTCTCGCCAAAAAAAAGTGTACTACTGAGTGCTGGCTACATGCTAACATCAACATGCTAACAGGCTGATTTTTATTCATAAAGCAAAGTCTTTGACAAATAGAAATGTTGACCTGATGATTGCGTGACAGATGAAAAATTAAGTGAACACCTTCACTTGAACAAGTTGAACGTCTGAGACATATTTCATGACAATCTAACCAATAGTTGTTGTAACCACAAATGCTATATATTGATGCAAATATTTATGTACCTTTACTTATTTAAAATGTATGTGTACTTCTTCCACCGCTAGTAATCAGTGTGTATTCATTAGTCACAAGGTAACATCATCCACATGGGAAGAAACACTGTGACAGCAGCATCTGATCAGATACCTGCCAGTAGGGCTGCAACCAGACGGCAACCTCCGGTTCTACCGCCAGCAGGGGGCGACTCCTCTGGTTGCAAAAAGAAGTCAGATTGCATAGAAGTCTATGAGAAAATGACTCTACTTCTCACTTGATTTATTCCCTCAGTAAACATTGTAAACATGAGTTTATGGTCTCAATCTCTAGTTTCAAGTCTTCTTCAACACAGCACGATGTTCATTTAGTGAATTATGGTCCATTTAGAGTCAAATAGACCATAAAGCAGGGTATGCTTTAGGGCGGGCTTACTGTGATTGACAGCTGCCGCTACCAGAGACGTCTCTCCGTTCCAAATATAGTAACTTCCATTAACCGGTTGATAAAAGCCAACATGTTCAGTTTAATATGGTATAAAACAGAAAAGCAGGGAGTCTCATTTTTGCATGAAAACTTTAACGATTAATCGATTATCAAAATAGTTGGCGATTATTTTTCCATCGATCGACTAATAAATTATCGACTAATCTGGGGCTGCACCATTTTAAGTTGATTAACTGACTAATTGGTTGTTTTGGTATTTGGTCTTTTTTTCATGCTAAATGACTTATGAGACCAGTAAACACAAGATTTAAAGTGGTGCTTTTGTGGAGAAACTCAGCTTTGTAGACATGTTGATTAAATCCACAAATCGATTAGATTTAAAATTGCCCGAGCGTTAGTTGACTAAGAACTGCTTTACCTCCTGTCATTGCTGTTGCCCCCTGCTACGTTTGACATCAGCGAGGTAACACTGAACATGGTTTGGTATGTTATTCTACCCATCTGGCTTAACTGCTTCACCAGATCATGTTTCCAAATCCTTGCCTGGAGTTAACAGACAAGGTCAAACAGAGCAAATTAAGGGTGACATCTCAAAGGGAGGAAATAAGTACTGGGCCCGGAGGGCGTTGAAGCAAATGGGAAATGCGACGCATCAGGAAGGAATTCCCAGACTGCCATCATTCCAGAGAGACAGCCGGTGTTGCAAACTTCCAAATGAACATGTTTTTCAGACCTGCCTGCACACGCTCGACTCGACACAGTAACCTACTATCCCTCTGCAGCCGCTTCACGCAGGAGCCACGCAGGAGCCATGCACAAGCCACGCAGGAGCCATGCAGGAGCCACGCAGGAGCCATGCAGGAGCCACGCAGGAGCCATGCAGGAGCCACGCAGGAGCCATGCAGGAGCCACGCAGGAGCCTCGCAGGACAGGATCAACCCGAGTCTGACAATCAAATCCCAAACGGGGCTCACAAATCAGGGGTGTGGGGTCTGATGCCAATTCCAGACCCTAATCCTCCAGACACAGGTGATGCTCCCCCCCACCCCGTCTCCTCAGAAACAACCGGTAAACTCTCCTCTCTGTGAGCGGCTCGTCCTACAAACACAGTCAAACGGTGTGGGTAGGAGGCCATGACTGACTGTGTTATTATGCCGTGCGCTTGCCCTTTGTGAGACCCAGAGGAGCAAGTGTGGGTGGGCAGATTTACAACCCACGAACACGCTGAACTCAAGTAAGTATACACAGCGACTTCAAACGAAGCCCACTTTCAGCCTGTAATCCAGCTAGAGTAGTATTTATACCCGCTTGCTGTGTGTGGGAGTGTGTGTGTGTGTGTGTGTGTGTGTGTGTACTTGGTCCGACTTGGGGGAACCACTGCACACGCCAAAAAAGTGGAAGAATGTCAAAAATGCACTCCTTCCTACAATAGGGACTTTGCTGTCCTGCCAAAGTTATCTCACACATACCAACTGAGTCAACAGCATTTCCCTTTTCATCTCTGCTCCATGTTGTGAACCACATCATCATGCCTGTGGATCGTGTCCCTCGTTCAATCCCACAAAGAACTGCAGCTTGTTTTTTGTGCGTTCCGGTTCATCAGAATGAAAATGTATGGCTTGCGGATTCAGATTAAAATCGTAACACTATATTATATCAGATGGGCCATTATAGATATGCGGTCATGTTTAAGCTCGCTCACATCTCTTTATCACACCACAACCTACGTCGTCCATTCCTTTTTCCACTACTTCATGTTTCACTGTCTGTCTGTTACCTCCGCTTGCTCACTGCACAAACCAGCCTCTTACTTTTTTACTGCATAATCTTTCTTTTCACTATTGTTCCAAATATGTTGTTGGGAAAAAAAATTATGTTGGGAAAAATAACCCACAAATTCATAATGGACTGTTCACTATATGTCTACAGTAAGATTGGAGGTCACCTCCCTCCGTCCTCTATCTCCTCTCCTCTCAGCCAACCTCCCTACTTCCTCCCATCCTTCCTCGCTGTGTTTCTTACTGGTGAATCGCCGCTTTGCCAGAAGTTTCTCTGTCGTCCCATTGAGCACGAGGACTTGGAGGGCATATTCCTGACTGGAGTCCAGTCCTGCCACCGTCGCCCGGCCCCGTGTGGTGGTCAGCATCAGCTCGGGCTGTGGCACCTCTGGAGAAGACGAGCATTTTGGGTGGAGAAAAGGACATGGCGTTAAGTCTAAAGGGAAACCTATGGTCTGCGACTGCAGGAGAGGGTCTGTATTTTAGTTTTGAGTTGAGCTGATTTAACTTTATTGCCAATTCTACATAACTCAAAATGCAGAACAGACAAGACAGCACAGCACCCTAATGAAATCATCACATGCATAGAACATAATATACACAGAATATCATGAATTTAAAAGAGACAAAAAAATTAATTTGAAGTTAAGAGCGTCTTTAGCGTCTATACTCTGGGTATTCCTCAGTGAAACGGAATATTTGAGCGTTGTACAGTTCCAAGAGGGATTTAAATCATTTCCTTCGCATTCGATTGGACCGTTAAAAAGTGGGCGGGCTTAGAATGTAGCACATTCCGGAGCGCCGGAGGAAGGTGGCTCCACATACACATCCCTTTTTGCTAAAAAAGTGGCAGTTTGGTTGATTGGTGTATGTCATGATTTAATTGGTTAAAATTGGTTGGTGCTAGCTTACCTAAGCACACTTCAGATTTTGTTTTACAGGAAGAAAAGACGATAGGAAGAAATTTATTTCTTTTGGTTTTTTTTGCATATATTGTTAAAGAGGCGCACCATATGACCCGGGATGCGAGCTAATAGGGATAAAAAAAAAGAAATCAAGTGTAAGCCTTTTTTAATGCAGCAACAAATTGGTCAAACGTTAAAGAGTTAAAAGTCCATCATTAAATGTGTACAGTTTACAAACATAGAATTGATCGGCCCCGTTAACACCAATATCCGTTGGCGGTGCATCCCTACTACACAGGGAATTCAAATTCTTTCATCTTTTCTATTTGTGTAAGTGATTTCAAGAGGTAGTTTCCCACATTTTCCCTCTCCTGAAAGCTTTGATCCTCTCTCCATTCTTGAGCTGAAGGCTATCGCCGCTGTGCCATCTTGCAAGATCAGACACCTCCCTCCTAAATTTGATTTATCCGACTGTGTGACTAACCCAACCACTGTGCTGCCGTCAGCAAATTTAAAGATTACAACTGAGTCCCATAAAGCAGTGGAGAGGGGCTGGCTGATGCCCATGTTAATTGTAATGAAGCATGTTTAACACTGGGGCCGCCGTAGCCACAACGTACCATACACAATGACGGAGTAGTTTGTTTTTTCTAAAACGACAGAAGCCCCCTTTACTCAGCAGGCACATCGGCCCGTTAACGTTGGTACTCTCCTCCGGCAGACGAATTGATGTGTTTGCATAATGTCCATATAGGCACATTTGCACACCAATATTCACACGCGTGCACCTATAATCAATTATAATCACACCAA
The DNA here is from genome assembly GCA_016806645.1 of Ophiodon elongatus. Classification (NCBI taxonomy): domain Eukaryota; kingdom Metazoa; phylum Chordata; class Actinopteri; order Perciformes; family Hexagrammidae; genus Ophiodon; species Ophiodon elongatus. The sequence continues at coordinate 1,311,016 of JACSYO010000592.1, read as the reverse complement.
GATATGTCAGCCCACAGTATTCATCCTATCATGTGTGCAAAATATTAGAAATGAACGCAAAGATAATTAAACTTTTTGTCTTACGAGAAACGTTGTGTCACATGTGTGACATATATGATATAGTTAGTAATGTTTTTTTTTTTTATTGGGTTATTTTTCCATTTTAATGTTTGTAATTATGTTCCCTGAATTTCTAAAGGTCTTATAACAGATAATAAAAAAATACGGTACAGCTACTTATATTCAAACGACGTCTCCACTTCGTTCTATTGTAAAAGTAAACGTAATTTTATTGCAAGAAAATATTTTCTTGAGTAATAAAGATACTGATTTTCATCCCTCTCTACTTCACAGTGTACTGGCCTTGGACGTCGGGGTCAGATCCGCTTCTCCTTTCCCCAAGAGTTTAAGTTGCAAAAGTCGGCATGTGAGCAATAAATAAGTGAACAAAAATAGTCAAAATGTTCCAGCATGCAGAAAGGCTTAAGGTCGAACTGGAGTTAATGGAGTAATATTTTACACTGTGAGAGACAATAAAGCTTCTGCTGAAATACTCTGAATGCATTTTCCAGGATTGTACTGCCTTCCCTCTTTAATCTCATCTACACTACCTTTTCACCCCCCCCACTCCCCCCCCCAGTGTTGGACTGAATTCTTCTTCCAAGCCCCCCTCACTCTCTCTCATTTAGGCGTGCCTGGGCTTAGCTGCCCACTGTGGAATGGCAGATAGGGTGACAGAGAGGAAAACAACGTTAAGGGCGAAGTTGAAGGGCAGGAAGAATCACAGATGTGGAGGAGGAGGAGCAGAGAGAGGGAGCTGCGTTCTTATCAAAACCGTCACCTGTGAAGCGAGAGGGCTGACACATTCATGGCAGCCGGGATTACAGGGAGAGGAGAGGCTCTTCCTCACCACGGTTTCAAACTAGAGAAGAGGGGACCAAGGGACTATGCTGATATAAAACATTTATGAGAATGGATTTTGGCCGATCTATTTTATGATGTAAGTCTATAAATGGAAGAAAAATAAACTGCTTTGATGACTTACACAACTGGTCTCTTCTGTAAAGTAGGGCTAGGCGATATTCAAGATGATAATTTATCGTCTTTCAATAGGAGAAGTGAACGTAGTCATCGTTATGTCACCCATTGGTTTGTGGACCGCCGTTTTGAAGCCTTGAGTTCGGCGATGTCGCCGTCACCATCTTGGATTACGGCCGTCACCATGTGGTTTTTCTCTCAACCAATAAACAGAAGTTACCATATTTGTAATGCGGAGGAAGGAAGTAGAGACGGCATATATGGCTCTGGTAGCGGGGATCTGTCTATCATACTCCACTTTATGGTCTATTTGACTCTAAATGGAAAATAATTTACTAAATGAACATCATGCTGTATTGATGAAGACTTGAAACTAGAGATTGAGACCATAAACTCATGTTTACAATGTTTACTGAGGGAATAAATCAAGAGAGAAGTAGAGTCATTTTCTCATTGACTTCTATACAATCTGACTTATTTTTGCAACCAGAGGAGTCGCCCCCTGCTGGTCAGTAGAGAGAATGCAAGTTTTAAGGCATCGGCTTCACTCGGCAGAACCGGAGGTTGCCCCCTGATAATAAGGAGCACGTATTATATCATATTTCTCAGAAAATCTGATGTGAAATATTTTCATCATTTTGAAGACTGCAATTTTTGCTTTTACATCTCACTTTACATTACCAGGTATTTTAATGGGATTAACAAATGTGTATGGAAAAATTGATTTATAATATTCATTTTGAATTCACTTTTAATTACTGCCTAAGCGTCGTGCACAAGTGGTCGCAGTGCTTGGTCACGTAAGTCTGAATGTTTGTAACTATGTGCGTGGGAGGTGTGCCTGTCACAAATATTCACTGATAAGAGCAATATTCACAAGCCTGAGGATTTCACAAAAACGGCCAATTAAGTTTTAAATGCTTGAGAAACAGGTTTTAAAAATCTTCATTTGAATAAATATTTTGCAGGCAAATCAAATTCTTTACAGGGTAGTCAACCTTCGTTACTTTATAATTAAATACTTGACTTCTTGTACAAATACAATGAAGTAGTCCATAAATATGAGATATGAGTTTACAGTTATTTACAAGTCCTCCTCGGGCATTGTGGAGGTTGGTTGGTGGTGTTTTGCCGGTTTCACCTTCAGTCTATGGGTTACACCCGTTGTATGGCTAACATTTGACTTCCTAGTTCATCCAACTAGTTGGATGCAGATGAGGTCAGGGCTCTGTGAGGGCCAGTCACTTAGTACAGTGTCGTTATCGTGTTGAAACAGGAAAGGGTTGTCACAAAGATGGAGGCGCGCTGTTGTCTAAAACATGACTGCATGCTGTAGTATGAACATTTCCCTTAATTGGAATTAAGGGGCCAAATATTATTAACTTTAACAAAGAGAGGAAAGTCTCACCTGAGATGGGTCTCACTCGGACCTTGTAGCCCTGAACGGGTCCGTCAGCCTCCTTCCATTTCATCTGCAGTCTGTCCTCAGACAGGACCGTCAGCTTAAGACGACCTTGAAGTTCACCGAGACAAAAAGAAGAAAACAAAAAGAGAAATTCAGGTTTCATGATATACGTGTGTGTGTGTGTGTGTGTGCGTGCGTGCATGCTGTCTAGTCGGGGATGTGGGTCAAGAGAAAGAGGACAGCCTAACAGTTGCTGGCCTTTCAAAGATCAAAGAAACAAGCTGTGAAGCTTTCTTCACTCCTCTCCAAGACCGCCGAGGCCCTCTCGCTTCCTTCTCCCCAAATCAAATCCGTCTCTTGTTTCGACTTGATTTACATAATTTCCAGCAGGGGTTTCCCAACAAGCAGTGTCTTTCATGTCTCCATCCATCCATCCCTCTCTCCAGCTGCCCCTTCATCCATCAAAGCATGCCCTGTCCTCCCGTCTGGAATTGAAACAGGAACAGGACGCTGGTTGGAGACTGGAGGGTCAACGGTCATGTCAGAGGAACAGCACAGAGTTACAGTGTGTCAGGGTTTAGTATGTAGTATGTGGCAGGGTAATAGATGGAGAGGAAGATGGAGGGGTGGAGGGAGGGAACGGATGCAATGAAGAACAGCATGAATCACAGAACTTTGTCTTCATTGCTTCTGTGGACGCATGACCCTCAGCACTCAGATTCTTTTCTGACTAGCATGTATGTGTGTTTGTGTATAGCTGTGCGTGTGTGTGCGTGTGCGTGTGCGTGTGTGTGTGTGTGTGTGTGTGTGTGCGTGTGTGTGCGTGTGCGTGTGTGCGTGTGTGTGCGTGTGCGTGTGCGTGTGTGTGTGTGTGTGTGTGTGTGACAGTGTATTGGGGCCAGGGGCCAGGGGCCTCTGGAGGGTCCTCATCCTCTTGGGGCCTTGGCAGCAGATCAGATAGGGTCTGACAGGGATTTAGAGACTGAGGTCACTGAGGACCCACTAACAACAACAACAACCTTTCCACACAGGCGGTGGATATGCAGACGGATAGAGAGGCTGTTTTGTGCTCACTGATGAGTAGGACAAGAGCAGCTGGTAAAGGCCATCGGTCTTTAGTTCAGCACTAAAATAATGTGCCCTTTAAAGTGTTTCTTTTACGGCATGTAGTATAAAGAAACCAGTAAGTAAATATAGAAACTGCTAATTCCAAAAAGCCAGTCAAAGTGATTGCAAGGCACTGCACTGTGATGTATGGAAATTAGAACATTAGCTATTCAGCAGAATAAGCTAAATATGTGTCACTGATTACATTGCAATACCATAGTGAAATACGTTTCAGTTGCCAAGTAGTACAGCTTGTGTGTCAGGGATTGTTTCAGTAGTTTAATATCTAAATTAACTCTTTACAGTAAAGCTTTGGACATTGGGTCTCCATTTTTGTAACCTTACGTTAAATCTCTCTTACTGTTGTCTGCGAGGTTCGCTCAAACGAGTAGCTCAAGTCCAACTCACCAAACTTGTCAATAACTGCTCGTCTGATCAGAAGCGTAGTTGATCTAAAATTGCCATGTGCGGCTGCCTGTTTCGCTTTTCATGTGGGCGAGTGGCTTTCACAAAGAAGTTCTGAGCGAGTAAAAAGCTAAATTATGCTGCTGTCGGAAGTCAACAGACAAAAACAGTGTCCGCGGTGTACTGTGACAAAGGGGGAATGGTTTGACATGAAGTTAGAGGCCAAAAAAACGTCTTTCTGAAGGTCCATGACTAATGGCGCTCTAAAGGATGTGCCAGTCACAGAGATAATATATTGTCCGAGCAGCTACTGAAACAGATTAGTTGCCATGCTGAAATATGCTGATAAAAATGTGCTTTATGGCTGCTTTACTACTGTAGACAACATAATAAACAAAATAGTAAACATGTAATAACTATTGAGGGGAAAAATACAACATAGCAAATGTTGATACTTGTATTACAATACATAAAATGATTGACTTGTGTGAGATCTCATGACATTATCTATGCTAACGATACTGGTTATAGTAATTTACATTTTCTTTTATGGTTACAGGTAGCTAACAAGCTAGCATTGACAGTGTTTTGCCTCCTTCCAAATAGAATAAAGTAAGGCACTGAAATAAAACTAATTGTAATGCTACATTACCATACATTTTCACAACGTCTCACAATTAGTTTGCGAGATTGTATGATGTTGTGTTTGGTAACGTTACTGGTTATGGTAAAAGTATTGATATTTTTTTGTGGCACAGCTAACGTAAGCTAACGTTAACGACCTAGCATCTTTAGCAGTCCGTCTCCTTAACTTACAAAAAAAGAAGGTTATGGCTACTTTCTTTTTTCTTTCTGTAATAATAATAGTAGTATATAGTAGGTCTACACCATAGACGACCAAAATAGCATTAAGGAGGTGCTTCATGTCAGCACTACTGCTTTAGCAATGATAACGCTTTGCCAAATGTAGCTAGCCACTAAAAGATATCTAGCATAAATACAATAACACAGATGTTTATCGAGAGCCCACCGTCATCTCTAGCTGTGTACGAGACATACTGTCCTGTCAGTAGTAATCAAACGGTTACACATTTGGTCATGAAAAGCTGTCTACCTTGGCCATGGACCCCTGAGGACAGCAGCAGGAAGACGCTGAGCAGGAAACACAGCATTAGCCAGAAAGATGATGATGATGATGATGAAGTAAGGAGGTGAGGAGACATGAGTGGAGCCTAAAAACATGAAAAACAATGAATATTTCACATTCTTATTCATTTATGTAATTTTTTTCGTTTATTATCTAGTAGTCAATTTATTCAGTTGAGTAAAACAATCTGCATTAAATTGCTCAAAAACTAAGTAAAAAGACAACAGACGGAAAGATTTACAACAAAACCAACAATTCCATTCCATCATCCAAACCGCTTATCCTATTCAGGGTCGCTGGAGCCGATCCCAGCTGACATTGGGGCGAAGGCAGGGTTCACCCTGGACAGGTCCCTAGTTTATCGCAGGGCACATATAGAGACAGACAACCATTCACGCTCACATCCACCCCTACGGGCAATTTAGAGTTCAATTACCCTGAGCTGCATGTCTTTGGGCTGTGGGAGGAAGCCAGAGAACATGCGAACTCCACACAGAAGGTTCGGGGTTCGAACCTAGGCCCCTCTTGCTGTGAGGTGACAGTGCTAGCCACTAAACCACCGTGCAGCCCCACGGCAACAATATATATTTTGATAACTAAGTAATCATTTAATTAATTTTTTTAGCAAAACATAACAAAACATTTATTTATTCCAGCTTATCAAATGTTGAAATTTGCTGCTTCTGCTTCTTCTTCTCAGTGACAGCAAACTGAATATATTTGTGTTTTGGACTGCTGGTTGGACAAAAGAGGGAATTTGACTTTGTCAATTTGCAGGATTATCCACTATATTTTGATATTTCATAAACAAAACCATTAATAGAGAAAACCATCAGCAGATTAATTGATCATGAAAATAAGAACATGTTTTGACATTGTGCATTTCTGAAATGGTTCACTGGGTTTTGAAATGGTTTCATGCCAGTTTTTTTTCTTTTTTTCTAACGTGTCCCCTTTTCCCATGGGAACTCATTCATGGCTGACTCAGACCACAGGTGCTTCAGGTCTCTAACCCCCATTAGAGACCTTAAACTTCACACAGCTAATGACACACACACAAGGCTGTACACGCAGAACTTTGAGAGGCCATAAAACCAACACACCTCACTGACAGCTCAAACATCCACACTAAATGTGCCCTAAACGCCTCCAATTCTGTATCCACTAACTGCATATGGCACATCATTACAACGTTTGATATTTATTCTATCTTTAAGACAGATTATATTAACTGTTGTTTAGAACCATTGTTTCCACTCTGGTACTATACATCTGTATACAGACCTCATGATTAAGTATCATTTGGGGCGGTCATTAATCAAGAGGTTAAATGACCACGGCCATGGCCATTTTCTATTTCAAAGGCGTGACTCCAACAAGACAAAGCTTAATGTACTGTCAAATTTTTGAAGTTTAAAAAAAATAAAACTGTAGGAAGCTTTTTTTTTTCAAGTTGTGTAGGCAGATGGCCTTTAGAAAAGAAGGGCAAAAATCTCAGATATTTCTTCTTTGTGAATAAGAACATTGGTCAACAAAATGCAAGCTATACTAAGCCTCAATTAGTGGTCTGGTAGCTCAGCTATAGCTCACAGACTTGTGATGTCCAGACAAGTAATTATAACAATAAAAAATGATCCACGGGTTTGGTTAAGTAACGGGTTCATAAATTGTGAAAGGGAGAAGCAATGACAGCTAAGGAGGAACACAAACATGCAAACAAGTGTGACACATTTGCTGAATGTGAAGCGCGCTGTCTGCTCAACAAAACTCTTTCATGTCATGTCACAATATGGAGTAACTTCTGCTGATAGTCAAGTTCAAATGTTTATAACACATAGGATCTGACCTATCAATCAAATGCTGGATGTTGTGGGGTTTTTTTATGTTAAATATATGTTATTCCACATTGTTTTCTTTATTTATTGGCTTTTAATTCAGATTTTATTGAAGGCTTACCACTTATATTTCAGACCTCGTGACTAGACAGGCCCCCACTGAGGTGAGTTTGAGAGAAAGTTCCAGCCTGCCTAAAAGCTTTCCAGACTGCCTGGTATCCAGCCGTTATGTGTAGTATGTGACGTAACCACAGAGCTCTTTTTTATTGTAAGTTTTTGTCCTGTTTCACAAGTACCTGCCTGCCCGAATGATGCCAAGTCTGAGTTTATACTGTGCTTGAGCCGCATGTCGTGCATATCTATCTCCCTCCCTGCCTGCCAGACTGAGAGGAAAGGATGGGCATTGATATGCAATGTCTTTTTTTTCCTCTGTGCATTGGAGGAAAGGGGGGGGGGGCATTATATTGCACTTTATTTCTAACATTTGTAGATGTGTCTATGTAGGAATTACAATATCCATTGCGACAGGCGTTGTATTCATTATTAACCACTGATGTTGTTATGATATCCCACACAGTGAATCAGTGTGTTCTCAAGGCATCATTCCTTTATTGATGTCTTCAGGCTACTTGAGTGCCCTTTGAGTGACCTCACCAGGAAAAAATGACACCCCTGCAAGATGAACTCCAGTAAACCTCGCTAGAAACCAGGTGGCCTGCTGGTGAACGAATAGAGTAAAAAAAAAATAGTGTAACATTCATTGGACTTCAGAAAGATTTGCTTGTGTGTTAGTTTACTTTGAGCTCAATACTGTCGTAAGGCTGTTGGCCGGGGACGTAGTGGGCATTAAGTACAGTTAATAACAGCGTGTCCTCGTCACATTTACACAAAGGGGCTCGAGCGGACTTAAATATGACCATGTAGAGTGCACACAAATAGAGGATTTATCAAAGTGGTGTTACCTGCTGGAGGAACCAATTAGCCGTTAGAGGCAGTATTTAATGACTGACGCGGTGCATTGTTGGTATTTAATCACCGTTTAATAACGTGACATCAGCGTGTCGCTTGTAGTTAACTGCGATGTGCAAAAAGCCAAGAAACTTTAACGTTTGATGTAATACTGTCACTTTTTCTTTTTTTATTAATACGTGTATATATTTAACAAAGGTGTACCATATAAACTGAGTCCACTTTCTTAGGTAGGCTGTTTTTACAACAGTTTCAAACAATAGACGGCAACTAAACTTTCAAGATATCGCGCTAGTTTACCTGAGAACCGCGGGACTCAGAGCAGAACCACGACACAAATATATATAGCTGTTATATCTATTTTACAACAACTTTGTTTCATGCCTTCTCCGAGGAGCCAGGTGAAGACTTACCTGGCGGCTAGGTGAGTCCACGTTATTCCTTCAGAGAGAGACTCCACACGGCATACCAGAGGTGGGATGTCAACACGCACCAGCTCCGCTCGACTGTGAGGCCAGCTCCCTCACCGCATCAGGTCGTATCGGAGCTCAACTCCTCCGGGTTGAAATCCGAGAAGCAAGGCCCTCCCGCTGCTCCAGCACGGGCGTGGCACCTCGGGAGAAGGCTATAAAAGCCTCCGCAGCAGAGCAAACAAGGCCAGAGGTGGCGACGCGGACTGATCCTGGAGCACGGCCGCGCTTGTGGTCTGGGTCCCGTACCATTTACAGGATGTGATCCCTACACAGAGAACTTCGGCTCCGGTACATGTGCCGTGGGATGGCCAGGTGACCACTTTGCACCTCATCAGTGGTTTGAGAAGCAATAGGTTGCAGGGAACACTAGTATCTCAGACACTTATTTTTTCCATGAAGACTGAATGCTCAGATAATTTCCAAACAGCTGTGTTGGACCGTGACCATACTCCGAGACTAAACTACAGGACTGGACTGGCAGGTCAACCAGGTGCAGGGTTGGAAATTAAGAAGTTATTTGTGTATCTTTCTTCCAGTGATCAGAAGCATGGCTGTCTAACCACAGCATAGATGCCTCCTCTAAGTCGTACACAATTATTATTATCCCACATTTATTCTGAAATGAAACATGACTTTTATTTCTTTTCACTTTATTTCTCAATGTATTGCAACAAAGCTGCATTTGTACAGAGAAAAACAGTCAACACATTTGACTTCTTAACTGGCTTCAACCTTAAGTACTTCAGCTACAAAATCACAGATTCAATTATGATGGATTTTGAAAATAGCTCTTTGACGTAGCCTTCTTGACTGCTGTGACGTAAACAAGGCACATTAAGGTATTCATAGTAACGATAATCACATCTTTTAAAATAATAAATAGAATGGCTGGAGCCCATTGAAATGTGAGCAGTCTCCACCCTGCAAGTTCATCACTTGAATTAAAGCTAGGGTGGGCAATTTTCTTCAAAAAAATTGTTTTGTTACAATTGTTGAAATTCACTTTACATCCTGACAACAATCAATTAATAAAATGCTCTGACAAAACAATTCAATAAATCCTGTATCTTTGGCTGTCATAGGACTGTAATAACTCCGTCCAATCATTTCATTCTTTACCTGCCTGCAATGTGAACTCATTGCAAGTCACCGGAGTCTTCCACAAGCTGCTAGCTTGACAGCTGTGAGTGCTAACAACTGCCAGCTAGCCTTTGAAGTAAATTGGATTAAAAATTATCATATTGTGTGTGTGTACCCAATACCAAGACATACACCATAAAATCACATTCAAAGGGGGTTTCCGCCGCCAAACCTGCCATTAATTAATTAATTATTAATTAGTTAGACGTCAAAATTAATCAGCAATTCATTTGATAGTCAATTTATCTTTTCAGGAATTTTTCAAGCAAAAATGCTAAAATATTCTGGAATTTATTTGCTTCTAAAAAATATGAGGGTTTGCTGCTTTCCCTGTCCTATGCAATAGTACCTGGTTATCTTTGGGTTTTTAGACTGTTGGTTGAAAAAAAAAACATGCAACCTGAGGACCTGGACTTAGGGTTTAAAAAATTGTGATGGGCAATTTCTTTGTGTGTGTGTTTTTAAATTCTGGCATTTTTTAGACAAAAATAAATAAATCTGTTTAATCAAGAAAATTACCTGCAGATTTTTTGATAATAATTGCTACTTGAGGCCCTACATACCCCATTGATCTTTCTGGGTTAAATTGGACCCCATAAAGAAGAGCAGCAAAGCCATTTGCAAAGAAAAAAGGAATCTGAGGAACTATATTACATATCTATCTATTAATCCAGTTTTTACAGGGTGGCAGGCAACATATCTAAGGGAAAGAAATTATGTAATCCAAAGGGATACCAGGACACTTTAAATCCTAGTAAATATATCCTAAACCAGACACCTCATTAAACAGTTTCTATATTTGTCTGTCAGTTTCCTAACAGCTTATTCTGTGGGGGCCTGTGCCGCTTAACAGAATGCTACGAACACACTTATGTATATCGCCGTATATAACAAAGTGTGAAGATAGTCCCACTGTGTGACAAGCACCTAGTAAAGACAAATGACCCGCTACAATTCAAGGTGTCAAAGGTTCCCTTTAACACCCTCTCTCTCCCCCATACATCATAATTTGCTGACACTTGGATGTATTGGCTACATTTCCGAAGCTCCCTTAAGGCAAAAGAGCACAACCCGCGTCAAGTCCAGAGATGATGTACAGCTACTCTATGAGGCCCAGGCCGGGCCCGGAGACATGACCGGTAGAAGAAAAGGAAAACAGCTGAAGAGACTGTTCCCTCTGGTGGCAGTGTTTTTTTGGGACGCTCCAAAGCTTTGACGCCACAGTTCAAAACCATCTGATGGAACAGGAGTGAGCAGTATGGAGACGGCCTCTACTTCAGTGGCCCGTGTCGTCAGTGCAGAGTGATTTCCTGTTCCTCATCTTCGTCGTTGTATTCAGCAGCTGAATCGTGTCTGTCGTCTCCGTTCTGCCGCAGTAATGGAAACTCGAGCTCTGGGCTCTTGCTGTTGAGCTGCCTTAAAGACGGTCCCTTATCTGACGGAAAACATTACAAAACGGACATAGTCAGCGTTTCTTCTTTAAATCCCCGTCCACTGAACATGTTTGCTTGTTGTTACTTGACTTAATGTTAGCTAGCTAACTAGCCAGCTGCTAAATGAGATAAACGTAACTAACTAAATAAAGAAAGGCTTTATTGACACAAACTTGTCACAGCGTAGAAAAGAACATTGCTATTGCCAGATAATCATATTCACCAGGTTTTGTAATGCGCTGATATCTTAATTTCCAGTCCACACAAAAGAAGAGAACAGGCTTGTGTTGTTAAAACGATAGACGCGGTGGGGAGACGCAAGGAGGGGGGGTCTGATCAGAGGGCGATGACATTCTTTTATTTCATGATGTAGATTACAACTAAATGGTCGACTATCTCAGAATCGGCCTTGCAAGATTAGGGATGGAACAGTATTATGATCAATTACAATGAAAAGAACACCTACTTTTGGAATAATATGTCTTGAGTCCTACGTGCAGTGAAATGCCACACAGACACACGATGAATCCCAGCCAATTAAGCATGTTCATTTTGTCTCCCATCAGGGCTGCTGCCAAAAGCAGAGTGCACACCTCCTGCAGGAAAACAAGACAATACATGGAGTGAAAGAAAGGGTTTATGAGATAAGTCTAAACAAGTAGAAGTCACATGAGTCTTTACGGCGACGTAGAGCTCTTCATGCAGCCGAAAAACAAAGGTGGATGGAAAGATGAGAAATGGTCCTGAGTAGAAACAGAGCTGCTAACATTTCAAAGCATGTCCAATCAGATTGAAGCTGACCCTGAATCTTGGGGCATGAGTGTGTGTATAGCCTCCCATAAGCATCAAAAATATATCACATATCAAACTACGGTGTGTCATGTTCTCTCGCTTTGTTGGCTGATTCAAAAAGAAAGTCTTACCACACACAATTACAAAGTACCTTAAAGATCCCTGATATGGATAGCGTGAGGCTGGAGGTCCGGGAGACGAGCAGGAACTCTGAGAAGCCCAAACCGAAGGCCAGCAAGCCCCCGATGCTCAGTGTGAAGAGTGAATACAGAACGGGCGATACCTCCGTCACCCGGAATAACTTATCTGAGGTACTGAGGCTCAGCCCTGGAAACAAGACAGAAATCTACAATGATGTTTCCGTGGGTTAATTACATGTCACTTATGTCCATTCATATTCCAGGATCAACTTAATTAAAGAGCGTATGTACAGTAAGACAGACACTGCGTGAGACGATCATGGTTTACATTTAAACGTTTGTAGACCGAAGATACATTGGAACAAGACAAGAGGCTGAGAGAAGCATCTTACCGATGTTAGCTCTTTAGCATGTCATGTCAAGCTGATACAGAGTCCTAGTTGGATGAAGGTGTTCATAAGATTCCCTTTTTGGTCGTGTGAATGATATGACATTACCCAACATATATTTATGGTTCAGTAATCTTAACACTATGAACATAATCGCGTTAACACAGTCAGGGTATGATGTTTACTCGGGCTCCACCTCACTCCAGTAACTGCCGCGAAATCACATTATGCACGTTATGATTATTGGAGCGTAAAGACATGCAGCTGAGAACTGACCTGCAGCTACTTGTTACTTTGGCTATCCCGCGTGGAGAGCAAGAGTAAAGAAATGTAAGATTGTCTGACGTTTAGGGCAACAATGGCTCTGTTTTGATACCCACACTTAAAAGTCATAGGTAGTTGTGTCCCACCTCTGAACAAAAATGCCAACATGCATGAGACTAAACCCACACGTGACACACCCTCTAATTGCACTGCGTCCTTTTTCACAGAAGACATTTGGACTTGTCACATCAGGAAAAGCACTGGTGTTGCTCATAACGTTAGCCATGGCTCTGTTCTGCTCAAGTTGCCTTAAGAGCAAGCATAAACAAGCAGCAAGGGGCGGCGCACGGAGTACTTGAAGGGTGCTTTGTCACCTGTGGTTCTCTTTGTTTGTTCTGGACCAAGGGAAACAAAGTGGGACCTGTTCACACTGACTTTCTACAAACGAAAGCTGAATATAAGCATTATGTTATTAGATTGCAAATCAAACCCATGCTATGAATAATGGCTGAGGGGACGGAAAGGTGGCGTCTTGTACAGTAGTGATTGGGAGCTGTTGGTAATTACTGGCAATACATCACACAGGAAGGCACTTGAATATTTGCATATAATGTAGATGTGGGTATTGGTACAGACCCTGTCAGTGTGGGGATAAAATTACCATTAGTCTGTACGGGGGGGCGGGAGGGGTGGTGGGGGCTATGACATCTTGAGCGATCTTGATCATGAGTTTCAGTTGTGACAAGAGGTGAGAGACAACAGAGTGATGGACGTCACACCAGCCACAGATTGAGACTAAACTCACCTTCATTGTACAGGAAGAGGGGAAAGAGTCCGACGAACATGAGAGGCTGTAGGTGGTACAAAGCGTCTATTGGGTTCTGAAGGCCTGGTGGGGAGCACAGCACGGAAAAAGAAGATGGAAGAGGAGGAACATGTGGTTATAAACTTTTCAACCTTTGAAGAAGTCACGGCAAAACATAGATGTCTTCTCTTCGCTGTGTATTGAACACGTTGTTTAATATCGCCCCGATTCATCACTTTGCATTTGTATTCTGTGGAGCATCTTTCAAAGGTTTCCCAGGAAGCATTCGATTCATTCAAGGTGAGCGGGTCGCCAAGCGCATCACAAAGTGACTGGAAACAGACAGAGTAGTGGTGGGATTAAGGTGTTTACTGAACAGCTAAAATGACGTCGTAATGTACGTCATCATTTTTCAATTTTCTTCAGAATTTCCACTTTCAAATGTTTTTTTCACATTTCTCAGTTCATTGCGAGTTGATTGCCGCAGGTGTGTTTGCGTGGCTAACATGTCCACAAACAAAGCAGCTATAACAGGACTGCTCCATTATACTCATCAGCTTCAATATGAGAGTGGCTGAACACTGACCCAGCTCTGCTTTCTGCATGAGGACCTGAGTGAGGGTCCAGCGGATCCCGCCTATGAAGGACGCCAGCAGCACCATGGTGAAGCCCTCGAGGTTGAACTGGGTCGACTCGAATGTAAACATAAACAGACCACAGGAGATCAGCAGGACCACCAGGATCAGGAATGGGTTCTGGTCAGAAGGGACAGAAGAGAGAGAGAGAGAGAGAGAGAGAGAGAGAGCCAGTGAGACACAGCAGGAGAAAAGAATGGAGGATGACAAAATGATGAGAAATAGAAACAGGGAAGAATTAGAAGAAAACATGTAAAAAGGACACTGATGGATAGAAATAACAAAGTTAAAGCTATAAATCCTGTAGCATCCAGGTTTTACTAGATATATCAGATATTAAATGTGACCATATTTCTGACTATCATGTACACTTTTCATTATATGCATTATCCGTCCTTTGGCTGCCATGTTGGCGTTCCTCAGCTCTCTTCTGTTCATGATGGTAACTGAATTTGCCACAATAATGTGATCAGTTTAGCTTGTATCAGCTGTCCGTGGCTTTGCTGCTTGCTATTACAGTATAATCCAGCATTAATATAGTATCTATTAACTAATTAGCTAGATATCCCAAATATGTTTGCAAGCTATAAATAAGCAAGAGAAAATAAATAAATAATTCAAACCATGATGATGACGACAGTCAATAATGCTTTTCAGACAGAAAGTCTTTATACAGACCAAAGAAAACCACGGGGTCCCTCGTAGAACCATTAGCAGGTCCACACAGTGGGAAATTGTGCAAAACACATCTCTCTCTCTCTCTGTTAAGGTTGAGTTCATGATTGAACTCATGAAAATGAAAAGACTAAATTACCTGATACACTTTTAGATAATGACCGAGCTGTGTGAGTGGAGTGACGGTAAAATGAATCGACCACGAGAAGACAGCAAAGGTTTTAGCCCCGTTTTCTCATCAATGCGTTTGATTACAAAGGCCACTTCCTCCGTTACTTGCACTATGCATTTCCACAAAGAATTCTTTCACGTCACCACAAAGATTGGTTTAGCTTGGGCCTGGTCTTGTCAACACATTATTTCCACACAATGTAGTTAAAGTTTTTGGTCACTCACTGGCTCCTCTAGTTTAAAAACCAGGGAGAAAAATAGGATGAAGAGCACTGCTGAAGACTTGGTCATGGTGTACCTGGAATGACAGAATATAAGAGCCACACATAAGACTGGACCAATAACTGGGTAAATACAACACTGATAACCGTAAGTTTGTCAGTTCATGTTGAAGTGGTGTCCTCTATTTAAAACAACGACAAACTTACAAGCTAATGGTGATGAAGAGGAAGCTCCAGTTGGAAAGTCCAATATCCAGTGCTGTGGCCAAGGCTGGGGACAGAATTTAGGACTTTTAGCAGACAAAAGACCGTGTAATAAATAATGTTCTTGTGTCACTATCTTGCAACTATCGATTGTGAATAAGAAGATTGTGTATCAAAGGTGAAAAGAGATGCTTTGTAATAGTTCAAAATGTCCCATTTAACTGAATAACGGTGAAACATACTAATTTTAGGCTTTGAGATGGAAAGCTACAAGGGTTGTTTGCTGATTGAACACAAAACAGAAAATGGGTAATCAAGTCCAAAGTGTCTAGACTCTTCAACTACCCCCCCCTCGGGTGTGATATAATGTTCAAAGTACTCTTCACTGAAAGCCTAGTCACTGAGTGAAGCTGATAAGAGCTGCCCGATGGTTCCCTTTTCTCCTTCTTTGTTCTCTGAAGACCTTCAGTCTTGTAAAACTCTCTGGTAGGATCTCACCTGTGGGAGCCACTTTACGGAGGTAGTCCCTCCAGCTCAGAATGATGCGGGGTTTCCCCGTCCAGCACTGCATGGCCCGCCGCGTCAGGGCCGACAGGCAGAAGTTGATGGTGAGGTGAACTAACGTCATGAAGAGGGGATAGTGGAAGCCCTAAAAGAGAGAAACGGACGGACAGGGTCACCGAGGTTGGCCGAGCGGAGGTAGATGGTCCAGTGTCTCAGAGTTTCTCTCTTAAAGTCCTGAACCCTGAGACACTGCGAGATGACCCAAGTGTATACCTCCCCCACCACACAAACGCTATAAAGGTAACATGTTTGCATTAATCATCCCAAGGAAATCCATGCGTGCCCTGTGCAGAGGAACAGCCTTGCTGCTGGGAAATCATAAGCGCTTAAAGATCCCCTTGACTTACCTTCATCAGCCATTTGTTATAGAAGGTGATGCCTATAGAGAAGACATAGTAAAGGAGGACTAATCCAACAGTGCGAAGCCACCGGCAGAAGAACTGGACAGGGCACGCCATACAGGGACGGTCCAGAGAAAGCAGCTACCATAGAGAGGTCATCTCCGAACTGAATCTGCACCCTGTCCCGACACCCATAGTGGACCCCTGAGAGAGACAGAGAGAGAGAGAGAGAGAGAAAGAGAAAGAGAAAGAGAGAGAGAGAGAGAGAGAGAGAGAGAGAGAGTATATTAATTAACAGCCGAATAGTTATAAATAAGCCAGCTGCAATGTTAGCTTAATTGCAACATTAGTGTCACCACGTCAGCAAGATACCTAGCTAACCTAACCTAGCTAATACTAACCACCGTTAGCCAACTAACTAACTAGTGTTAAACAGGGACTGACTTAACTAACATTATGATGAAGGTATCGGTGTCACTCACCATATGGTTGTTTGGCTAAGTTTGACAGGTCCAGTTGTTTACCAACTAACGTCAACTAACCTACGTTTACCACCATTAGCTTGCTTGTAAAACGATATTACACTGTTAATAAAACGTTAATTAACGCTGGTTTACCCTAAAACTAATAAATAAGCAGTTAGTTATCTCTTGAGGTTGAAAGGCTCAACCGGTGACCGGTCTCATTGTAACTGTAACGTTACGTGTCTTTTCTTCTGTCTCCACCCACACGCTGAACTCCAGCCACCAAACGCTCCACTCGCCGTGGCCGTGTTTATTTACTACCTACGAGTCACGTGCGTTTTAACTTCACACCCTGATCCAATCCTTGAGAACCGGTCTTGAATTCGGCTTCAACCTCAGTCCGCACAGAGGTGGTGCGACTCAATATATTTGGACTTCTCCGTTTTAGTTGCAACTGTCCGCTTGCTGCGGTCCAAGGACCTTTAACCTAAAACAAGACGCGCGAAGCGCCTCAAAGTCTATGAAGCTGTGATTTAATCAAGTGGACACACGCACACACAGTTAGTGAGTTTACAATGTCCATTAACGTCAGCAGGGCGGTGAGCGATAGAGATACGCGTATGTTAAATTGTTACCTTTTTAAACTGAGTTTGGTCTTTCTGTGTCTCCAAACATTCTCGCGCGTGCAATCAGCAAAAAAAAAATCGAAAGAGCGAACTTACAGTCAGTCGTGTTGGCTCATACGGCTGAGTGAGGTACTTTGAGGTGTGCAACGTTGTTCAGAAATTACTGGGGGATATCGGAGTTGAAGGACAATAACCGCGAGGGGCGGTGTTTCCTACAGATAACTATTGTTCTCTCTGAAGTACTTCCGCAGTCGAGGAAACCGAAGCGGAAGTCAACAAAGACCTCGGCTTGTTGTGTCCGTGAGCTGAGCGGCGAGGTAACGCACTCCTGATAGAGTAGTCCGTCTAACGTTACATGGCAGGTTATCTCGCTACAGGTGTGAAAGTAAAACCAACCCGTCCGTGTGTGTTTCTTATTCGTTTCTCAGCAGAATGGCGGAGGAGGAGGACGACACCGGCTACGACGAGGAGTTGGACGACGGGTCCGGCGGAGTGGACGTCGGCGGCCACGGGAAGAGGAAGAGGCTCTTCTCCAAGGAGCTCCGGTGCATGATGTACGGCTTCGGGGACGACCAGAACCCGTACACGGAGTCCGTAGACATCCTGGAGGACCTGGTGATCGAGTTCATCACGGAGATGACCCACAAAGCCATGTCCATCGGGCGCCAGGGCCGCGTCCAGGTGGAGGACATCGTCTTCCTCATCCGCAAGGACCCCCGGAAGTTCGCCCGAGTCAAAGACCTGCTGACCATGAACGAAGAGCTGAAGAGAGCCCGCAAAGCCTTCGACGAAGCCAATTATGGATCATAACACCCCCCCCCTCACCCCCCATCATTTATTTTTTCACTACATCTAATTTGGCGTCTTTTTTCTTTTGTGATTATTAAACTAAATTGTTAATTTGCTGACCCGTGTTCTTGAGAGGTTTGATTTTGACTTGCAGTCCAAAGTCAGTTTTATTTGTGTGATATTATTTTCTATCTCGCTATGGCGCCTGGGGGGTTATGTTGTCTGGGACTGTCTCAATAAAGAAAGTCGCATATTGGTTTAACAAGCCCAGTCTGTCATGTTCATTTCTAGTACCAAAGTAGGTCAACGGTCCCCGACAAAGACTGTTCCTCAGATCTGAACAGTGACGTGATCGAACCAGCTCTTAAAACATGTCATGAGCCCCGGACAGTGTCCAGCCACAGTCTTACCTCAACTTGGTAGAGTTCTATGAGAGGAACAAATTGCTACATTCTCTGGTTCCAGACAATGGGGTAAGTGTGATGGAAAGCTTTGACTGTTTTCTGACATTTTAGAGATAAAAGAATAATCTGCCGATCAGTCGCTATATACTGACAATCACATGACATTTGAAAATTGTTCATGCTGAAAATCTTGCATGCTTGAACACCTATTAAATTGCATGATAACATTACTTAACCACAGTCGGAGGGGGGGGGGGGGGCTAGACAGGAATTCAGGACCTGGGGAAAAAAAAGCATTTTTTTTCCAAAAAGATGGACAAAAAGAAGAAACAAACAGATTTTATTGATATTCCTCAAAACTATTTTTTTACACAGACCATAAATATGACAGACCAACTACAAGTGAGCATGAGTTAATTCATTTATTCTGTTAAAGCGAGTTACGTCTTTGTACAGTGAAGTGGTTGACTGAATTGGTCTAAGCAGCAGGTAACAGGCTGTCGTTCTATCGAGATCTACTTCTAGATCAGATCTTTGCGGGAGGGCTGGGGGGGGGGGCTTGCTGATGACAGGGTACGGTGTCAGCTCAGTATCCACGGGCTGTCTGCATTCACAAGAGAGCGAGGGAGTGTAGCACCCCCCCAGCGACCCCCGCCGGGTGCCCTAGCTGTCTGTTGAGGATGTCTTTAAGGATGGAGAGCAGAGGCAGTGAACCAGGTGGACAGGAGGGAGTGTGTGTGTGTTTGGGAGGGGGACTCTGAATAGGGGGTCAAAGGGAGGAGGAGGAGGAGGAGGAGGAGGAGGAGGAGGAGGAGGAATGTCCATGAGTCTTTCTGGTTTTACTGCACATTCTCCATCATCTTGAGGAATTCTGGGAAAGACAAGAGAGATGGGACGGTGTCATTGAGACGGGAAGTTCCGGTTACAAACTATCATTACAAATATTTGCTGATTTTCAGTCATTTTCACAGCATAAATTTGAACATCGTATAACGCCAGGTTTGAAATTCTTGTTTCATTTGGTTGACATAGTGGAGTCAAAAGCTTTTACAGAGGGAGTTTTAGATATCTCTTTTTATCACTCAATAAATCAGAAAAAAACACTCAACAGCCACACAAAAAAAGTAGTAACATTTTCTTTTTTTTTATAACATGAATGATATATGAACCTTTCAAATGAAATCTTAAATTGCTCGACATTCTTTAGAGTGCCACGGACACTTTCTAAATCCTTAAATAAATAACTGGAAACATAACACCATAACTCATCCATCATCATCATCATCATGATCATGCACCATGCACGTACCGTCAAAGTCCAGCATGCCGTCTGTGTTCTTGTCTCCATCCTTCATCAGCTCATCAATCTCGTCCTCTGAGATGGGCTCTCCGGTGCTGCGGATGATGAGGGCGAACTCCTCTCTGTCGATGTAGCCGTCGCCGTTCCTGCGCACAAGTGAACCAATGTACAGGATCGCAAACATGAGCAAATAATAACACTAGAAACAAAAATACCGATATCAGAAAAAAAAAACGAGTTCAGCATTACTCGGTGAAAACACGCTCTATACACAGTGGACGGCGTGACGTACTTGTCGAACACACGGAAGCACTCCGCCAACTCTTCCTCGCTCTTGCCGGCCTGGTCCTCCTTTAGCAGCCTCACCATCATGACCAAGAACTCCTCGAAGTCGATGGTGCCGCTACCTGAGGGGGGAGTACAAAGGAGCCATGTAACAAAGACCCACATGTTTTGGGCGCACACAACATGTGCGTTGGAGTCTTTGCGCACAGTTTTACGCACGAACTACGGATAATAGGAAACACATGGAGATAAGTTATTCCCGACCATTAATGATTATAATATAATGATTTGTATAATTCAAAGCAAAACTTAGACGAATTGTCTTCTGATGTGTGGGGGGGGGGGGCAATATTTTTTGCGCATGTGCACTATAGTCTTTTGCGCACAGTTTTACGCACGAACAGTAAAAGGAAACACATGGAGATAAGTTATTCCTGATCATTATAATATAATTATTTTTATAATTGAAAGCACAATCAAGACGAAATGTCTGCTGATAGGGGGAGGAGGGTCAATATTTTATGTTGAATACATATAAATGCTCTAAATTGCGCGGAACGGGGCCCGCTATGTCGCCGTCACGCCGCGTCATCCGTCGCTCACCGTCCTCATCGACCTCCTCGATGATCTCATCCAACTCCTCTCTCGTCGGGTTCTGGCCCAGCATCCTCATCACTTGGCCCAACTCCTTGGTGCTGATGTCACCGCCACCGTCGGTGTCGAACATGTCGAATGCGGCCTTGAACTCTGGAGGAGGAAGAGATGTAAGACCGGGGCTCCTCATTCAAAATATTTGAAGCAAGTTAAAATACAGCTTGTGTTAGGTTGTAATAAAATAATATGACTTACACTTGTAAATAAGAAATGTCTATGTATAAATTATGATACTTAAAAAAGGATAATTAATAAGGAATAGTGAGCCTTATGGGAAGGAGTATGCGTGACATAGAAGACAGCCACATTGTGTTTCTTACTTAGACATTAACACTTGTTAAAATACAACTGACAGCCTATACCGGGGCTGATGATCCAAAAGAATATGCCCTTTCTACACGAGCTCGTTCTAAATCATCAGGAATCGGATGACTGGTGTTACCTTGATGTTTAGATACAGGGTAACTGAAAACAATTATAGGCCTCATTTGATTAGTACTCCGTTACATTACTGGTTCCTGGGCCCGATAACGAGATTGCTAAAGTAATGCGTTACTGTAGCCTGTACTCACCAGCCAGCATTTCCTCGCTCAGGTAGGAGCGGGCCTCTTGTTGCGCGTCGGTCTGGAAGAAAACAGACCACCGATCACTACACAGGCTTCATTGATGAATCCAGTACAAAAAACACAGGTTACTGAGCCAATATAGCCGCGAGGCCCATGGTCCGTGCCATGTTTTTGTTTTTTTGTTTTTTGAAAGGAATATTACTATCAGCATTGTCAGCGTTTAAAACACCACCAAAGCTCAAAGGAAGAGTAAAGTTACTGATGACAGGAATATGACACAGAATGATCATTTACTGTGTTGGTGATGACGTCATGCTGGTACGAGTCGTGTGTTGCAGGATGTCGTGGTTCGCGTCTCGAGCTCGGTGAAAATGGGTCCGGCTATTTTCAGGCTCAACACATTAAACTCTCTGTATATGGCCCGCAGACACCTAATCCTCCGGAATCTGTCGCCTAAGCACAATCCGCACCTTCCGCACCTTCCCAGCTGACACCCACCCAGCTCCCCGTCTCCACTTTCTATCACCAGCGGTAATATTTGCAACAGACGGCTGACTCAAATCCTTTTTTTTTAGCCTTTATTATGAATTATATTTCAATAAACTAAAAGTAAGCATAAATATATCAACTCTAAAAATGTAGTATTTGGTGAAAGAAAAGTCAAGCAAGTTGAAGGGAAGCCAACAGATTCACATGTAGACTTCATCAACGGAGGGAAACATGCTTCCCAACAACTCTGCCGATTTATTTTATTTTTTGGAAGACTTTTATATGTCTTTATTACGCAATCCATAAATCCACATGCCCTCGTCATTATTCATTATTTGCGTAATAACGAAGAAAGTTCAACGGGTCATTTTTGCACGATTTCTTGTTCTTACCATGTTTGCGGATTAGCTTTTCCCTCCCCAGATATCCAAGGAAAAAATGAAAAAGCCCAAAAGGAGTGGTCAATCCGTGTGCACCCCAACAGAGAGACTAGACGTCAAGTGAAGATTCAGACACACTTTAAACGGGACGGCTAGGTCCCGCCCCCCGCCTCTCACAGGCCTCCAGATTTAGTATCCTGAACTTTTAGGGTTCTGGGGCCACGGCAAGCCAATCACACTTTGGAGGGGAGAAGCACCTCGTTTCTCTGAGTTGCGGGGTTGAGAAAGTAAATGAGGGAAATTCAGAGGGTTTTTGTGTGTGCGTGTGTGTGTGTGTCCGTGTGCGTGTGTGTGTGTGTGCGTGCGTGTGTGATCCAGGTTAAGGTGCACAAATCTACAGGAAATAATGGAGCTGCAGTTTTTGGGGAGAAAGCAAAGAGAATATTTCACTGCCTGGTTTTGTTTAGACTGAGATGATCAGGAGGTGGGACGTGAGGAAGAAGTGTGATATTCTGTGAAAGAGTCCACACTTGAAAAGCAGAAGACATTCACAAAAATCCAATGAATTCATTAGGTTACCCCATGTATGGCCTCTATATATACTACAATAACATTTAAAAATAAATAACAATGCAACTAAAGATCTTGGGCCTTGTAAAGATAAGACAGATTTTAAAGTGGGCTGTGAGTTTTGTGATGATGCTTATTTCAATCTGGGCGTGAAACCTAAAACCGGGTGAGAAATGCTGTGGAGTCGGACCCCCATCTCTCCCCCCCTCCCCCTCTCAATCTCTCTCTCTTGGCCTCCACCCCCTTTCGCAAATAGCAGGCAGATTTTTAGGCTGAGAGAGGACAGGCACAAGCACCCACTCATCCCGGTGCCACACTGCCCGACGCACTCGACCCGATGCTCCTTTTACGGTGGGCGCTTCCTGGAGGGAGGGGCCCGAGGCGAGGCACAGCAGAGGTGGATAGGATGCTGAGGAGGGGAGCAGCCATGGAGGAAGGGGAGGGATGTTGGCTTTTTGAGAGGTGGTGGGGGGCCTGCAGGCTATATACCCAGAGGGAGACCTGTATGTTCCAAAGGGAGAATGGGTTCTGTGACCGCCTCGAGCCTCTAATGCTGGCCGGCCGCTCGGCTTCACCTCTCACGCTGGGGGATGAGCCACTGGCGCCATTGATTTCTGTGCTGGGAGACCAATACGAGAAGATCGATGACAGAGAGTTATGGCGGAAAACGAGTTGGGAGAGATCAATTTGAACTAGATCAGTGAAACTGTCCTCAGGTATGACAGGTGATGATGGTACACGGTACCGTCTATGTGAATAGAGGCAGCTCAGAGAGCAGCGTGGAGGCTAGTTTGAAGTTCAGGACCATAGGGAGATAAGACCAAGAATGTGTGTGCGGAAAGGTGTGTAGTGTTGGTGATGTAGAAAGTGCATGCGCTCCTGTGTCGGTGTGTGTGATCACTTTGTGTGCGGTTTTGTGTCTGAGAGTACGAAGGCCAGGCAGACAAGATTAACAAGCATGAAAACATGCACGACAGAATAACTTGCAGAGATGAACAAGGAGAAAGTGGATTTATTTAGAAAGCACAGTACAGGGTGGTGCAGGTATTTAGTTTGGAGGAGGAGGAGGAGGAGGAGGAGGAGGAGGAGGAAGAGGAGGAGGAGGAAGAAGGGGGGGGTAAGCTAAGTGGTGTAGCATTTCTGGAGAAGCGGCAGCTGCAAAAGGGGACAGCTGGCTCAACGGAGGCGAGTCTTCGTCTTAAAAGGTTTGAACGGATATTTATAGGATTCCTCACTGAGCCCCTGGGTTTCATATGGGATGGGGGGGTGGGGAGGGGGTGGGGGAAGTGAGGCGGTAGGACGTCTCAGAAACAACATCATAGTCATAATTGCAAAAGGTTTTATAGCATTTAAAGCAGATTCCTCATCAGACAGGACAGCGTGCTTGGTATTCTCTCTGAGGACGGGTGACCAAGGAATGTAGAGCTGGTCCTCGCTACTGGACGTTCTCCATCATCTTCAGAAACTCTGGGGAGAAGAAGGTCAACGGTCAACCAACCAAACAACCACCAACCCACCGATCCATCACATGATCCAATCCACTCAACAGATGAACTGTGGCCAGCAAAGTGTGTGTGTGCGTGTGTGTGTGTGTGTGTGTGTGTGTGTGTGTGCGTGCGTGTGTGTGTGTGTGCGTATGTGTGTGCGTGTGTGTGTGTTTGTGTGTGTGTGTGTGTGTGTGTGTGTGTGCGCACGACAAAACCTCTTTTTTTGGGTTGAAGTGAAATCATGGAGATCATGTAACTGCGATGCATAAACGCTCTATGTGACGAGCAATTCTGTTCCTGTCACTCCTCATGTCTATATATATCTATCTATAGATATATATAGATAGATATATATATATATATCTATATATATAGATATATATATATATAGGGCTATGAGTTTTGTAGTAGTAGTACATACATATATATATATATATATATATATATAAATATATATATATATATCCTACACACAAACACTCACACACACAAGGAATCTGTCCATGTGACGATCTAAACTGTAGTCCATATTTTGTGAGGAAGCTGTTATTGCTTCTTAGAAAAGGGGAAGTAAACACGATCATTCTGCTTTGTAACAGCACATATAATTGGTTCAGGTTCCTCTAAATAGGTGGGAAAAGGGAGATTTGATGGTTGTGCTATCAGACTCTAAACATTCCTCTGATAAGAGTCCTTTATAGTAAATAATGAGGCAACCCAAAAATATTTTATCAACAGGGACTTTTATAATATGAAGGAATACGCCTACGTCTGCATTCTGGGAAATATGCATATTTGCGTTCTTACCAAGAGTGAGATGTGAAGATGAGATTGACACCAATGCGGACATACACATTTGTATATAAATAATTTATCTTCTGTCTTTCTTTTCTCTGACTGTTGAGTTAATGCTGTATGTTACTTATTTTTGTAACTTTTTCAAGGTTATGTGCTCTAAACAGAGAGAGAGGGAGCATGATACCACTCTTCAATCTGACTGTTGCTTACGAAGCAGCTGGTTATCTTAGAATAGCATAAAGATGGGAAACATTAGAGAGCTGTATCTACCTTCTCATGTTACTCTGTAAACGAGAGAGAGAATACGTATCACTGTATACTGTAACAGTATATCTGAAAATGTTGTCATTGGATGTGGAAGTCAGATCTCTCCCTCTGATAATATCTGCAAACATTATGAAAGACACTGGAGTGAAGAAACTCTTCTGGCTCGATAAATAGCTCGATCTTACCATCAAAATCTATCTTTCCGTCTTTGTTTGTGTCTCCTTCACCGAACATCTCGTCAATATCCTCCTCCACCACTGGCTCCCCGGTGAGATGGAGGATTTCTCCAAACTCCTCCCGGTCGACGAAACCATCTCCGTTCCTGAGGATAAGAAGCGATATCAAATGAAGGTGTACGGAAACCAATCTCTCGGCTCCCTGCTGTCCTACATCACCACGCCAACACACACACACACACACACACACACACACACACACACACACACACACACACATTGTATTAATTAAAAACAGATCTAATTAATTTTTTAAAGTTCAGGCCAGTTTTCATTAATACTTCTATCATTACTGCGGCCGGTGGCTTAACGAAGTCCAATGAAACTGGACTTTTGAGGCTGATACAGTAGTGATATTTCAGGGTGGAGAAAGTCAGATAACAATAGTTGCGCCGGATATAACTTAAAAAAAAAATGATGCATAACATAAGGATCCTTTAAATTTAATTGCTAAAGAACTGTGACCAATATACTAAGCGAGACCTTTTGCAGTCGAAAAATGTCAGTGCCGGACAAAATCTGTAAGTGTGTCACAGTTTCGCCCGATGTATTGGTCCAGATGCTGTATCGATCAGGCTCCAGTCCAGTCTGTTATAATACTGAGGAATCAGTCCTGGCTCACAAATGGTGTCATTTTGGACATGTTGCCATGGTGAACATGGTAGCAAACAGTTGCTTATTTACACATCCAGCACATACGGAGCACAGATTCATTTTTGAGTTGTGTTTGTGGTCACGTTTGTGGTCACTTGGGGAATGCCAGTCCCCTTACAATCAATGTACTCCTTCAAATTATAGCTATTTAATTATCTTTTTATAGAAAAAGGAGAGCTAGCTTATTTGAAAAACAATGAATCGCCTAACACATGTATATACAGATATATAACACATTAAAACAGGATTGTTGTGGAACTCAAAATGTTAACTGTACCGGTATTAGTCTATGCCTCGTCACATAATTAGTAATATTAACTGTATTATAAGAAAGAAAGACAAAAGAAGTATATTAGTATTCCTGTCCAACTAGCCTAAATACTACAACAGCATAAAATAATGTGCCGGCTCAAGATTCAATGTCTGAGGGTGTGGCCACTGCCTTTTAGCTCTGTATCTGGTGGGTAATATATGTAGCGGGCTTTGCACCCAAATGTTCCACCATGTTGTCTTTCTGTCATTTGTGTGAGCTTATCGGAGCTTTTTTGGCTAACAACAGCTGCCTTCTGCGGCTAGAAAAACGGAAAACCAAAACAAAGTGATGAGCCAAGGAGAACCGCGAAGTCGGTCATGATTCTCTTTGATTTCTATGTAAAAAAATATGAATGAGTGCAGCTTTAAAAGCCCCTTTAATATTGTTTAGATAAAACAATGTACAAAATGACAATGTGAAGGGGTTTGACTGCAGTGATGAATCTACAGAGAACTACAGTTCCCCTCGGCTTCACGGAGCTTTTAATAGTTTCAGCTCAATGTTTAGCTGTCCGGCCCTCAGTTTTACCGTTGTGGTTCACTCTGTTCTCATAGTGTTGTCTTTGGGTACAGCAGGTCAGCTGTTCTCAGTGAAAAAGCTCTTAAAAAAATCACCTTACGCTACCTGATCAGAACCAATCAGCAGACAGACAAAGTCAGCCACTTGACAATAGTAGAAGGTTCAGCAGCTGATGAGCCCTCAGGAGTTGGTAGAGACCAAACACAGTGATATTGTACATTGGATGTACACCCGCCTGCTAACGAGGAGCGAGACTTCAAACGAGTGATAATGTTGCTCCATAACTGCCGGATTTGTGAATAAGTTTGCCAGATTAATTTAAAGGGTGATGGTTTGTCAGTACTATGTTCAAAATGAAAAACAAATACAGTTATTGCAGATTTAAGATTTAAGGATAATTGTAAGAATTATCCAACAATGGTGAGAATTAATGTATACAGTACTAAAAGGTAATGCTTCAAAATGCCTAAAATATTTTCAAAACGTAGCTCATTCGGATGTGAAGTTATCCGATGCTTTGTCGATAGTATCACATAAGATTTATGAATAAAGTTTTCAAAATGTTCAAAAAAGGTTCTGCAGGCCATAAAAATGTTGCATAATTCTTAAATATTCTAATTTATGGGCTTTTCAATTTGGCCACAGCACAAGATGAAAATCCTGACCGAGGTAACATGCGGTAGTTTGTGTCGTACTTGTCAAAAATACGGAAGCATTCTGAAAGCTCTTCTTCACTCTTTCCAGCCTGGTCCTCCTTGAGCTGTTGCACCATCATGACCAAGAACTCCTCGAAGTCGATGGTACCACTGCCTGAGGAGAGAGGTGGGGGGGGGGTGAAGCTACATGTGCAGTGCAACCTGAATCCCATCACCTCTCGTGGCCGTTTGGTTATAGCATCCTCTATTTATGAAACTTATCACATTCTAGCAAGTCCTTTAAGATGTGCAACATCACGTATTTTTCTTGCCTCCTCCCTGTCTTGGCCACTTCTCTCGTGATTTTCTATTTGCTTTTGCTATATCTCCTGTTCCCCAAACAGCCTCGGATGAGCCTTGCTTAAAGGTCACCAAATTTACACATAAAGGTCACAAGGAATCGTACTCTGCCTGTGAAAGCCTTTTGTATCTCTGGAGGCACGGTTCCTTCCAACATTTGACAGAACATCAGTGTCAAAAATGATGCAAGTTGAAAGACGAGGGCAGGTCCTAATCAAAATGATATTGAAATGCGTAATGGAAATGGTAATATCCAATGTTTTTGACTCATTCAGGGGACCAAAAGCCAGGATATCTGCTTTGACTTTCACTGTTCTCTTTTAAAGTCACCCGACGTTATGGAAGTATAATACCTAATTCTGGAGTACCTCTTGAGGGTGCATGAGTCATACAAAACACAGCTTTTTCACATGGCTGCCTTGATGTGTAGAATTGATGCCGCAATGAGTGGAGAAATAAGTAATTATCCTCTTTTGTAAAAAAAAAGCACACAACCCCACTCAAGAACCAGGGAAAAATCAATGCCTTTTCTATTTGTTGATCACACAATGAGCTCACCGTCCTCATCCACCTCCTCAATGATGGCATCCAGCTCCTCCCTCGACGGGTTCTGGCCCAGCATCCTCATCACTTGGCCCAATTCCTTGGTGCTGATGTCACCGCCACCGTCGGTGTCGAACATGTCGAAGGCGGCCTTGAACTCTGGACGAGAGAAGGAAATAGGTCAAAATTGGGAAAATTCTAAACTGGCAAAACTAAAATTTCTGGATCTTGTGTTTTAAATGTTAGGTAGGCAGGCTGTAAAAAAAAAGAAAAAAAGGGACAAATGGAACAATCAATCGATGGAATTACCAAGAAAAACGTTTATAAAACCATTTTCATAGCTGCTCATTCATTGATCTGGATCATTGATTCTCTTGGAACCAGCTTCAGTAGCGTGTGATCCGCTAATGGATTGAAGTAATGAATAGATACTGAAGGGACTGACCTGCAATCATCTCCTCAGTCAGGAAGGAGCGGGCATCGCTCTGTGCGTCGGTGGGCTTGGGAGAGGCGAACGGAAAAAGGTGGAAGATTGAAAGGAGAGGTGATTAGACAGGGAGAAGTTATTATTCCTTATCAGTTGTATTCAGCCGCATAATGACGTGACATTATTAAAACATGATTGTGGCAGAGTCAAAGAGGATAACAGTGTCTTCATCAGCACTCAGCCACTCACACAATCACCCACATTTGGACTCTGCTGCTTCAGGTGCTATCATTGACAAAGTGACAGCCAATGACTGGAAATAGCCTTGTGTCAGGTAAGAAGTCCAGTTTAATCCCCTGCCAGCTGTCTGCACTAGTTGAATGACGGTTCTCAAAGGGGAACGCCACTCCCTTCCCACATTTAGAGCTTTTGTTTGATCGGAATGACGTGGGAGACGTTGCAGACTGTTGAGGTTTTACACTGAAACTCTTTTTATTCTCTGCTGTTGCCGTCTGATCCAACAACATTCCCACTGGGAGTTGTTCTCCCACTCTTACCATATTTTCTAGTTTGTTCTCATATGCAGACATGATGCCTGATGACGTCACAACTTCACATTGCACTGTAGGTCGTACATCCAATAGAACTCTTTCTCGACGGTGGTAGCTTCTTGTTTTTAAATTTGTTTATAATGCAAACAAATTTAATTTCCATTTAGAAACAACAAGAACCCCCATCAGTGCTTGTACCAAGCATTTTGTTGAAAATGTTGGCCGGAGTTGATCAAAGCCTTGCAATACTTCAACTTAAAATGAGGAACTTTCATTTTGTGCTGAATTGTTTTGATTTCAATTGGCATATTTTGGAAGTCAAACCTGAATCTGCAACGTAACATATAATGACATTTCTCTGTTGTGTAAAAGTATTACTACAGTGTTTTCCTCTGAAGTAGAAGTACACAGTAAGCAGCAGGCTATACAAGTGCTCTCTGGGCCTTTGGTAAGTTATTTCGGGGTACAATGAGTTAGAATAGTAACATGATTCAATATATTTAATATCTAAACATAATAAATCTATATCTGTTCGGGGCCATTTTAGTTGGGGCCCAAGGGGCCAAGTTGCCTACCTTGCCTAACGGTAAAGTCTGACCCTGGTGTTTTCCCCTGAACCAGAGTGTATTTCAGCGATGTTTGGACGCAACTATATCATGGCAGGTGTATTGCTGAGGACCCAGGACAGGTGACGTAGTATAATAAGCAACAACGTCCACATTGGGAGAAGGTCAGGGTGAATGGGGGGGGTCTAAAAACACCAGACTTTCACCCAAGAGACCGTTGTCCGAGTCCCGAGTGAAACCAGTAGTCAACGTTGACTTATTTGTCACATAACTTCCATACTTTAGTTAATGCCACACAATCACATTAAACATTAAATGTCTTTAAATGTTGCCCATGGTAGTCCAGGAGGACAGTAAATTATTTTCCCTCTCCGCCAGTGCTTGACAAAATCTCATCAATAACCGCAATATATCAAAGGTCACATAAACCCACTCATTAGTTCACTATAAAGCTATTTGGGAGAGGATTAGAGAGGGATTTTCTCAAGGTGAATGTCCTAAATTAGGACACTCGGAGGAGGCAGCAGGTCTTCTCACTTTACTCGGCTGCGTGCTTCCTATCTTTAGTAACTCAGATCTAAAGATCAAGCAAAACCACATCTGTCTGTAAACAAACGGCAAAGAGGAGGCAAAAGAAGTTGGACATCACGTTTCGAGTCAGGAGAATCTGTCCGTCCGTAGCAAGCCTCATAAAACAGCCAATTCCAAAGCCAAAGGGATAAAACACCGAAATCCATCTGATCACCCAGCTGTGCTGCAGATGAGGACTTGCTGGGTGATGGTGTAGTTTGTTTTTTTCGCTTCAGATAATAATATCCATCTTCTGCAATCTGGCTTTTATCCTCACCAGTTGACAACAAAAGCAAATCCTCAGAGATTCATCAAAACTAACTTTCCATCTTGTTTTCCTCCTTCTCAGTTTTCTTACCATGGCGACGGGCTGTGCTGAACGACAGACACCAATAAAAAAACAGCAGACGTCGGGGAAAGTCTCACTGCAACACAGTTCAGGCGGCTTTACTCCCCTCCATAAGTACCCCCTCGTCCCGCTACACTTTTCCTGAAAATGATCAGGATTGGGCAAGGGGCCCCCCTCCTCAGACAAGAGACAGCCAATCAAATCCGACTTTAGTTTGTGCCCTCTTCTCCATCTCCTGACGGACATCCCCTTGTGTGGCACTCTCCCAAATCCCCCATATTTAGATAACAGACAAGCTTAGTGACATTTATTTAGAAAAAAAAAAGAAAAGATAACACAGTGCAGGCATCAGGCAGCTGGAGGCTATTTTGGCAGAGGATCAACTGAGCATCTCACTGCAGACGGACACTTGATTTCACATGCTGCGCGAGAACAGGAGTGCGCGCTCACACACACATCATCGGCAATAACACACACACACACACGCACACACACGCACACACGCACACACACGCACAGATTAACACCTCCCAGCATGCACAGATTCTCTGTCCCTTTCACAGTGTCCGTTGACACATGTATCTGCCCGTCTGCCTGTCCCCACTGCTGAGGACTTGCCCTTGCACTTATGACATCTGTAA
The DNA here is from genome assembly GCA_016806645.1 of Ophiodon elongatus. NCBI lineage: Eukaryota > Metazoa > Chordata > Actinopteri > Perciformes > Hexagrammidae > Ophiodon > Ophiodon elongatus. The sequence goes on along the minus strand of JACSYO010000592.1, from coordinate 1,279,420 downwards.
CTTAAGAGGCGCGCAAATGTACTTGTGATCCCACACAGCTGTACCCCTCTGTTACCTGTTGGTTTCTCTCCCCGTCAACAAGTAAACAAAGAAAACCCTCTCGTGTACGTCTGGACCAGGGCGACTGCCCCCGAAACAGCACTATGGCTTTAAAAACCCATTGACAATACTACGGCAAATGTTACAAAATAATGAATCAATCAAACCATGAGACTCAATATTTCTGTTTTCCATGATAAGCATTGATTGTCAGTTCAGATTAACAACATTCAACATGCATTGTGTGTGTGTCTGTGTGTTTGTGTCTGCTTTTTGTGAGTTAGCATTGGCTAACTCACAAAAAGCTTGCAACTAACTTTTAGCTCAATTTCAGTAGCAGAGCAGCTAATTTTGTTTTGATTGGCAGGCAAATATGTAATTTATTGTTATGAATTATATTTTATAGTCATAATAATAATAATATATTTGAAATGAATAAATATAATAGTTTATATAAAGAGTGAGAGAGAGAGATAGTTTAGGTTGCACACAATGGGACCATGTTTGTGTTGTCAAGTTTTAAAATGTTTAAAATAGAGAGCCAAAGCTAAACCGGAACCTCCGGGTCCTGTTCCAAAAGCAAGAAAACTGTATTTAAAATCCTGTTTACATTTTGGATCAAGATTATGGTTGCAGGGTTACACAGGGATTAACGTTGTAAATTGAAACACAACAGCACCGCAACTTGGTTATGCTTAGGCAACAAAACCACTTAGTTTGGTTAAATTGGCTTAAATCAAGTACGTTTGTTATGTTATTTTAGTTGAGGATTTAAATTAAAATGAGTCAAAGTAGAATTTTTGTTTGGTGGCACGGTGTATCAGTGGCTGCGTCATGAAGGGCATTCAGAGTAAAATGTCGCAAGTTTTGCAGGTACAAAAACCACAATGTTGACTCGATCATGGCGCTAGACGGGGAGCTGAAGGATAACTTAGCTTATTACCATTCTTCTTTAGGGGAACGTGAATGTCTGAGCCAAAGTTCATGGCAATCCATCGGGTGAAATACTTTAGTTAGAACCAAAGTGGGGGACTGACAGACTTCCCTTGCGTGGGTCACAATACAAACACTATAAATAGAACAAAGAATGAGGAGTTTTATTTGTGGGTTAGATGCACTCTAATATCAAATGCACACTAGCAAAGGACTCCTTTTCCACTTCAGACCAGGTCAGCTGACAGACGTGTCAATCCCAGAGTCTCTGCTGTTCTTGGTCTACACTGGAATTTTAAGCAGTAAGGCTCTGCAGTTTCTCAATTCTTTCACTGGAAATCTATTTATGCCCGGCGAACTGTCTCATTGGCTTGGAAACAAGAGCAGCTGTGGTATAGCCGTCATGCCGAAGAGTCTGCCTTTTGGTAGAGCTCCAGGAGGCCTACCCCTTGCTTTGTAAAGTACCCGGCAACGAAAATACTGCGTTCTGCACACACTGCAAGAGTGGAAATGCCGATATAAAAGATCCTTTTAAGATGGACAGTTAGCAATATGTAATAATTGGCAGAGAATTTGTCAAAGCCTGCACTTGTGCGCACTGGCAACCTTGTGTTTAGATTCAAAAGGTATCTGACAACCAATAAATATGGTATATTAAACCAATGCAATCCTTGTGTTTTGCAGTGTTATTGTACAATTTTCAAATAAACTATGTTTTGCTGGATTTTGGGAGACTGAAATAATAGTCACCCATAATGGTGAAAAGACCTATATGGTGCGTGCATAAGCGTATACATGCGCACGCACGCACATAAACGTGCGGTACACTTGGTTGGTCCTGGTTTGGGAGCTGGACACTCTTTTTTTAAAGTTTTTAATTACAGCTAAGAAATTGAAAAAATGACTTTGAATGAAGAGAAGGTTGGTGGACGTCATTGATGTGGATAAATCAAAGTACACCCCAGGAACACGTTTAATACTTAATGATATACTGCATTGAGTTATTAAGCTAGTGGAACAGAGGCTAGCCTGGATGGGATGTCAGCACTTTAGTTCTGTTTGTAATTAACGATATGATTAATATGAATAATACAAATTCCTTATTTGTTAACTGGAGATAATTAAATTAAAGGTGTAAGAACCACCAAATCGCAATGTTCAATATCAGTGGAGATCGTGGATTGGTTAGTAGATTAGTGTATACTACACAAATCCTTCATATTTCAGAATTAATTTATATTCCCTATTTTATCTTGCTTTGGTTTTTATTTAAACTTACTTGGGTACAAGAGATAATTTTCAACTTTCTCTTTCAGTTGATTCAGTTCTCATTTTGCCTATTTAAGAGTTGAGTTCGACCTTCTTGTTAATATTTACACGAACACAAACCATTTGCATGACCAATTCAGCACAAAATAAATGGAAAATAAAATACAATTCACTACAGAATCAAGACACATTCTGTACATAACAACACGTATTCACACTGTCTTCGGCTGCACATTGAGCTCAAACAGCATGCTAATTGACACGTAAAAATAGGTTTAACTCACCAAAGCCTTGTTTAAAACTCAACGGAAAACAGAATCCAGCAACGTGGACAGAAGGTTAACACAAAATCTTTAAAAAATGTAAAACAAACTCCACAAACTTCTACTGTTCTCTCTTTATTTTTCCTCTCTCTCCAGCAAGCGGCGCTACAGTTACACCGATTGGCTGTTACCGCTGCACTTGCTAAAGGAACAGAAGCTACACAAAATAAACTAAAAATATCAACGGTGTGAACTAGTATTATGACTGTTAATGTTAATTAAGTAATTAACTTGCTCGCATTGTATTTATTTTTTTGTTTAACCTTTTTAATTGCTTTAGGTTATCTAGGTCACTTGCCTCCTGGGAACAGGCTAAGCTCACCTACATGACTCAACAACAGCCAAAGACTGCTACACACTCTGCCATTTTGTCTCTTGTGTCAGAGGATTTGTTGTTGGCCTCCAGAGCTCTGTACACAGTGAAGCTAAATAAAACTTAGCAAATCAGTCAAATATGCATTATTTTACCAAGCTGGTATCCAGTTTATCTGCCTGTAAGCAACTTGAGCTAGTTCATGTTGATGCCAACATTCAATAGCCACGCTAATGTTAGCCCTCAAATAGCTTTTAAACACCTTAGGCAAACAGCTCAGTCAATCACAACAAATTATACTCCATTGTCAGTAAACACTAGTAGTTAGTAAACATGATAACATATTTTTTTGGATGGAAGCAGAACAAGCTAGCTAACGCTGGCTGGCATGTTTTGTTTGCTTGTTTTTCAAAATGGCCTAAGGAAATACGAGTTTCTCTCAATATGCACAGTCATTCACTCTCTGTGACCTCGAGTGTTATTTGAGAAAGTTAACATTAAGCAACGAGACCATATTGGCCGACCCCACGCCGCTAGCAGGCTACTTTGTCGTGGGGAAAGCAGACGGGAGCTTAACTTGACCGCTGGTCAGTTAGTTAGCTAGCAAGCTTGTTCATCTCCAGAGCTGGCAAGTTGGCTCTTCAGAGCTCGCGACCTACAAAACGTTAAATTGATAAAAGAAAATGACATGCAACAACAAGCACAATCATAACAAATTAATATTAGAAGTCAAAGTCTTTAAAAAAGACAAGAGATAATCTGTGGTGATCAGGCTGCTGTACCAATCAATACTTATCTACTTCTGCTCACTAACTTTAATTTCTTTACTGGTGATTAACATTCTTTAATTTTGCAAGCCTTTCTTAATTGCTTTTGTACAGTATATTTTTTGTCTGCTATTATTTTTTTCTTCTGATAGATGCAGAATTTCTGCAATACCACTATCCCCTGCAGTCCATATGTGAAATCTGACAAGCTGCTGAGGATATTGGTAATAAGATGATGGAGAGAGGAAGTCAAGTAAGACTGCATTCTGAAAAAATAAATAAATTCTGTTGTACATAATTCTGCGAACATATGAGGAGAAATATGGTTTCTAACCAAATAATTGTTTCTACTGTCCTCGAACAGGTTGAAAAAGTTGATTAGGACGAGAGGCACGGGACTCTGTACAACGTGTTCAATGTGGTGAGTGTAATTTAGTAAGGTTACATATTTTAAAATAATATGTTTCGGGATTTTATGAATTGTTTTTTATCTTACGATGCATTGAAAAATCTCAAAATAACTGATAACATCTTATTTTATTTTTTTAAATAAATGATCAACAACCAACAACACTCATATTTCTTTCTTGTTGCTAGTCTCAAAGGATCCCTGAGAACAAAGCAGTCAAATACTCAAAAGTCAATATGGTAGTGATCTCTGATTTTTTAAAACTGCATTACTATTCTATTGGGAAGCATGTTTCGCAGTCCCTTTTTCTATATGTTCAAACTTGGTTGCCACTGATGGCAACCGAAGGTCAAGAATTGGTTGCCAATTTGTCAAAATGGTTGCCAATGGCAATTGGGCAACCCATATTGTCGAGCCCTGTAATAATAATCTTTGGATTAATCAAATGTAAAGGAAAAGATATGGCCTTTAAATCAACAAATAGCACCAAAATATCTTCCACCTTACATCAATTTGATATTGAAATATTTTACAAATTTGAGTTTCTTTATTGATAAGTCTGCTACTGTCTTTTAAATAATGGATCTCACTGTCTGAATTCAAATAGGTATATAGCAGGTATGACTAATCTGGGCTCTAACCATTTCAGTTTGGCCATCTGGTATAACAAAAAAACACATTCATTAAGATAATACAAATCAAAGCAGCAGTGGGGTTCACCTGCTCTCAACATTTAGATTTTAATAACCCACATCACTTCCTTTCCCCTCCCCTTCTCTTTTCTCTCTTGTCCCATTATATCCACCACACTCTACACCTTTTATTCCTGCCCCTCTATACAACACTCCTTTCTTTTTTTTTAATCACCCTTACGCTATTCTTTACGTTTTAATCCTCAACATCTCCTCTTTCCATCTTAACCTCCTCTCACCCCTCTCTCTGTCATCACCCCTGCCTTACCCCTGAGGGCCACAGTGTGAGTTCGGCTTCCATGCCGTCCAACTTATGTCACCGCCTACATTGACTGACAGCACCAGCTGATGCTCCGCCCGGCTCAAGACTTTTCTCCGGCTAGATAAGAGAAAAAAGTTTTGAAGCGTGAGGCGACTTCGGTTTGCAGAGAGGGAATGAAAGACCAGGAGGAAATCCCTTGTTCTCCTTTTATTGTTCTTCTTTTTTTCTCTTTCCTTCTTCTCCTCCTCTTTCCACCTTCTTCTCCTCTATACCTCCTTCTATTCCTGGACATTCTCTGGGGGAGCAGCTGAACCATGTAGACAAACACACCCTATAAAAGGCCGGGAGTATGCCATCACTCCTCCCCCTCTGGCCCTCTCTCCCTCCATCCTGATCCCTCCTTCGCTCCTCTCGCTGCCCTTCTTCTGCCCCTTCTTCTGTCCCTTCCTCTGTCCCTTCCTCCGTCCCTTCTTCCGTCCCTTCCTCTGTCCCTTCTTCTGTCCCTTCCTCTGTCCCTTCTTCTGTCCCTTCCTCTGTCCCTTCTTCTGTCCCTTCTTCTGTCCCTTCCTCTGTCCCTTCTTCTGTCCCTTCTTCTGTCCCTTCTTCTGTCCCTTCCTCTGTCCCTTCTTCTGTCTCTTCCTCTGTCCCTTCCTCTGTCCCTTCTTCTGTCGCTTCCTCTGTCCCTTCTTCTGTCCCTTCTTCTGTTCCTTCTTCTGTCCCTTCCCTCACACTGTCCCTTCCAGCTCCTCTATGCCAACAACCATGTAATGGCCTCGTAGTATGTCCAGCATTATATTCATTATTCAAAATGCAAAAACTTATGTTCACTAATATGAATGCAGACAAATATTGTTGTGCTGTGTCCTCTTATAATGCAAAAATACCCGGTGGTTGTACCCAGTACAACCTGAAAAGCAGTGGATTTAATAAAAATATAATTTCCTTTTGCTCTCTAACCCATGTTTGCTATGACTGAGTTGTGATGGATCGGCTGTGCATGAGGTGAAAGGTTGTGCCATTGTGCTCCGACAGGGACTTCCTGGTGCACTCAGATGTACCTCATGAACTCTGAGACCCTCAAGCTGTAGTTGTAAAGTACCCTACTGCCAGCCAGTGGATCTTCTTTTTGTTGTTGATATTACACATTAAATGAAATTATTTTAATATGACCATGTGGACTTCAAGGTGGTATACCCCCCCCCCCCAAAAAAAAAAAAGAAATCCATCATGGTACCATGCAGCCTCCATTTTTAAAGGAATCGAAAATCAAATCGAATCGTGACCTTAAAATTAAAAGTCACATCGAAACGTGGATTTGGAGAATCGCGACACCCTTATCGGTATCAGACAGCGAGGGGCACTGACCAACCGTCGGTGTTTGACGAGTTTGGAGTTGTTGGCTGGAGGGTTGAGCACTGTTCCCCACAAAGCTTTGACCCCTAGGTTGATCACCGTCCACAGTTTAGCCTTGTTGGTCTGTGAGAGCCCCCCCACACCAAGCCAGACAAAGAGCAGGCGAGGAGGCTCGCTATATGGCAGATGTGAAAGCTACGTATGGGAGGGGCTACGTTCAGGTTTCGCGGTGCTTTGTGTGTTGTTGAAAATCCTCAACGCTGTTGGTGGTCGTCCAGAGGTATTTGTTGATGCTTACCCTTTCCACAGCCTCTTTATCGTGTGACATCTGTGGGACAGGCATGAAGTGAATGATTTTAAATCATTTAAATTGGGTTTTGTTTTTGGACTTGTTGTGGTATTGTTTAAAACATGAATAAGCAGCTGCCTGCATCAGGCATACTTCCTGCTGCCTTGGGGTCAGGGTAGAAGCGCTAACCTCTGCACTGCAGTTGCCAGTCTTTAACACCGGGTGTCAGTCTGACCCTTTTGGTCACCTGGTCAAAAGATGACTTGTTTTCATGAGTCAGAAGAAAAAAACAATTCCTCGAATAGTCCTTTTTGTTTCGGAAGGTTCCTAACTGAGTGAAATGAATATGAATAGACAGTGACAAGCCTTTCATTTCCTTTTAAGTGTATTTATTTCCTTTGAGCATCCTTTGATGTAACAAATAAGTAAAAAAAAAAAACGCCGTGGCAGACCTACGTCAGTGACATCCGTGAAAGTGTAGTCGGATTCTCTGAGCACCACGGTGGTCTGTTCCTAACTCCTCATGTCTCCTTCACATCTTTCCTTGACCCCACGACGTTTTCCATAGAGGTCAAGGAAAAGTGGTTATGAATAGACGTTAGGATGTAACATCTTTGTGGAACAGGGCCCTTCAGTGACTCTGAACTCTGATTAAGATAACCCAGAGATGAGGGAAACTTTGGGTTTTCAGTTCCAGGGTTAGTTGCCTTGGTAACTGACTCTGTGAACCTAACCTGCTGGTTGGCAGCTTTTCTTTGAAAAGAAAACAACAGGGTTTCTCTCTGTCTCCTCACTTACCGAGCCAGAGACGCTGTTTTATTTCCTCATTCATTCAGTCCGTATCAAAGGTTTACTCTTTGTCAGAATCCAAATCCAAATTGGAGAGCCATGTGGAAGTTATTTTTGTAAATTATAATTTGTAACGCTGTGCCTTTGATCACACAGTTGATGTCAGCTGTCACTGATGGAACATAACTCCTATAATGTTGGAGATTTATATTTCTTAGTGAGCAGGATCGTGGAGCATGCAGCTGCAGAATGTAGTTTGAAAGTGATTTTTTTTTTTCTTTTTTTTTTACAGAATTTCAGTGACTGTTTCAATTTGCCACAATTGTTGAGTTTAGCTGAAATAAAGCCACTGAATAATGTTGAGCCAAGATCCAAATAGATGTCTACAATTTTATAAGCCAGTGTATTTTAACCTTTAAATCACCAAACACATTATGACTGGATCCAATTGAGAGATTACAGTCATGTGTCTATGTTTTTGATCTATGCGTTTTAAAATCTTCAATTAAGTTTTTCATCTTCAGTTGGCCTCTGTGTTTTGTCCTCGTCAGATTAAAGCTGAACAAACACATTTAATATGTAATGTCGGCTACATCCTAATACACAGTCAAATTCCACGACTTTATCGTCCACGAGGGTCATGTAAGTTTGGTAAATAAGGAATTAATATAGAATAAAACCGTTTGATACTTTACTCGCTCTGACTCAGGCTGTTGTGTAAAGTCCACATATAGCTATTAATCTCTACGCCCAATGGATTAAAAAGGAGGCCCTGCCTTTTATTTACCGGTTGCCATGGTGAATCGTGACAAAGGAGCTCCATTGGCTGACTGAACACACTTTGATCAGGTGTTCTGGAGGTTTCCCATCTCAGGGTTAGTCAACGCAGAGTTTAGAGTCCCACTTTTTTAAAATTCTGCACGTGAATATTTTCCCTTGTAGGAAAATCAGCTAAAACACCCTTTGAATGTTGGGACCATATGAAATAATAATAATAATAATAACAACTTTATTTATATAGCACCTTTAAAAACAAAGTTTACAAAGTCCTTTTGAAAGACAACGGAGCAAAAGTAAGGTAATAAAATAGAAAGCTAAATAATGAGGCCCAACAAACCAAGACAAGCTAAAGTTAAACCCTGATAAACCAGTACAATAGACGAAACACAAAAGCAATCGATACGATAAAAATAAACTAAGAAATAAAATAAAATAATTTAGTAAAATAAAATAATAATGTCAATGATAAAATAAAGCAGTATAGCCACGACGTGACATCAAAGCCAGAGTGTAAAAATGGGTTTTAAGAAGTGATTTACAAGAGATTACTGATTGTACGAGCCTTATCTCCTCAGTTCAAAGCAGAGGGGCCCTGATGGAAAAGGCACGCTCACCTTTTAGTTTTTAGCCTCGACTTTGGAACAGCCAGAAAGGGCCCCCCACCTGAGGATCTAAGGGGTCAACATTTCCTCTATATATTTTGGGGCCAGACCCAGACGTGCTTTAAAAGTGATCAGTAAAATCTTAAAATCAATTGTAAAATGACCAGGTAGCCAGTGAAGAGAAGCCAGGACCAGGGAGTTACAGTAGTCACGTATTGGAAGAAATGGAAATTAAATGGAAGTGGCAAGAAGGTCACAGTAGGTAGTCAGGACAACCATACTAACAAGCAACGGTTCTCTGTCGTTAGCCAGTTCCGAGTACTCATTAACGGCACAGCCACCGACGAGCACTCGAGAAACATTTTAACAGTAACTCACTGCAGCCGGCAAGATATACATTTTAAGCTGGAAAAGTAGGGGAAAAGTGGTATAAAACTTCTGCTGGAAGCTGTTAAGTAGCACTATAGATATATATATATATATATATATATATATATATATATATATATATATATATATATAGATATATATACCCTCCAGATCAATACATCAACGAGTATTCTGTGAATCATTCTGTTGAGAGCACTGGGGTGTGCGTTGTCCGATAAACGGGTTAAAGAATAGATTTATAATAATAAAATAATCAATGTAATGGAGTAGTGATTACATTAAATACAGAGCAAATTAATTTTTGATTGTTGAACCGGAGTAGGCTTTGTGTGTCAGTCAAGGCTGTATGCTGTTATCAGCTGGTGTGTGCGTGGGACGGAAAAAGACTTTTCCTCTGGTGTGTAAGTTTAAAATGATTTGTGGAGTTTCCTCATGGTGTGTGTGAAGAGGGCGTAGGAGGGTTGAATGGTTCAAAGCTGTCCTGTGTTGGATAAACGCGACCGCCGTGTCAACAATCCGTGGGTTTGTGAATCCGGTGGATTTGGTCTGATTTATTTTATATACAGGGGTACAGAAATCAGTAAGTCACTACAGCTAGCCTACAGCTAACCCTCGTCGACAGGAAGGACGAGGCCGGAGATAGATGGGAATAACAGGAATCAAGAGCACCTCAAGACACAGGGTAAATAGAAGGGAGACACTTAGTGGTCGGGGGTGTATTGCACCCAAAATAAGAAATAACGCCTCTAGAGGTAGTAACACTCATACCCCAGCGGGCAAATAGGGTACTGCAGGGACTTAACCCTTTGACACCATCGCGTGGCCGAAGTTAGGTATTACAACATTGAGACTAATATCCCCATTAGCTGACACACACTTTAGCGACCGAACTGACGCTGACATACACCATCAAAATATCACAGATAGGGAATAACTATAATAATGATTATATTAATAGATAAGTAGTAATAAGAAGAATTAGAATATAATACTTATTCTTTAGACAGAGACATAATAACTGTTTCAACTGTGGTCGGCCTGACCATTGGGCTAATGCCTGTCCTCATCTGCTGGGTCAGCAGTCTCAGTCAGGACCGCCTCAGTACTCCCATAATGTCTATCCCCCGCCCCAACAAGCACCCAACACACAGCCATAGCCACAAGGCAATAGTGGTCCGTGGCACCAGGCACCGGGCCCCGGGCCAGACACAAATGCCATAGGGGTGCCCAGATCCGACTGCTGACGGCGACCTGTATCCAGAACCTATGGTCACTCTCACGATAAATAGAAAAGACTATATGTGCATGCTGGACTCAGGAGCCAGGTATTCCACAATAAATACGCCACTACCACCATCAAAGAATACCGTGCCAGTGATCGGATTTTCGGGTCAGTCAGAGGAGTGGCCGCTTTCAATACAAGTTCCATGTAAGTGGAAATCACTCTGTTTTGACCAATCATTTTTGGTGTCCACTGCCTGCCCAGTGAACTTGGTAGGAAGAGACATTTTGTGTGCACAGAACGTAACCATGCAAATGACAAAAGACTGTATTACGGTGACGTTCCCTGATGGGACCCAGCAGAAATGTGCCACACCCCGCTACAATAGTCACCAAATGATTCAACTGGAGACTAAAGAGACATTGGAAAAGGAAGCGGGGGTCTGGTTGGGCAGAATAGAGGATTATGACAATTCGCATCTGCATAACACCATCCAGCAATGGGGCCCTTGGTTCAAGGTCCTTCATCTGTACTCACCACCAGGGGAAACACAACATTGTACCTTTAACTACTCCCTGATACAAGATGAGAATTATGAGATCCTGTGGGGGGGCCTGGAACACGAGAATGAGGTTCATGGAAACCCAAGTGTGAAGGCTCGGGAGATCTATGCAGGGAAGCAAGGAGTAGCGGCGGCTGTAGAGTTGACACCAGAGTTGTGAATTTTGTATGCCCTCGGTGACACCTCAGCCCCACACATCACAGTGTTGGTCCAGAGTGGGGGCGAAGCGAAGAACATGAGTCCAATGGTCAAAGAAGGGCTTGAGGCTATGGACTGGGTGCCCACACAGAATAAAAACTTGCACTACTCCCCTTCTGAGAACATGTACAGAATTGCACACACATCGGAGGTCCAGTTAGTCCCAGAGACACACATGCTTAGCCGCACACATGGTAGAGAAAACACTGATCATGCGGACACTGAGAACATGTTAAGCTTATTTCCAGACACCTTTTGGACAAAGGGGGGAGCTGATGTGGGACTGATTCAGATGGCTCCTGTTGAAATAGAGCTAAAACCAGGGACGATTCCAATTTATCGTCACCAGTACCCCTTAAGGATGGAACGGACTGTAGGCATTTCTAAGGCGATAGAAGGGCTGTTGAAGGCAGGTGTCCTGGAGAGAACGAGGTCCCCCTGTAACACACCTATTAATCCGGTCCCTAAACCTGGAAAACCAGACTACATAATGGTCCATGATCTGAGGCCAATAAATAAGGTTGTAGTGCCGACTCACCATGACACTCCTAACCCATACACGTTGTTGAACGCTGTGGGTCCAGACAAGGCATGGTTCTCCTGCATTGACTTGGCGACTGCGTTTTTCTGTGTTCCATTGGCTGAAGGTTCAAGACAGATGTTTTCATTTTCATATCAGGGAAATCAGTACACCTGCACACGCCTGCCGCAGGGCTATTTAGACTCACCTTCCATTTTCAACCATGTGCTAAAGAACATTCTGACAATGCTACAATTACCAGCTGGAGTGGTGCTACTGCAGTATGTGTATGCCATTTTGCTGGCAGGGACAAGCTCAGAGTCCATTATGGAGGCCACAAGAACAGTTCTGGGTTGGCTAGAGAAACAGGGATTCAAGGTATCCAGGTCTAAGTTGCAGATTGGTAGACAGAGGGTGACTTTTCTGGGAAGAATAGTGGCCAGAACAGGGCAGGCTATGACTGAGGAACAGAAATCATCGATTTTACATCATACGAAGCCAGTAACAGTGAGAGACATGATGACATTTTTTAGGGTTGGTAACCTGGAGTAAGAATTTTATTGCTGATTTCTCGGAGCTAGTGTCCCCTTTGAGGAAACTTGTGCAGGGAGCAGGCTATCGAAATTACTCGAAGCCATTGGTATGGACTCAAGAAGCTGACGCCGCTTTCATAGCCACTAAACAAGCCATGGCCGCTGCGACCACGCTGCACCCACCAGACTATTCTAGACCATTTCACCTCGATGTTGATGAAAAGGACGGATTTGTGAATTCCGTCCTGTTTCAAAAGGGGGAGGGGGGCACGGATAGGAGAATTTTGACACATTTTCTATATTTTATATTTATACAGTACTATCAATGTAACCAATTGGGATAATGTAACTAGACTACATTACGCTAGGTCAGACATATACTAGTTCTGTGGGGGAAGACGATTGATGAATGTCCTCCCTAGTAACTGGCAAGGAAACTGTGTCTCAGTTTCACTAATAGTCCCCATCAGAGTAATCCCACTAGGTGCCAAGGAGCTTGTCAGTCACATAAAATCCCAGGGCCCCTTGGTTAGAAAGAAAAGGAGTTTTGACCTAAAAGCTGGCTCTCCAATCTATTTTGACGCCATAGGAATACCCAGAGGAGTGCCAGACGAGTACAAACTAATAGATCAGATAGCGGCTGGTTTTGAATCAGTGTTCCCAATGATAACCATAAGCAAAAATGTTGACCGTTTAAACTATGTGCATTTTAACATCCAGCGTCTGACTAATATGACCCGAGACGCCTTAGAGGGGGTGCATGGACAGTTGTCTGCCACCTCTCTAATGACTTATCAGAACAGGATGGCACTCAATATGTTGTTAGCAGAGAAAGGAGGAGTCTGCTCGATGTTTGGCCAAAATTGTTGCACCTTCATTCCAAATAACACAGCTCCAGATGGATCTTTCACTAAGGCCTTAGACGGTCTGAGAGCAATGTCCCATGAATTGGCAGAACACTTAGGCAGTGAAACCCCCCTGAATGATTGGCTAAATGGTATATTCGGTAAGTGGAAAGGCGTAATCATATCCGTGTTCCTTTCCATAGTTATAGCGATATTAGTGATGGCCTTATGTGGATGCTGCTGCATCCCCTGTATTAGACAGTTATGCCTGAAGTGTATCACCACAGCAGTGGACTCTAAATTGCCCCCGTCATATCAAATGGCTTTCTTAGCAGAGGAGGTACAGTTGTTGGAGGATGGTATGGTAAGATTCGACATCGATGGATCCGAAGAAGAGACTGAGTTAGACCCCTCATTCCTGTACACATAACTTGCTAATGTTTGACCATATCCCATATAGTACACGCACACACACACACACACGTAGAAGCCGTGAGACTTTTGTGATAGGATGATTTTATACTGTTTTTGTTTGTGCCATATTATGCGCTTAGAGGATTATCCAGTAGAAGGAGAGGGTTACAAATACATAGGGACGGTTCTCTAGTACAAGGGTTATATAAAGATCCTGGATATAGATGGGTTTTAGCTTAGCTTTTTATTATATAGGTATGAGCTTCAGGCTGTTAGAGATTTCCACTCTGTTAAATAAATAACACACACATAGTTATGAACTTATATAGCCCGTTTTTTTTTAGAGATTTCCACTCTGTTAAATAAATAAGACACACATAGTTATGAACTGATATAGCCCATTTTTTGTAGCTTTATATTATTGTTTAGTTTACATAATAAATTATGTAAAAAGGGGGATTGATAATATAAATCCTTATATTGTGTGTATATTCTTATTCTTACTGTCTGTGAAAGAGGTTAAAGGTTACTCGAGTCCAGAGTTGTCAGGATGGTAAGATACAAACCTGTGACGAAATCGGTGTATGAAAGGGCCGAACTTCCGTCTTTTCGTGGTATTCCTTCCTCTCAACCTGTGTGTTGACAGAGGGACTCCCTGCTTTTGCAATTGCAGTGCTGGTAACTTTACATGTGACCAAAGAATAAATCTTGGTACCAGCACGAGAGAAGTTGTTGGCTGAATTCTTTCTGAGGCTCCACCAGGCATCCACTAACACTTTGAAAAAAATAAATATTGCATTGAGGAAATGTGTAATATTGTTTGAGAGGTATAACTGGACATCATTTTTTCCCCACATTTCTGATTAATGATAAAACAAAGGTGTCTAGACTTCCAGATCCAACTGTTTTATTTATTTGTGATGAGTAAATATAAGAAAAAAATCACTTACATTTCTATCTTTTTTTAAAAAAAAGATGAAAATGTTGATAAATGTAGGCTATTTGTTCCTCGTCTGTACCTCATAAAGTAATTCATCACATGGATAATGTTATTCATCAGCAATCATATATTCTACCTGTGCGTAAGAGCGCATTGTGATGCGCCTATGGAGCATCATAATGCGCTCTTACGCACAGGTAGAGGTTCCACATCTGCAGTGCACTCCATTAAACACTGTAGTGGCAACTTAGATTATGCGCTGTGGTGGGGAGGTGTGGAGGTGTGGAGGGGGGGAGGGTGTCAAGTGAAGTCATATATGCTGGAGGATGATGACCAGCCAGGCGCACACCGGCTCTGCCAAGGAAGAGGATGATTAGTACACACATGCCACTCACATCAAAATGCAAATAGCGCCCGTGTCGACGGCCGCGGGGCCGCACAACCCCCCCACCGGGCAGTGCGACTGGTTCAGCGAGGGGAACCGAACCGAGCCGCGCGTAACCGAGTCGATGGACCCTGCCGGCTGTCTCTTTCTGTCTATACTGCCCCATGGAGAGGCTGTTCCAGCGCTGGTGTGGATCTTCGTGTCGCTGACTCTCTTCTCGTTCATGGTGAACGGACTCACCCTGTTCGGACTGGGGCGCTCCGAGGACCTCTCCTGGGAGCCGCGCGTCGCGTTCTTTAAGAATCTGATCCTGAGCGACCTCTTGCAGACCGTCACTTTCGGCCCGGCGGTCATCCACTCACTCGTCCGCCGCCGGACGATGGCGTTCAGCGCCTGGTGTAACGTCCAGTACTTTGTGGGGACCGTCAGCATTTTCTCCAGCCTCCTCACCATCACGTGCATGGCGCTGGAGCGCTACTTGTACGTGTGCCACGCCATCCACTACCTGGTCATCCTTACGCAGATGCGCCGAAGGCTGGCCCTGGCCCTCATCTGGACCTACTCCATCTCCGCCGGCACCATCAACGTGATGCTGCTGCACATGGGGAGAGGGCAGGAGAATGAGCATGTCACGCGCGGGCTACTGTGCGAGCCGGACATGGTGGAGCAACACATGGGCTTCCCCCGTGCCGCCGCCGTCTTTCGCAAACTGACGGGCTCCATCACGCTGCTCCTGTGCCTGCTGGTCTACGCCTTCTCCTACCTGAGGATGTACCAGGACGCGCGCAACGCGAGGATGCCGTTCAACACGGTGAACACCAAAGCGCGCCGGACCGTGTTGTTCTACTGCGGGATGCTGCTGCTGCAGCTGCTGCCGCTGCTGCTCAAAGTGGCCTCGGACGCGCTGTGGGAGGTGGAGGGCACCGCGGCCATGGTGGCGCTGCCGGAGCCGACCCCCTCGGACACGGCGGTCGTGCTCCACATGTCGTTGCTGGTCATGCTTCTGGTGCCGCCGTTCATCAACCCGGTGGTGTACGGGCTGAGAAACGCGGAGATGAGGCGGGCGACGCTCAGCCTGCTCGGCTGGATGAAGGCGAGGAGGCGCGCGCGTCTCCAGGCTGAGATGAGACTCGGATACATTGTGCCTCAAAACCGAGATCACGTGGGATAGACTGAGCTCAGTGACCATTGTGATGTTTACATTGATGAAGGCAGGCTGGACCGAACCCATTGGGACTCGGACGCTAAGAGAGAGTTAAGCTACTTTGTGTCTATACAGAGAGCCTTAACTGTTAAGTTTATGTACAAGCCGTTGGTTACATTGTGCGCAACCACCATCAGACAGTTGTAAATTACCTCGGAGCCCCTCGTGCTCATGTGCCAAACAAACGTGTCGCTACTCTAAACTGTTTCCTTTGCACACACGTGGAGTCACAGGAGTGCCACCATAAAGAATTCACCTGTAAAAGAAAAGGTGGAAATATAAAGAAGAATAAATAAAAAAAGATATAAAAATGAACATTAGCAAAGATTTATATATATACACTGAAGGAAGTTGTGAATAAGTATAGGAGACAGATATTTGTATAGTGTTTCCTGGATGCATCGAAAGCTTTTGACATGAATCATTGTAAATTGTTTGTCAAACTAAGAGCAAAGGGTCCCTACATTTTTGATAAGGATTTTGCACTTTTGGTATTCGCATCAAACCATGCTAGCTAGATGGGTAAGAGTGTATCTGCTCCCTAGTGACCAAAGGGGTTCGACAAGGTGGAATACTGTCACCTGCTCTTTTCAATCTCATATATCAATGGCCAAAGTGCCAAGTTTTTTTTTGTATTCTCAAAAGAGTGCATTTTTCAGATAGGAGGTTTTACTGGCCATTAATATACGGATGATCTTTCTGAAAAGTTAAGAGTGTAAGACAGGATGGGGGAAAATCTTAATCACCATCTGATGTACGCTGATGCCTTAGTGGTCCTTTCTCCTTATAGCGCTGGTTTACAGCAACTATGGAGTCTGCTCACGTTATGGTCTGCAGTATGACATTTAATTCCACTCTAAAAAGAGTGTTATCATGATAGCTTTGCTTTTTATGGCAGGCCAAGAGCTAAATGTGCTAAACCATGTCAGGTATTTTCGTCACATCATCGGGAATGCTCTAAGTGAGGATGAGGAAGTGCAGCGCCAGTGGGGCAAACTATGCACAAGCCAATACATTTCACATGTGTACAGATGATGATGTTAAAACAGCTCTCCTTCAGAGCCCGCTGTACTCCGCTCTGTACAGCCCACTTGTGATGCAGTTATCGTAAAGCAAACATAAAAAAAACAGATTCAAGTGGCATTTAATGATGCATTTAGACTCTTGCTCAAGCTCACGTCATATTGTTTGTCACTAGTAATGTTCCAACCTTTCATGCTGTGTTGAGGAATGTTATGTACACATTTAACCCTCCTGTTACCTTCACATTTACTAATATCTTTTACCAGGTCAATTTGACCCCAGCAATTTAAACCTCCAGAAAATAATAATTCATATTGTTTCCCAAGTTTAAGTGTCAGGTACTTTATGTTTGTTTGTTGACTACCTAAATAGCCCTTTAAATAATATATTTTTTAAAAACACCCACCCCCCCTGATACATCCATCCACCCACCCACACACCCACCACACACCCACACACCCACCACACCATCATGTTAATTTTGTGTTTACCAAGTTGTCCCCATTAAATTAGAAAAAGTCATCAAATATGAAGCAAAAAAAATGATGTCAATCATTTATTTAGAGACGTTAAACATTGAATGGGGTCAAATTGACCCAAAAGATAACAGGAGGGTTAAATGTCGATTGATTGAATAAAACAAATGTAGCCAAAAGGGCCTGAACCAACACAAAGTGACACAAGGTGTAACCGATGTCTCTATGTCTTTTAATCACTGTGGACTTTTTGAACTGCAATGATGATACCTGTGTCTTAGTGTCCTCGTATTGTATTTATTTGTTGTTGTTTATTCTTTTATTTATATGGACCCATGTGTCTGAAATAAAGTTAAATGTATATATCTGTATATATCTGTACAGTATATGTATATATATGTAGGCTATATATATATAGCCTACATATATATACATATACTGTAATAATTTTGACCTCATCAATTACATAATTGCAGGGGGTTGGTTGGAGACAACATTCATGTACAAGCCAAGTATTTATTTATTTGTTTCACATCCTAACAGGTGGAGGGAGAAAGATTAATGGCAATAAAAAAGTATAGTGGGAACACTTTTCTAGTGTGTTTTTATTCATTTCTTTGTGATGGTCACAACTTAAGCTGTGATGCAAAGGGTTGCCTCAGTGTCTGAACAGGCGTCCTGATCAGCCTGCACACATCTGACAAATAACCTAGTATGTGAGTTACAGGCAGCACTTAATTCCCACTGGCATTGTTGTCCTTTTTGCAAACATTTACTGTACACCCCACGGTGCAACGCCTCAATGGTTCAAACACAACCCAGTTCATGCTCGGCTTTCTCGATATACACACCACTAGGATTCAGGTGTACAGAAACACGGGAGGTCCTGTGCCTGTCCTGTGCCTGTCCTTTGTGTGATATCACAGCTGAAGAATTCAAAGGAGAACTGCAGTACTTCCTCATCTAGGTTATACTTATAGATGAGATATTATACGGCACAAAGCCTCCAGCAACACTGTACTTCCCTTTGTACAAAAAGTAGCAAAGATTATTGGCCTGTTGCAAATGATCTTGAATGATCCTGAATGATTCTCACCGATGTTTTCTTGTTTTCTTGACAGTATCCACTCATAGAACTAAAGCATGATTCAACTTTAGGGCTACGTTTAAGCACTTAGAGCACAGAATGCTGCAGGAATGAGTCATTAAACCCAGAAACGAGTCAGCATTTTTGCACGTCTTGTTCCCTGGTTTTAAGGTCAATCTTTTTATTTTCTTTATATTTCATTTTTTTGTCTGATGCCCAAAAAAAGTAATTTTTTTAAACACAAGATTAAGAGATTTTTTGCTTTTTGTTTGACAACATAAAATACATCTGTAAATACACCACTTCTGAGTTCTGAAGCTTTTGCCTGTATTAGAAAAGGCAGTCGCAAACAAGAGGCTAAATGAGACTACAAAAAGTCACCACGTCGACTAGTCCGCCTTCACAGCCTCGCTGTGTATATTCACACCCTTGTGACCGCGGTGTTGTTCGTTTATGGACCTATGTTAGATTTTCAATTCCGCCTATTGCATTCAACAATCCTAAAAATCCCATTGGCTTTTTATTAATGGAACCAATGCAACACTAACCTCTGGGGTTGGCCTAAAGAGGGTAATGGGGTGATGTTGGAAAGAGGGCCGATAAGACAAGGGTGCCTGCTGCATCCCTTCCATTTCACTTGTGCTTGGCAACCATTGGCCAGTGGCCACCAGCAGTATGCATTGCTTACCAGGGATTCATGCTGGAAACAATGCTCTTTTTCATTTCAAATGCAAACATCAGTCCACCGATTTACACTATTTAGATTTCAGCAACTTTCTTTGAAACACAGCATCTGGCATAAAATAAGGTCAGTCGTTTTTTTCTTTAATACATAATCCATATGTTGGTTTCTGGTCGTACTAATCACAGTTTGTAAGTCCTGGGTGAAACACTTAAGCTGTATGTTGGAATAGTTTTTCTTTTAATCTGGTGTTTTTGCCCTTTGATATTATAGATTATTATTTAACATGCCTCTTTGTTATCTGCAAATTCTTTTTCAATCCCCGTCATAAGGAAAGTCCTGTACTGATTATTGTTAATAGTGTAGTTTAAAGTGTAGAGAGCTTGCTGTTTGGTTCAGAGACCTAACAGCAGCTGTTGAGGTAAGCAGTGTCTTCTCAGAACAGCAAGTCAAACCACCAAAACAGGTTTGGCGCATTCCTGCAAAACATCAGCACTACTCCCTTTTGAGCTGTTCGATTGCAAACACTTTACACTTGACAAATGTTGACTGGCAATCAAAGAGAAACACTTTTCATTGTTTATTGTTTCATTTGTTTTAAAGGGGAACACTGTAAATAAGAAAAAGTACCCAGGCCTGTAAATTGTGAAAATGTCAGAAAGGCTAACTACAATGTGTTATCTGAGTGCAAAAAGGGAACAAGGAAATAAACAATACAATGTCAGTAAGTGGTTTGTTGGTATTTACCGCTCCGTGTTTGAGAACTGTGCTAGAAAAGAATGAGGAAGTCCCCGAGCAATCACCAAAAAGAAAAAGGGAACACACAGGTTCACACAGTCAAACACGTAACAGACTCACACGGACTCCAGCTGAGGATCTCAAGAAGGCAGCACCTGTGTCTGTAAGAAATAGTTGGAGTTTTCTTTGTTAGCGCGCTGCATCTGCGATGCCTTATGAACAACCCGTGAACCACACAACAGAAATGGATCCGATAATCAGTCAAATTCAGAGTTATTAAAAACATTTTTTTTCATTTTCTCCTAAGTCTCGATGGATCTCTCATTCCTCCTGAATACACACGCTCCACATGCTGTGGACTCTTTATCTGAGTTGCCAACTCAGGGCGGCTCTGAGAACAACCTGAAATTCATCTGTGAGTTCAAGCATGGGCAAGTGTCGGGCGATGAGGATTACAATGTCAATATGGCGTGCGAGTCAGTGTCGGTCATCCTCCCTGCCCAGTGCAGTGTCTACCAGCTGCGGCTACGCATCTGCATGCAGGTAGGCAAAGCCCTTTTAGATGGTCTATTGTAAAAAAATTAATTAGAAGATTATTTTGCACTCTTTCTGAGTTTTTTATGCACTTTCTTGTCAATATATGCACACATATTGACCTTTAGTTAAGGTGGTGCTAGTGGTGGTGACTGAGGGTTAGGAATGGAGAGCAGACCGGGTCAGGAAAAGTCCTAAAATGTCTCAATAAGCAGTGGTGGAAGACGTATTTAGATCCTTTATTTACTTTAAGTACTTATACCGCACTGTGAAAATACCCCACTGCAGGTAAAAGTCCTGCATACAAAATATTACTTAAGTATGTAAGTATTATCAGCAAAATGTACTTATAATATCAAAAGTAAATGTACTTGTTCTGCAGTAAAATGTTCCCCGTCTGTGTTGGACTACAGAGAGGATTGCTGCATTAATGTGTGTGTTCACTGCTGTAGATTTGGTTCACTAACTGTTGGCTAGTTTAATCTACAGCAATGCATCATATTCTGTATGTCCGAGCGTCGCTGTAAAAAGTATTGACTTTTCCTCTAGTGCCACCACGAGGTTCACATTTGTGGGTTAGGGTTAGGGATGTGTTGTTATAACTGTGGTGATCCTACGACTTTTTATTTAGTCCATTTGAATTTGTATTTGTCTTATACGACGTCAAACACTGCAAAACTAAAGACTTTCCCGTAACATGCTAAACTAAGTGGAGAACATTATAAACACTTAATAATTCTACACATCGACAGCATTGTTATTATAAGCATGTTAGCATGCTGACAATAGCATTCAGCTTAAACCACCACTACACTATATGCTATCTACAGTTTGTGACATAACCTCACAGAGCTGCTGGTGTGGCTGCAGACTTTCGGTTCCAAAAAATATATAATCAAACTGCAACCATCAACAATTTTCCTAAAGTCTTTGTCTCTATGTCTTCAGGCACAGGAACAAAATTGCCACCCAGACCCACTTGCAGTATTGGACCCGGAGAAATACACTCTGCTATATGCCAGGGGGGATGAGTGGTACGAGGCCTACGATGACTGTCAGGTCATCAGGACGTTGGACATCCCATGGTCATGTGACGACACCGGCCGTCTGTCGGCGCACATAGTGGTCAAACCGCTGATGGCAGTCGAATCGGAGGACAAGAAGAAACAACAGCAGCACCTGGCGTACCTGATCGGACACGACCTGGAGAGAGAAGCCTCTGACAGACTCGGTGAACTCACGTTCACCCGCAGGAAACTGGCATCTCCGAGAAGACAAGAGCTCAGGGATCGGGACGACGAGCTGTATGCCACAGAGCCTTGGATAACGTGTGCCCCTATTCCAAATGACCTTCAGGACCAGCTGAACCGAAAGCTCCCTGTCACCCTCCATTACATGAGCAAGATCAGCTTCAGCATACAGGTGGACTTTAGTGCAACACCAAGTGTTCTTCTCACATTTTTTAGAAGGGTGGTGGCAGACCAGGGGCTTGATTATGACACTTCGGACAGCTTGGTGTTGAAAGTGTCCGGGAGGGAAGAGTTTTTATCTGGAGACCACCCGCTGAGCAATTTCCTCTGGGTTCGACAGTGCTTGAAAACCAACCAAAACCTCCACCTCTCTGTGGTCCCCGTGTCGCAGCTCGCCGATGAGACTGTCAAATTCGTGGACTTGCCTCTGGTTGACGGTTCCAGTGGCCAGTTCAGCTCTCACGACGATCTCCGCCTCGATGGGAAGGATTTGGACGACATCTTCATGATATCCTTGTGGGACTGCAACAGGAGGCTCCGGGTGAAATTGCTTGGCTTCGACATCCCGAACCTTCCAAGCAAGTGCCCTCAGTCTGTTTACGTAAAAGCCTCCATACTCTACGGCAACAAGGTTCTCTCTTCGGTGTCCTCTCATCCCAAGGCCTTCGCAGATGAAGTGCTGTGGAATGAGTGGCTGGACTTTGATGTTCTCCTCAGTGATCTGCCACGTGGAGCCAAGCTGGCTTTCACTATTAATGCTAGTGGCAGTGACGTCTCTCCAGTAACCAAAGACTCAAAGTCGTCACCGGACCTGCAGAAAGGGAAGGGAAAGGTGCTCTACTTTGTCAACCTTCTCCTCATTGACCACAGGTCAGGTTTTTAATATCAATTACAACTTCCAGTGTTAAATGTCAGAAAGGGATAACACGCTAACATAAAAGGTATCTGCACTGTAGCTGATTAAAAAGCAACTTGGTCGACATCCCTATAATCACTGTGATGGCAATGATGCAGAAATAATCATCTCCGCCAGGGTAGTCATGCAATCGCTCATGTGCGTGTGCGTGTCCGTGAGTCTGTGATTGAGTGTGCTCCTCTGTGTCTGTCCACCGCTCATCTCACGTTCTGCTGCAGCGAACTGAATCCTATTTTGGGTGGCTGAGTGCATCTCCAATCATAACTCTATAGAAGGGGTTTGTCTATTTTCAAATGAATTGACAGATCTTTTTAAATTGTCCACTTGTCCCCGCAGGTCCGTGCTCACCCAGGGCCCCTACACCATGCACATGTGGTCTTACCCTGACGTGGAGGAAGAGGCCATCACCTACCAGGCAGACAAGCTGTCCTCTGCCACTAACCCAGACATAGCAGACTCCATGGCTATCAGCTTCCTTCTCGACCGCTACAGCTTCCCTGTGGTCCTGCCAAATAGCTTCAGCACCTCTGAATGCTTCGACAATCCTTCCTCCCACCTCTCCCCGACCAAATCTGTGTCCTCCGCCTCACCCCCTTCCACCTTAACCAGCACAGATTCTTCCTCTCTACATGTGAAACAACGCCGGCACTCATCGGCAGACAGTGTAACTCTCAGATCCCCAACTCTAGTCCCCAACACCAACAGGCCTTGCCTCAAAAGGTTCCGGCAGGAGAGCATCCGCTACGCCTCAAATCTACCCCAATACCTGCGCAACGTTGATTGGATGAACCGCAGAGTGGTCGAGGATGTCCACTGGCTACTGGGAAACTGGGACCCCGGAGAGCTGGATGTGACGGTGGCCCTGGAGCTGCTGAGCATGGACTTTGCTGACGGGACGGTCAGGAGACTAGCAGTCCAGAGATTGGAGAGCCTGTCCAATGACGACGTATTGATGTATTTGCTGCAGCTGGTGCAGGTATGTGTTTGTAGAGATACTGCAAGAGTGTGTGTTGTTGATCTGAAGAAAAAAAAGAAAATCAAGCAACTTACAAGGTGTGTGTGAGGAGGAACTGTGACATACTTTTCTATTGGAAGCCCCTAGCAATATTATGCAATCCAATGCAAAAGCACCACACCTAAGTTAGTATAGATTTATATCCAAACCTATTATTCCTAAACTAAACAAATGGCTCCAGACTCCAAGGGGCCCCAAAAAGCTCCAGATCCACTGCGTTTCAACTGGATTTAGATAATTGACCGCTTTGTAAGCCCCAGCCTCCCTTAGTTACGGTCGCTAGACATGTTGGGTTTCTGCACAGCACACATGCAGTTTACAATTGAAATTCTTAGTCAAAACAATGTGTCGTTAATTTCGGACAGAGGAAGGCAAAGGCAGGCTTCTTGTTTCTAACTAGCGACCATCGACGGCTAGATAGACAACAGATTTTAGCTGGCTAATTATTGCTAAGTTAGCTCTCACATCCGCTGACTTTTTAGTGTTTCCAGCTGACCTGTATTTAAATGAGAAGCCTGTATATGGCAACTCAAATATGCACTTCATGGCTACATATTGGGCTAAAGGACTGAGGCTGATGGTCCTTTCAGACAAATTTGTCAAAGTAAATCTGCATTTAATGAAATTACTATTTACTACTTGTTACCACTACTACAAAATATTTGATACATGGACAACCTGGTGCCTGGTTGTATTCCATGATAGGAGTACTGTGTCTCTGGGAAAAGCTAAATATTAAGATGCCATATGTGTGCTCTGCACTTTACGGATACTTGTGCACACTGATCCACAGTCAGAGAACGGGACAAAGGAGGGGGTGGTGTGGCACTGCATTCCATTGTGCAAGTGTTGATGTGTCACCTGTTTGATACTTTCATTTAAGACTGGAATAAAAATAAAAGAATGAAGTAAACACATTGCTTGTGAATCATCATAAAAAAAAAACTTTCTTATCCGATTATGTTTTTTTCCAGTTGATACTTGACATTGCGTTCTCTCTATCCTGTTTACTCATACAGACCCTCAAAGTGGAACCTTACCATGACAGTTTCCTCGCTCGTTACCTCATCCAACGAGCTCTGCGGGTGAGTCATGCAGCATCCTAATATTTGGAGCAACACAACACATATTATATTTGGATTAATATAGAAGATTGTTAGTAGGTGCATCCTTTTTGTCTTTTTTGTTGCTATTTACCCCCCAATTTAAAGAATATTCGTAATTAAACTAGTGCAGTCCCGGTTCAGAGTGCGTGGCCGTACGTGAAGTGAAGAAAAGTGTGGTTTAACGTGAGCATATCCAGCACCCAGCTGCAGAAGTGACCTACAGTCAGTGAGCTCTTGGGCCTGTGAAGCCCTCTGCTGCTGGAGTCAGCAGACCCCTGAAGTCCCGCCCCTGTTGCCCTGCTGCCCCTGCTGCTTCAAAGTGTATTAATATTGAACATGTAGCATGTTCAAATTGCACCAAGTTGTAGAAAGCACTCCATGGGGTTCCCAGCAGCACACCCACCAATTGTGAAGTAGATCGGAGGAGCGTTTCTCGATATCGATACGAAGAACAGACAGACATAGATATCTTGCTTTGTAGATGCATGTTCAGTGTACTATTATTTCTGGTGGAAGACAAATTGGGGAAAACATTTATTTATCAGTCATTTAAAAAAAAGAAGAGAAAAATAGCTCATTATAAAATCGATCGTTGTAAAATCAGCTAATTTACGCAGCTGACCTACATTCAACTGTAGGTGTGCGAGAGGTGGAGGAAGTGACACGGTGTGTTTATGGAATCATAAGGTGGTGAAGGTGCAGGCAGACGAGCAGATGGTCCTGGGGTACGGGGAACAAGAGCAATTAATGTTGTGTCAATGGCAACACGAGGAAAACACAAAAAAACGTCTGAGGCCCGAAGCATTAATTGCCACAGTAGCTGAGACAATAATCTGGTGAAGACTGGGAGGAAAAGCCAGAGCTGAGGAGTTGATGAGTAGATTTTTCGACAGGTGTGTGCAGAGCAGGGAGAGGTGACGAGTCGGTGGATGGAGGGTGTTTAGGTAGACCGGGGCCCGGGTTGACCACAGGACAGGAAGAGACTCACACACACACACACACACACACACACACACACACACACAGAATATAAAGAGTCCATAGTACCACGCTTATTTTTATTACAAGCTGGCAAATATTCAGAGAAAAAGTTTTCTTGAGTGTGCGCCACTTCAGAGCTTTTTTTCCTGCCCTCCTACTTTAGTGACACACAATAGATCAATGCTACTTCATCAGTCAAATCAGAAAGACCTTGACACTAGTCATGTGAGAGTTAGACTCTTTTTTTCTGAATGAACTATTATTAAATAAAGTAATAAGTTAAAAAACTAAGTTAAAACATTCAGTTGTTGGTTTGAGGGTTAATGTTGTTACCATGGTCTCAGCAGAGGAACAGTGAATCTCTTTTCCTCTGCCCTGTCGCACTGCAGCTACATCTGTGTCTGTATCATTCACTCCCCTCACCTCGCATGTCTCCTCCCTCACCGCAGAGCAAGAGAATCGGCCACTTCTTCTTCTGGTATGTCCGCAGTGAGGTGGCAGGGTGTCTGTACTTCCGCCAGCGCATGGCTGTGATTCTGGAGGCCTACCTGCTGGGCTGTGGCCGGGCCATGCTCGACAACTTCACCCAGCAGGTGCAGGCTGTGGAGGCCCTCCGTGGGGTTGCTTTAACGATTAAAAAACTCTACCCCGACAAGACCGACCTTCCTGCTACAGGTGAGACACACCTAACAAAAGACATTCCAACGGATTAGTACGCCACAGATATACTTTTATGGAATGTTGGAGTAAAGTCAAAATCCATTCACCTGTTTTCTTCCACTACTGGGCGAGAGGCTGCAGCTCCTTCTTGGCCAACTTTTTTTTTGTATTGTTACAGCCCAGTATCATGGCAGGTCGTGAAATAATCACAAAATGCAATCTATTAGTTTTGTGTACATGGACCGAAATTGCCCGTTTTTTTTTTGTAGCCCAGGATGAAAACAATGCCAATGGAAAGTCAATTAGGATCCTTTTCCGCGGTGGACCAATTAAACGCACCCACGTGACTCTGTGACGGTCAGAGCCAGTGACGTAGTGTTTAGTATCTACAAAGATATTGGGTGGTAGGAGGGGAGGTGAATGGGTCCCACAAAACACAGGACTTTTAACCACGAGACCAGTGTTCGGCACCAAGCTTTTTTCCTAAAACCTAACTCATGAACTTTTTACAGGCAGTTATTCTGTGTGGCTGAAGGCAACAAGGCTCTAAAGCCTTGGTGCCACAGCACACAGACTAAACTCCTGCAGGCTTCATCATCATCCTATTTAGCTTCTTATTCTCCTTCTTCCGTACAAAACTTTGGGAACTTTGTGGTTCCCACAGCGTTGGAACCACATAAAAAAAATACATCAAAACGTGCGGCCTGATCGGGAATCGTGAGGAATGACTTTTCTAAGAGATTTGCCCGACCTTTAACCCCTAAAAACCCGAAAAACCTGAAAAACGGCGAGAAATGGTCCCATTCACTTGGGGGATTTTGTCGTGAAGAGAGCAAAAAACACAAAAAAACTTTCATCTTTGGAACCACAGTGACTCGCCATACTTTAACGTAGAAAAAAGATTTATAGTTTCAAACATTGACAAAAGTCTGGAGTTTATTTGGCTAAAAGGGCATTTTGATAGCTTGCACGGTTCTCCTCTCATTCTTGTTCAAGTTCAGGAAGATTTTGGGACATTTTCTGACTTTATAATGGATGTGTATTGCGCTGCTCAGAGCGCGTGATGTCATCGCCAGAGTGAAGAGGCGCTTCAGTTTCTTGTGAAAAAAATATTTGTATTTTGCCACAAATTCTACAATTTTCACTCTTCATACACCATTTGTGGATTAAAACGTAGGAAATATTGTGCTTGTCGTACACATATGACTACGGAATCCAAAAGATTCACACATTTGGCTAGAAATGTCTGAGAGTGAGAGGAAATCGACCTCTCTGCTCCTAAGAGACCCATGTTAACTCTGACTCCAAAAAGATCTCGCACAGACAACTGTACCAGATTTCTATTCTGCCATAAAAGCCACTTTTTTTACACTACAGACCCAAATTTCACACTATCTGTTCATCAAATCATCCTTCCTCTCAATCTCGGCAATCGAAACAATAGGAGCTACGGTTATATGAGATTTGAGATAATTGGACAGGTTTTAACTCCATGTTAAGCGGATGGAACTCTAGTCTCTGAAGTAATCACCATGGAAACCCTTGATGTGGGAGCACACAGTTGTTTGTGGTGAGCTAATTAGTGCAGTTAGACACACACACATACTGACATACAGACACAGACAGACCCTGACACACAAACACAGACACACGCACACACCTACATAAATGACTTTCATATTCAGTAAAAGGCATTGTAACACCTCCTATCTGTCTGCCTGTCTAGCGCGATGCTAACGCAATGCTAAGACGATGCTAACGTGATGCTAACGCAATGCTAGTGCAATGCTCACGAGATGCTAACGAGATGCTAACGTGATGCTAACGCAATGCTAGTGCAATGCTCACGAGATGCTAGTGCAATGCTAACGAGATGCTAACTAAATGCTAACTAAATGCTAACGCGATGCTATCGCAAAGATAGCATGATGCTAGCGTGATGCTAACGAGATGCTAACGCTAACGAGATGCTAAGACGATGCTTACGCAATGCTAATTCGATTGCTAAAATGGTAATGTTGCCGTATATATATATTGCAACGTCTTACGGCAGTCGCAGCCACACAGTCAAAATTTCTCTGAAATTTTCTAGTTAAAGGTACTGTCTTGGCCCCGCCGGCTTGACAGAGAGAGAGAAATGAGATTGGTGTGTTTCAAATGTTAAATCTGGGCACAACTCACTCGTGGGTCTTCAAACACAGACCCTCTTCTGCTTTGAGGATCCCTTTCGTCATGGTTTTTGTGGTTGTTAGTCTCCTTGTTGAAGTGTGAAGAGTGTCACATGTTTAGTACCTTAAGGTATAAATAACACATGAATCTTAGGCAAGTTAGACCATGTTGTTTCCTAACACCTATTATTATTATTTTGTTATTATTGTGCTATTGTGCAGGAGCTTACAAGTATTTAGCCTCTTTGATGTTGCCCTTTGATTAACCCACCTGTTGAGTCCCGTTTTATTTCATAGGATTGCGATGTACGTTTTACACAATGCCATTAACTTCCTCCTTTGTCCTCACTCACTACTCTGTGTCATCACCAGGGGCCCCTCCGACCCCCAGCCACTACTCGGCGACCATAGTGTTTTGGCTCGCAACTAACAGAACTACCAGTATACACACTGCTGCGTACCTCTCGGCCGCTGATCTGCGGATCACTGTTCTTGTTTAGGAAGGGTGTGTTTGGCAACTGCTAACAGCTAACAGAACTATCAGCACACACACACACACACACACACACACACACACACACACACACACACACACACACACACACACATACACAAGATTCAAGATGTCAAGATTGTATTGTATTGTTTTCTAAACGGCCACTTGGAGCGGACTGATTTAAGTCCTCGACTTCTCTAATTTATTGAGCTCTTCATTTGAAATTTCTACAGGTCTCTCATTTTTTTGATTTCATGTTCTCCTCATTCCTCTTCCAAACATTCATCAAAAACCCTCCCTGCCATGCAAGTCAAAACTAAAAACAAAATGTTCCATTTTCCATCAATATTGAAGGCTTTTGTTCCAGCAGTGGCAGTTACGCGTCACAACGTTGCCATGGAAACGGCGGAGTAATGTTTTTAGTGATGAGCACGGCGGCGGCTACCTGTGCTGTCCAGTGGTCCAATCAGATTGCTTGGTTGGAACCACTTGTTGTATAACATGAGCTAGTGAGCGAGTATTTGTGGCAGCAGGACGGTGTATGAAGACGAACACCTTCTCCTCCACCCATCAGGGATTGGCTAATTGTGTGTAGCTCCCTTAATGTTCAGGAGCCTACGCTAAGAAATCCCCCTCCTCCCTTCCCCTCATCCCTTCCCCTCCCCCCAACCAATTTGTATAAGTGTGTCTTTGTGTTTCTATTTCTTCAGCTCCCCTCAAGCTTCAAGAGCTTCTTAAAAACAGTAATCTACCGAATGAATTCCTGCTGCCCTTTGACCCCCGGATCAAAGCTGGATGGATCCTGGTAAGCCTCGCTAATGCTGCTCGTGTGTGGTGCAAATTGTGAGTGTGTTGGCGAGTCTGATTATGTCTAAAATATTCCCAGTCAGGCAGTGAATGAAGCAGAGTTTGTGTGCAGGCTCGTGTGCTCAGATGGATGGATGGATGTTAGAGGGATGACACTTTTAGATATACCTATTAAAAGTAATCAAACTTTAACAGTTTTAAGGCTTTAGTCCACTGCAGACCTTCAATAAAACCCATTGCCTGTAAACTGTCAAGCTCACCACGAACAAAACAAATCCGTTCTCTTTGTACCCCTCTCGTCCAGCTGGACAAATGCAAAGTGATGGCCTCCAGGAAGAAGCCGCTGTGGCTGGAGTTCTCTCCCATGCCGTCGCCCACCTCTGCTACACCCGTGGGAATAATCTTCAAAGAGGGGGACGACCTCAGACAGGACATGCTGATCATTCAGGTCCAAGAGAATTTATTTTATCCTTAATTATTCATCTCACTGGAAAATAGATACTGTTGTTGTCTTATGTCGGTGAATACATCCTTACCTTTCGGATAAACCTGGCTCTGTGCGTCTTCCTGTCCAGACGCTGGTGGTGATGGAATCCATCTGGCAGGAGAAGTCTCTGGACCTTAACCTCGTTCCGTATGGCTGCATCTCCACGGGACACAACATCGGTCACTTTTACATTTATTATCAATTTCCTCCATTCGCTGTTTAGCTACGCTGTCTGAAAGTTTTTTCTGCAAATCAGCAACTGCTTATAAAGTAATTAGACCTAAGTAAACCCTACTTAGAATAACCTGGAGTGTTGGCTCCATTTTCCCCGTTTTTACTATATTCCATAGTTTTCTTCAGGGCGAGAAATTACAGACCCATAAATACAGCATTACCGTTTTATTCACCAACATGAAGATAATCTTCACAAATTTTATGATTTTTGAAGCGTGAAGGCCATCGACCGAAGTAAAAAGCGAACGTTAGGCTATAAAGGAACTACACCACGGTCGCATGACTTCATGTCACCACTGCTAAGCTGGTTTCGGACTTGTGTCCGGGCGTGATGACGTTTAGTCTCACTTACGCACCTTTTTTAAAGACACATAAAAGCTTCAACATGCCTGACGTATTTTATGTTGTAGAACAAAAACCTTATTTCAGGCATCTTACCAAACACCCATTAAAAAAGAAACATGACTTCGAAATGAGTGTGGAAAGTGCTAAAAATGCGAACTCATTTCTACAGCTCTTTTCTGGTTTAGTGTGACATGTGGCGTGGGTGGTGTGTCTCCAGGTGGATTTTTGCGGGTCGCTCCGAGTCAAAAGTTTCCCGCTCCTCCCCTGATTGGTGGAGCTTCTTTTAGTAGTTGGATGTTGGAACATAAATAAGAAATAAAGAGGGACTGAGTAGGGCAGAACATGTGTAATGCACAACTCTTTTCAATACTGTCCTTTAAACGCATATGTATAATTTCCAGCACCCAGGCTTCAAGGAACGTCCTATGGAAAGTGACATGAACAAAACAACGACAACAAAAAAGTGAAAATCAAGTTTCTCCTCGACAGGTAT
Organism: Ophiodon elongatus; assembly: GCA_016806645.1. NCBI lineage: Eukaryota > Metazoa > Chordata > Actinopteri > Perciformes > Hexagrammidae > Ophiodon > Ophiodon elongatus. The sequence goes on along the minus strand of JACSYO010000592.1, from coordinate 1,247,889 downwards.
GATCGAGATCGTGAGGAATGCAGTGACCATCGCCGCTGTCCACTGGAGCCAGGGAGGAACGTCAGCAGCCTTCAAGAACGATGCTCTGTTCGAGTGGCTCAAGTCCAAATGTCCACTCCAGGAGATAGTAAGTAATCTGGAGGAAATTCAAAGGCCAGCAGTGGACCCTAATGAAAAATAGGCCTGCTCCAGTCAAGCCTAAGTATTTAAGCTTAAATTACATCGGTCTGTGCAACTGCCCAATTTCAAGCTCTGATCATTTTTTATTTCAATTTTCGTCTGTGCTCATACAGAGAAACTATATATATTTTTTCCAGTGGACACATCTTGTCATTAGATGTCCATACTTTCACTTTAACTGTCATGAATATTCAAAATCTTGGGCGGACTTGGAAGAGAATTTCTGGATTCAGTTGGTTATAATAAAATCAATTTAATAAAACACAGTAACACAGTGCATAATTCTCAGCTGAGGGATTCTTGTGCCAAATGACCGTCCACAGACCCTCTGAGAGAGTTAGCTGTCTATGATCATTGACCCAAGAGACTCAGAATGGGTGTAGTACATGGGGTTATATTTTATTACAACCTAACATAACCTTCCAATTCAATTCAATTCAATTCAATTCAATTTATTTTGTATAGCCCAAAATCACAAATTACTAATTTGCCTCAGAGGGCTTTACAACCTGTACACATACGACATCCTCTGTCCCGGGACCTCTCATCGGTTCAGGAAAAACTCCCCCAATGAAACCTTTTCACAGCTTGCCTGAATTAAGAGTGTAGACCGGTTGACTTTCAGTCCTTTGCATTTCAAACATATTAATTGCATAGCGTCTGTAAAGGCTGCATTTGCTGCCACGTTACCAATTGTGTCACTGCTGTGATCTCAGCACTACAAGACCGTGGAGAGATTCGTGCAGTCCTGTGCTGGTTACTGTGTGGCCACGTATGTGCTGGGTATAGGAGATCGACACAATGACAACATCATGATCACAGACCAAGGTATGCGTCACATTTTTGGATTCACATTCCCACAAGCTGTTAGTTGAACTCCACTGAGTAAACATGTAAACAATCCAGATAGCGTAAATCTCACTGAGAGAGTGACTGAAAGAGGGAAAAGATGAAGGAATGAACAACACGCTGAGTTGTGAAACCCACGTGAGGTCGATTAACGGACTGATTTAAAAGCTTTTCTTATCTCCCGGGGCCTCTCAGGGAACCTGTTTCACATCGACTTCGGTCACATCCTGGGTAACAGGAAGTACTTCCTTGGCGTGAGCAGGGAGCGTGTACCATTTGTCCTCACACCTGACTTCCTGCATGTCATGGGCAGGAGCAAAGGGCGCAACAGCCTCTACTTTCAGCGGTTCAGGGTGAGAAGCTCCGATTGAGTGCATGTGTGTGTGTGGGGGTGTGTGGTTGTGTTTGTTTGTGTGCAATTATATTGATGCTTTAATTTCGTGACAAGGCTGCAGTTATTTTTTTTCCTATTGATCTATCCTATGAAAAGACTGAAACAGACTAAAATGCATTAGTGTGTCTGTCAATGATTCCCAGCTTTCATACCCTCTCTGTGGCTCGCAGCATCAAGCCTATTTGTTCGTACAGAAGGCGTACGTTCACAACTTTATAAAAAAAAAGCTGTATGGTTGTAAAGGCTCAGTAACAGGCATACACATACTTGTTAGTAAGCTCTTTGTTGGTTTGGTGTTATCATGGGATTTATTGACAGTAAGAAAAATATGGAATATATCCACTATCTGCCATAATGGAAGGTGACCTGACATTTTTACCTGCTATGGCCAACATTTACCTTGTATTAGTCAGGTGGCTGCAGCTTGTTTCAATCACCTCACCTAACCAATGAGGCTGGGTGTAGTCCGAGGGGAAACCGGCTTAAATCTTTCAACCAGAGAGGGCAGCAAAACACTGCTTTTCAGCCTGGAGTTAAGTTACTCTTTTACTGTGTTGAAATGTCATTGAATACACGAGTAAAGATCTTTGCAGTGGCCGACTCAGGCCGTCTGAGGGGCCAAAAGGCCACCAGCTGCTTGCGATGGGGCACGTTGTTATATTCACTGGAGGAACACACTAGAGGGCACTGCATGACATGTCCTCACTGGAAAGACACCCCACATGGTACTGCATCTTTACTGGAAGGGCACTGCATCTGGGCACTGATTGAAATAGATACAAATGAGCATGAGTCATTTTGTGACCATTTTTTGTGTTATTTTTTTAATCACATCTTTTCTGTAACTCCTAACTTCTATGGGATGGATGAATATGTGTGTTGCATAAGTGAAGGGACTAAGTGAATCCACTGTGCGTATCTGCCTATATGTGTAAATGTACTGTAGATATTTGTCAGATATTGTTTCCTACATCCTATTATCTTTTGTCCTTATTTCCTTATGCTTTTCTCCTTGTCCTCCATTCCTTGTCTTGTCTTTCTCACTGGCCCACATTAGGACACTTGCACCCAGGCGTACCTCTCCCTGCGCTCGCACTCTCGTCTGCTGGTCACCCTTTTCTCCCTCATGCTGCTGACGGGCATCCCGGAGCTGAGCACTGCAGAGGACATGCGCTACCTGCGGGAGGCGCTCCAGGAGGAACAGGGCGAGGCAGAGGCTAAGGAGCATTTCCTCCAGCAAATCTATAAGTGTGAGCAGCTGGGCTGGACTGTGCAGGCCAACTGGTGGATCCACATGGTGGCCGGCATCAAGTAGATTGTTGTTTTGATTAGAAATTTTGAAATCGTGCTGCCTCAGGTGGGAATATATTAATGTCTATCTGTAATATTGTTTTGCTTTTTTTGTGGTTGTTTTATATTGTTTATTTTGATGTATCATTTCTATACTCATGTACTCCCTCACTGCGGCGGTTTTTATAGGCTTTTAGCACAAAAGATGCTCTTCCACCTTTCTAAACAGGGCGAGTTGACAGCAAGTCAAGATCAAGGCACGTTTGTCTACTCTAAAGGTACGGGGAAGTTTACCTTCCATCCAACCGAAATGAGCTGCATTGTTATTTTATTTAAATATATATAGCAAATATAGTGTACTGCAACATTAATGGGGAACTCTTGAACATTGATTTTACATATCAAAGTTTAAAGGTGATGGCAACTGTGAAAAGTGAAAAAAGTTGTATAAAGCCAGTTAGCGTCAGTTGTTAACTGACTAGACCTTTGTGGCCCGCTCCTTATACGCTTGAGGCTGCAAACTGTTGGAGGTCCAGTTGCATTGTGGGTAAGAAAGGCACCAGGTTTTGACAGGGAAGAAGAATGTGTGGAATAAAAAAAGACCATATCTCTGCTTTTTGCTGCGGTTTAAAACCCTTTTTCTAAACTGTCACTGTGGGTCAGAGTGCAAAGCTAAAATGGACGGAGTCCTCTTTGAAGGGTGGAAACCCACCAAACACAGCAAGCCGGGTAGAGCTGCTGGCTTCCACTCATTTCTAAGAGAAGCAGTAAATCTCTCTTGGGGAGCATAATAGGCGGGAAAACATTCAATTCAATGAACAGACCTTTTTCTTTTACTGTATTTTAGGTGTTAGTCTGGGACAGAGTTAATCCGGTGAGCTCTATGTGCACATGAATGAGAAATTATTTTAGGTAATTGATATGTTCAGTCATGTAATTCTGAATCTTTTTGATCATGTAACACTGACCTCGAGCTTGACAAAATCACAAAAGAGCTCGGAGATTCATCTGGTTCCCAGGCAACTAATATCGCACAAGGGAAAGATATATTTCATGCGTCACACAAGACTGGTAGACATTGATCAGAGGAAGAGCTCATTTACAAAAATGAGGACGTGACTTGACTGCCTTGCGATATACAAGGTTGATTAATAAATTCTAAAAATCCCAGATTATAAAAAAAAAGAAATTACACACTATGCATATTTATAAGGCTGTGTGTCACATCATTTAGAATAAATAACTAATAGGGTGACATCCACAATGGTACACTCCTTGTCTTGTTATACCACTAAATACTAAAATAAGCTTTATATGAGATGTGTACAATGAGACATGGACATCCATGAGTCACATATAATTAGATGCCTTTTATAATGTCATCAGATCCCAGATATGAAATTCATCCACGGCTGCTGTAATGAGGCCGCAGTAGTTGCGTGACAAATGTACACACAAAACTACTCCACATCATGACCTGAGCACTGCATTTTTAATACAAGCATTTTGTTTTTTTTTACATTAAACTTATATTTTCATCCAGTTCAGTCCGAGGGGCAAGTCATTTCACTCGTCATGAAGAGAAGCGCTCAGCCTGTGAACATACGTGTTGGAGGGTCTAATGAAAAGATGCTTTAGAGTTGCATCATGGGAAATGTAAGATTCAATATTTTGGAGCTTGTCCCATACTAGGGACTGAAAGTCAGAAAAACTTAACCACTGCTGCTTCAATTTTTACTTATTTTTTTATTCTGCTTCTCACTAGTACCCCAACTGCAGTATGTAGTTTTTTTTATTTTAATTTTAACAACAAGACAGAACAAATTAGGAAATCAACATACACATTTGGTCAAATTAAACAACAAAGATTTTCTTGTTGACCCAGCATAAACACATATATCTTTGACAAAAACAGGAAAAAATGAATAATAGTAAAATAAAATAACTAAAAATGTATTTTTTTTGCAAAGCTTGTGGAAGGTGACTCGAAAGAGTCCGACTCGATTTGTGTTCGTATCTTCAACAGTTGTACTGCATTGAATAAAAACCTCTTGAGACGTAATGCGTCGTCTTTAACATTTTCTCATCTCGTAACTGTGGACCTTGTGGTCCCACAACAACTCTCATGGTGATGCAAGTAAAACCCATACTGTACATGCATAGCATTGGTGCAGAGGAAAAGTGCCTGGGGAGAAATGTATAGGGAGAGGAGGGAGCAGGGATCAGGGGGTCAGGGTGGGCCTCAGGGTAGACGGACAGACGGACAACGTGACTACCATGGCCCAGGGACAACATGGATTGCTTTGCTTGCTGTTACCTTTCCACCCCGTCTGTCGCCCTGTTTGTCCGCTCTCTTACCTGTTTGTCAGTACCTAGTTGCTCTTGCCGATTCATTTGTCCTCCTCTTGTCAAAACATTATTTTCCTTCGTCACGTTTCCAGATCCTTTTGCTCCACTCCCTCTTCACCTGTGACCTTTACCTTGATTCAAGTTAGCCTTTAACTTTAATTAGTTGATAAGACCTAAAGACATGGCATTGGTCATTATGATCCACGAGGGACATGAAAGTTCACCGCCTTCATTGTTGACAACTTGCTGAACATGGTAATTCCACGCTGTCTGATAATTATCAGACACACTTGTGTGTTGTGTTTGTGTCAAGCATTGTCATGTTTTAAAACAAGAGCTTGTTGACAAGGCATAAATAAACCAAAAGCTGTCTCTTAATTAGATCCAAAAGGAACATTATTTTTTTTGCTATCCTAGCCCCAGATTGACCCAGCTATACATAGGTTTTACATGTAAGACTTTTGCATTGAAATATATATATATAAATAAGCCTGTAGTTTTTCTTGTACAGAAAACAGCTGCCCTGGAGGCAAATTAGTGCAGTACTCGAGACTTGGGGTCAGTTGTTGTCATTAGTGCTATTAGTAGCTTACAGTTTGTGGTCTGTGTTAAGCTAACGTTAGCGGCCATTCCGTGGTTGCTTAAAGACGCTAAAAAAACGCTCAGAGAAACCGAGGAGAACTACAGAGTTCGTAACTATTCTTTGTAACATCGTCATTACAAACAACCTCTTTCACATTACACCCAGTCAGTTGAGCCATCGTTCACGTAAAAATATTGCCCAATATTCCATAAGAAAAAGAGGCCAAGGTGAATCTGTTGAGCACAAAAGTGAGTTATTGGCACAAAAGACGAGCAAAAGTTCATGCTGTTACCGATAGCACATCATCAATCAAGACATGCCAGATGCAACGCAAAGTAATTGAGCTTGAAGAGACATCGTAGGTAAGTAATATCTGTATCTTTTGGTATCCCAAGGACACAGGAAAGGTGAATTATTGCAGCAAAAACAGACTTGTAAAAAGAGAACTAGTTTAACCCCACAAAACTGATTATGGTCAGTTTTTGTATGGTTTGAAATGAAAACAAAAGTGCTGAAGAAAGCATTGCAAAAGAAAAACTGTCCAGAAACAAAGGTGCTGAGTGCTGAGTGCTGAGAGAAAAGACGAGGTTCATGGTGGGCACTCAAAGCAAAGAACAATTGAGCAGGGACATGGCATCTGTACCAGAGGAGATGTCAAAGCTAATGCCCTTGAAGAAGCAAGGGAGAATGAAATTGTACGCACAATTGGTTTCAAATTACAAAAATACGTAGAACTGGATCTACTTTGGAGGTTGTTTAAAACCTGAGGCATCTTTTATTTGTTTGCTATTGTAGAGATGAGGATTTGCTAATTCCCCAACCAGCAGGGAGGAGAGAAAAAATGTCTTGCATATGTTTCCTTCTCTGTGTTATTTATGTATTATATTTTCAGTTCAAACCACTCGGTGGTTTTAGGTTGCATCCCGTGTCAGTTATAAACCTGCCCACAGCCTAAAATGTTGGTCTTGCAGAAAACAACGGAAGACAAAGTTCCTGCTTCAGCTTCCAGACCTGGTCGGGATGTCCAGTGGAGGCTTTGTGTCGCCTTCAGGGCCAAAGCAACGTTCAATGGGGAAACTTCAATTTGACCGACCAAGGGTGTAAATTAATCACTCTCTCACTCAGTGTCTCACTCTGTGACGTCCAGGTGTCTTTTACTATGAAAAGTTATCCAATGACTGTAGGAAATGAAACCCAATGACTTTGGTTATGCCTACTAGCAGCACCATGAGGTTGACAATTATTGCGATGCAATTTGGTACACGAAGATAAAAAAAAAAAAGATCTTTGTGATATCTTCCTTTAAGTACACTTATACATTTGAAAAGAACCCCCTTTGTGTGTCTCATTCAATGTCTTTGTCTCTAACTACCAAATGTACCCTCTCTAACTTCTGTCACTTGGCATGTCCATGTCTCTATATGGTTGCCATACCAATGTGCTTGGAGCTGCAGTGGCCCGCGGCTAACCAGTCATGACACCGCCCCACCGCCCGGCATCACTTGTCCCCCAAATGGTGTCGTCTCCCTTTGCTCACATGTCCTCGTTTCAATCCCCCAACAACTGAACTCTACGCATGCATGTGTGCATTAGACTTGCGGGTCAACAAGTGGACGGAAGGAATGTTGTCTCTACGTGTGAAGCACATGTCAGTGAGGAGAATAGGCAGATAAAAGAGGACTCGTGCCCCCTCCTTGTTCTGTAGTAGGCTCGCACAGCCAGACTGCATTGAGCGAGTTCAGTTTCCGTTATGGGATTCCGGTCTGGAAAAACACCATGTGAGAATCCAATGGGTCCAGTATTGCCTTTAAATAAAACAACTGCGTGTCAAATTCATAAACAGAGTGTGGATAATCAAAAGGGGGAAGTTTGCACGGCAACTTCTGTGGTTGTCCTTGAATCAAATACCCACACAGTGTCGATAAGACCTCTCTAAGTTGGACCTTGATTGTCATCTCCCTTTAACCCACATATGTTTCAACATAGAAATAGAATAGGAGTTGACATTGACCCGTTTTTTCCCCAAGGTCATGAGAGTAGTACAAAAGAAAATGGTGATTGTTGTTCGTTGTTATGGTCAGTGGGACTGTAAAGTGTTGGTGCAGCTCGTCAGAAAGAGAGCCGATGAAGCTTCCTGAGACAGATGGCTGGCTCGTTAGCTGGGTGGCTTGCCCTCCTCCAGAGCGACACGGAGTGAGATGGAGGGACCATTAGATCCAGCGCTGACGCCAGCCGCCAGCTCACCAGTGTAGCATTAAAGCTAGTAAGCTATCTAACTAGCGAAACTGGCAAGCTAGCTAGTTGGCTAGCTAGCTAGTTTGCTAGTTCCACCATGCTGTAATGCCACACCGGTTAGAGAAAATGAGCTGAACGAAGTTGTCACTCCCCTGGTGATAGCATTGTGCTTCCCTACGCTGTGACAAGAGTGTTTGGAGCGTTCCGTTTTTTTCATTTGACTCATTTACTACGGCTTTAAACGCATCGTAACGTTACTACTCCACTGCTCGTCTTAGTCATTATTGCAAAACCTCACCTCAGTGAGTCCGACTCGCTGTAAGTCATACGACTATAACATACCAAAATTACGACTGGCAACGGAACACATATAAATGGCCGCCACTCTGACCATCCTGTTATGTTGACTTGAATGGGAATGTCCTTCATGCTCCCATTCTATTTCTATGATTGTCAATTACAAGAGAAAAGAAAGCTGTTTCGCTATTAAAAAATACTCTTATTTGGTAAACGGTAAATGGTAAATGGACTTGTATAGCACTTTTCTAGTCTGTCGACCACTCAAAGCGCTAAACACTACATCTTCATTCACCCAGTCATACAATGATGGCAGTGCAAGGTGTCACCGTTCCCAGCAGGACTATCTAATCGTTCATACCTTTAGTGACTTTGACAAATAACCAATTTATATCTCAAAGCCACTGGGGTGCGAACGGTAGAACTTGTTCGGACGTGTGTTATGCCACAAACAAATCACTGTCTGGCTCTGTGTCTCTTTCAATCTGTTGATCCATTTATTCCGCTGCTCGTGATACCATAGCATAAAATCAGCAATGTTCAAATATACTTTCAATAAATTAATCATACATGCTAGGTAACTGCACAACACAGGATTCCACAATACAGGATAAGAGACAACCTCCACGACCACGTTGACACGACCAATTGACACAACCATGTTGACCCAACCACGGTCAACAACTGTTTGCTTCCGTTCACACACACCTTGTTCTCATTACCAGGCACTAACCTATATGCCCTATCCTGTTAATGTGCCACCCTGTGTTCAATGTAGGAACTTCATGTCCAAACTCACCCTGTGTTTCCCTCAAAGATAAAAGAAAGCAACAAAAATACATTATGGCTCCAACAATACCCATTCATACACCGCAGGCTCAGCCTACAGGATCATTTTGGGGTTAAGTGCCTTGTCCAAGGACCCATGGACATGGACTACCACTGAGCCACAGTCGCCCCCCTTTGTCATGTAACAAGAGATACTGAACGATTAACACAGAGACACAAGATTTGAACTTGGGATGTGTATTATAAGAGGCTTGGCACCCACGCACTCCTCCTACAGGGAGCTGAATTAAGGCAAGTAAAACCTTTCACACAGCCCTGATGAAGACCCCTGTCTTTCGCAACGCGATGGTCATTTTGAATACATATTGCTACGTAAAAAAATAAAGGCATATTCATTTTGCACAAACCCTATTCTCTAAGGACACTTGCATGTTATTCTCTTTTGAGACCATATTCCACCCAGGCAATAAGTCCTTCAGAAGATTGAATAAATATATTCAAATAGATTTAAATTTCAAAACAAAGGACACTCTGGGGGCAACTTCAACAGTAGAGCTGTTTCCTCACTAGAGGGCAGACATTCACCATCATCATCCATAAATACAAAAGGAAAAGGACTTGTTGTCAGTGAAGAAATGGGGTATCGCAGACTGAAGTAACATCTGTGGTGTAACACGGAGGTACACCTTCAAATAATACAGATGCTTCAGTCATTACTCTGCAAGAATGTTGACAAGACCTCAAATTAACTTTCAACAAAAAGCAGCCTCGACAACAGGAATCTAAAGTAAACTCTGAATTATAAATTTTTGTGTCACCTTGTGTTACTGTGAGCACTTTGGCATCACATGGCGTAACAGGCAAACCCTTGACAGGTCCAGGTTTGGAACATTTAGGAGAATTTATTGGCAGAAATGGAAAATCATATTCATGAATATGTTTTCATTCGTGTATAATCACCTGAAACTAATAATCGTTGTGTTTCCGTTAGCTTAGAATGAGACCTTCATGTCTACCGTTGCTCCTAAAGAGGTGTAATTATGGTATGGATGGCCTCTGAGGGAGGGGGAACAGCTTACGGTATGGCAGTCTTGGAAAGGGAGGAGTGAGCAGAGGGGTTTTCAGCTGGTTGCAAGTACCGCTAGATGGCACTAAATCCTCCACACTTCACCTTTAAGGGGCAGTTTTGATAACCTAAATTACTTTCTACTTGCTCCACCGTTGGTAATCCCTGTGTTTACAGTGTGCAGGAATAAAAGATGATATGAATTACTCACCACTGGTGAATTTAATGCATAAACATCAGCTCCAGGCTACAGATTTCAGCCAGCTGGCCGCCTGTCAAACACAAATGAACTGAAGTAAACGAGGCCAGTGAACAGGAACATTTAAAACCACAATATAATGCTTCCCTCTCCTCTCAGACCTGGAAAATTTGCACATCTACTGATCTTTAAACCGAGAACACGTCCGCACACACACACACACACACACACACACACACACACACACACACACACACACACACACACACACACACACACACACACACACACACGCATGCATGCATGCGCACACACTCACACAAATTACACGAAAGCACGTGTAGAATGAAAAGAAGAGGTTTTTCGCTTTCTGAGCGTACGTAGCAATCAGGTAAAACACCTCCTCCAGGTGTTTTCCCGTCCCAACAGCATAACTGAACAAATTACAGCCCCCGCTTCCAACCAGAACCCTCCTAAAACTTTTTCTCAGCTGTTCTGTCACAGTTTTTCAGCTCAATATCCATTGCCGTCTCTCTCTTTGTTTGTTTCTTTGGCTGATCCACTAAACTCCATTTGTTTTTTGGGGTGTTTTTCTTGATCACTGTCCTTGATGCTTGCGTATAGAGGCACGTACAACCGGCCTATATTCACCTAGAAATGTGTAGGTTCTGTACTTGCTGTTTACTTTCATGTTTGTCTTACAGGAGTATACTTCCGCGCGGAATTGCTGATAATTATGGATTCCAACCATTCCTGGGCTTCACCTTGCACAACCTGCGCCGGCTCCTGACAGCGTGCTTCACAGCTGCTCCTCTGTCTCTCTGTCTCTCTGTCTCTCTCTCTTTCTCCATCACACTCTGCCTCTTTTCAGACTCTCACCCCAGTCCCAGTGTGTGAACACATTGATTTCCCCCCAAGTGTATCCCTCTCCATCTCCCTTTGTTCGGCTCCAAACAACATTTTCTCATTTCATTAACAGCTTACTATATTGGTCACATGCTCAAAGATCCCGTCAGACCTTGACACACACACACACACACACACACACACACACACACACACACACACACACACACACACACACACACACACACACACACACAATCACACAATCACACACATAAACACACACATGGACCTCTTGTAAAGGAGACTGTCTTCGCATTAGGGCGGCTGCTAGTTATATGTGGGATATGTGATATGTATCGGTTCACTTGGCTGGCACCACATAATGAGCTTGGCGATGGAGATTGTCATCATCTCTTGATAATTCCCATGATACAAATCCTGTCAGCGATGAGTTCTCTTATTATCTTCCCCCCGTGAAGCAAAAACAGGGAGCTGCACGATATGTTGCTTAGATTCTGTGTGGCCACTTTAATATGGGAAAGAATCATATGGGTCAATAGAAGTAACAAAAAAACAATCAATCACATGGGCTCATTATGGAAAGGAAAAATAAAAATAAAATCTTACTGTGTCTGTCCACTTGGACTATTAGAGTCCCATAAGGTCTAATTTCACATAAAGATAATTTTGCCTCTATCTGGCTCTTATCATAGAGAGGGTTGAGCCAGCAGCTTGCAGCAAACAGTGCTGACAGAGCTAACAGCTAAAGGCGGAAAACTGCTATATGAGAGCAAGTGGAGAGCGGCGGCCGTGAGCTGACCTGTGGGGCACGCTCACATGCACGTACATGCACTAAAAGCATGTCAACAATTTTTTAATAAATGACCATAAGCAAGGTAAAATCAAAAATGTATCCGGGGATGCCAGTGTGAAAGAACACATGAGGCCCATTGGCATAACTTCTAGAAAGACGAATTAAGGTTACAGCGGTATACTGTGTAAGTAAAAAGATTGTGCAGCATCTGTGATAGACAGAATTATAAAAAAAAAAAAAAATTAAAAGCACAGGTGCAGCTTTTCTTTTCACCTTGACCTTTTCAGTTTCACTTTTCTTGCTGCCAGGTGAAAAGTCACTTTTCTCTGACCATCAAATTGAAATGTATTCCATCCTGTCAACAAAAACAGAAAGTGTTTATATATGAAATTGCTTTTGCTTGCTTGCATTCAAGTGCCGGTCAAGTTGAAGTTCACAAAGTCCAAGAGCGTTTCTGAATCAGTGAGTAATCTTTAACTGGAGCAGTGGGCTCGGCCTCACGGGACTGGGTGGGGTCCCGCAGCGCGGACGGGACTCTACCTGCTCCCGTTCACGGTGTAACAGTCCAGCGTGAACCCCGGCTCCACCTCCTCGCGCCGGGTCGAGCCCTGTTACTGTAGCCGGAGACCGAGCTCATTCAGGCGGGGAAGCCGCTGCGGGACGGGCGCTTGTCGGGGAGTGTGTGTGTGTGTGTGTGTGTGTGTGTGTGTGTGTGTGTGTGTGTGTGAGAGAGAGAGAGAGAGAGAGAGGGAGAGAGAAAGTTTGTGTGTGGGACAGAGACAGAGAGGAGTCGCAGGAAACTACCGAGCAGGTGAGCGCTCCACCTTATCCTTCCGTCTTTGCTAGCATGTCTCTCAGGACCTGACGACCAATAACGGCAAATATATATATATAGACAATATATGTATAAGTTACATATATATTTTACCACGATATTCCGACAATGACATGTTTGTCTGAAGCGCGTGCAATATTGAACCATATCACCTTATCCCTGTGGTACGACTGTGATATTGTTATCGGGAATTAGAAATGTGGCTTTTGGGGAACTTTGTGGTGGGTTTTTTTTATGCTAGGCTAATTTATCTTTGGGGCTGTTAGCTTGCTAACATGTTTATGACGCGTTAGTTGACCACTTGTTAGCTTAACTAGTGCTGGTGGTGAGCAAATACAGTTTTCACAAGACTTTAGTCAAAATAAATAAAAAGTGTATAATATATAAATAAATAAATAAAATATAAATAAATATGTGTGTGTATATATACACATATTTATTTATATTTATATGTAAATGTATGTATATATATATATATATATATATATATATATATATATATATATATATATATATGTATATATATGAGCTGTTTAACATTCATCTGCTGAAGTAAGAGAGTGTCATTGTGCAAAGAGTTTAAGATGAAGTTGATTTTGTGCCATCACAACTACTTTGTGAGCCAATCCTGATCCAATTTGCAGTGAAATAGGAGACATTGTGACATCCTAATCCGGTAGTTTTAGCTTTTTAAATGAGAAATATTTGTACTTAGACTTTCGATTACAATTTCTTTTCGCAATTTTTTTTTTGACCAAATCAAACAAAAGAGTATAGAAAATAAAATACAGATCTAACAAAAGTTGTGTTTGTCTACAACTGAGGTTCAGAGTTGAAGGTGGGATACCTGATGAATGTGTGTGTTTGTGTGGAGCTACTCTGTCACCGACACCGGCGGGTCGCTCATGGCTGGGAGGCAGAGTTCTGACACTGTTGCACACATTCCTCCCAGATTAACCAACAGCACAGATTAATGGAGTGCAGAGCTCAGATTCACCATCGTAAAAGGGTTTGAATGATATTCAATGTGCAGGTGAAGAACAGGCCGCATCATTGAGACTGAGATTGAGTATAGTGTGTTGTTTCTTCAACACTCGTTCCCGTCCGCTCACGCTCAGCACCAATACATATCCATAGGCGTGACCTTGAAAAGCATGTTTTCCTGCGGGGCTTTATCAGCCGAGGAGCATTTCTAGAAATGTGGACAACTTTACGTTTTGCTATTATTTCCCTCCTGAATTCAAGAATGTCATATTGCCATTTATTTCTTTTCACTTGTCAGGGTATTTATTCCGACGTGTGTGTTTGGAGGTGCATGTTCCCATGGCTCTTAGTCTTGCTTTAATCAGCTCAAGGACCAGGCCTCTCGCCCTACTGCTTAGATCAACTCTAACCTGAAAGGTTAAGAGGATCCACGAGTCGCTCAGGCTGGTAGAGCTGGCTGTGTCGGAGAGAGGGACACTGGCTGTGCTTCCTCTCTACAATTAAGTCACTTTAATGGAAATCAGTGCTGGCATGTGTTTCATTGTAGGTTTCATCCGGTATGAGTGCTCACATGGTAGTGGTGCTAATGTTTTTTAATTGATTTAGAGTTCCAGTGAAACGGAAGTCAGAGCGCCTTTAGCGTCTGTGCTGCGACGTATTCCCCAGTGAATCGTAATAATTGAGCGGCGTACAGCGGAGGGCGGTAGGGAGGACGTATTTTTTAAGGCCAAGTTCGGTGAAGGCCAAGTTAGCGTCGCAATGGTTCCCGAGAGAGAAAAAAAAGGCAAAGGGCTTTTTACATGATACTTACAAGTTTTGTTCAGTAAGATAATCTTCACAAGTGAACGCCACTTTTATGATTTGAAACGTGAATGAGAAGTAAAAAGCAGAAGTAAAAAGCTAACGTTAGGCTATAATTGAGTGTGAGTGTACACTACACCGCTGTAAATGCGGACTAGTCGGTGTGATGACTTTTTGTAGTCTAACTTAGCCACTTGGTAGTGACCGCCTTTTTTAAAGATGCGTAAAAAGCTTAAAAATTCCAGAGTGCGGTATTCACCGACGTATTTCATATCGTAGAACAAAAGGTGAAAATTGCTTCAGCTTGTGTTAACCACAGACATTGTTTCAGGCATCGAACCAAAAAACATTAAAAAAAAAGATTCATGTTGAAAAAATGGGGACCCAAAGTGCATAAATGATCATTTCTGGGTTTTAGGACTTTTAGGACGGCACACAACATGAGAAGGTCCTCGTGGTAGCTTTCAATAGTTGCACAATAAGACTGGGGATGCGATCTAAAAGGGTTAAAAGGGCATCCTTCATTTCGTCTCGCTTTTCGTGCCGAGTGGGGGGGAGGGGGGGGGCTGAGATCACATCGGAGTGTGTGCTTCAGTGCAAAGCGTGGTGTCTATGCCTTGGTGCTTGGATCTTCTGTACATCAGGAGGCCTCTCCAAAGACTTCTCGCTGCCATCGGCCGCCTCGCTCTATCAGTGTCTCTTTGATATCTGAGCCTCTGTCAGGGTCTGTGCAGGCTGAGACGCTCATAATCACGTCCTATGATACAAATCAAGCCCTTGTTTGCGGCTCACTGACAAGACGGACTGATTACCGATCCGCCTCCTTTTCATGTCTGTCTCCTCTGCTCCTTTCTTTCTGTCTCTCAGTTCTGTGTCTGGGCAATCGTCAAGCTAATTTAATTCAGACTAAGTGAGTCTACAAGTCACAATGGTTTTCATCACCAGGAGATATATAGATAGGATATTTTTGTTTCATTTTGTTGAAAAGTTTATACAATTATATAAAAATGTGCCCAAATTGATGTTTTTATATGATTTATTTAGTGTCCATTGTAACCCTCAGATATTTTATGTTTTTGTTATTTTATGTTCAGTCATCATCATTATGAACATTACTTGATTGACATTAATCCACTAATAGTTTTAGCATATAGTAAGTGGCTTAGTCAAAATTATTGAATTCAGTAATTTCTTTATTAATTCATTATATTTGTTTGCTGTTAATTGCATAACTTGGCAACTGAACTAAGATCCTTTTGTTTGTGTCAGTGGGGGAGGATGTCTTAGTTTGGGAATAAAAAAAATGCAATGCATCTCTCTCTCTCTCTCTCTCTCTCTCTCTCTCTCTCTCTCTCTCTCTCTCTCACCCTACACAGTACACCTAGGCACTCATTCCCTATCTAAACACATACACCTCAGGTCAAGAAAGCATGTGACTGAACTTCTCTGGCTTCCAGACAAAAGCAGTGAATCACTTGCTTCTCCACACAATGGGAAATGTCTTCTTTTTTTTCTTCTTTTTTTTTTTATATATCCGTCGGCCAGTCTGGTGAGCTGCAATCATTGCCAATTACCTCTCAAGATGTAAATCTGTAGGTGTGTCTTTTCCCCTCTCCCGCATACAGAGACACACACACACACACACACACACACACACACACACAGAGGGGGGGTTACTCTGGAAACGGCTGATGGCATGCCAATCACACCACAGGAAATTGCAATTTCCCTCATGTGTGTTACTGAAAAAGTCGGTCAAATATCCCGCCCGAACACAGGCAGGAAACTTCCCCGAGCGCTGATTGCCCCTCTGCTACGTGTCATATCTGGTAAAGTGCCATGGTTACACTTTCATTTTCTGAGGTGGTTTTCCCCTGGAACGTGGCCTCAGCTAAACACTAATCTAGCCTTTACTGACCTGCTCCACAGGACTTAATGCTGAGCTACTGCTCACCTCCAGCTCTCGCCTGCTGCCTCTCTGGCTTTCTAGTACAAACATGTAGGCCGTGATTGTGTCGGTCGGTGGGTGTCTGCGCTGAATTTAATCACCTGAAAGGCACCTCGCCGGCTACAGTCTGGTCATGCCCTCGCATGAGCTTTTTGTCGGTCTCTCGGGTGTATCCCTTCGTGTTGAGTTAAAGATTAATCTATTTTCGATACAGTGTGTTGTTGGGTTGAATAAGAGGGCATAACATAGCGAAAGAAAAAATGTACTGGTTGTGTAATAACAGATGCACATACACAATTTCCATTGTGCGTGCGTGCTTGTGCGTGCGTGCGTGCGTGTGCGTGCGTGTGTGTGTGTGTGTGTGTGTGTGTGTGTGTGCGTGTTTGTGTGTGTGTGTACATAGGTGCAAAGGCCAAAGTAACTAATGCCAGCAGTAGATGGCATTGGGTGCGCTTTATTTGGGTCGGCAGTGAAATTCTGAGGGATTTAACTCTCTCTGCACACCTGAAATGGAGAATTATCTTTCAAGGTAATCTTTGCTGTAATCTTTAAGATGCCGGCAGAAAATGAGGTAAATATCCAGACAGTATTATGAGATTTCCTTCGGCTCCACAGGTGGATCATCTGACGATGGATGTAGCGGATTAGGACGTCGTTTGAAGGGAAGCTGTTTCCTTGTTTGACACTATGGTTAAATGAAATCCCTTCAGTGGAAGAGGGTGCATTTGGGTGGTCCGTTCCCGTCAAGTCAAACAGATGAGTTTGAGTTGTTGACTGGTAATGAGTCAATTGTTTTGGGCTCTTTTTTATATTAGTTGGTGTCTGCCAGGGACCCCGTAGATATCAGCTCACAAGTGTTTCTTGAATCTATAGCTGTACCCCAGGGCGACCTTCTCCATGAAACACTGAGGCTCAAAACAAAACACACAAAAAAAGGATGTTGAAATGAAGGGCCCAATTTGCCTTGATGGTGTTTAGCTCCATATCATTTCCTCAAGACTAGAAACAATTTCCCCTCGCTCTAATTTAGGCAGACACACTGATTGTGGCTTCAAGGTGTGTTACAATAATTTACGACTGCTTTGACTCATTTCTTTGTTTTTGAACGATGTAAGTAGGATATCAAAAGAACTGAGTCCTTCTAATCTGGTCGGCAGACATGATCTCATTGCAGTGTGTTGATGATGTCTTTGAACTAGACCAAGAGAGAATTAAAGAGAAGAATATTTGCAGCCCGTGCTAAGAATGCTCATCGACGTTTTCGCAGGCACAAGAACACAAGAATTAGAAAATAAAAAGATGTGTACCCACACACTGCTATAAATACACAGCTGAATGCAACAAGTCTCTTGAACCCCTTCACCAAGCAGCATTGATTCACGTCGTCTCAACATGACACATCTCTCTGTCGTGCGTATGTTGACAGTTTTGCTCAGATTTGTCGAGCAGTGTGCAACACGAGTCCAGAGTGGAGTTGTCTTCTCAACGGTCGGCAGGAGTTCGACTGTCAGCGGCCCTGAAAAGTACTTTCTTTGGTGTTGATTTTTTGCTGCTGTAGATGTGACCACAGTATCGCTGCGCTTGGTTGTTTTGTGTGAAGATCAAAGGTTGTTTTTTAACCAGGAACCTTGTCATATTTGATACTTGAGAGCCCCTTCGCCTGCTGTAACAGTAGCTGCACACTGCAGGTATATCTACGGCCGTTGCCAGGTAACTTGGCGTATATCCTTTAGTAGTGCTGTATAGAACCGGTGAGGGATTTACTGTATACAGTTTCTTTGCTCGAGGCAAACAAAATGAATCTTCATTTGCACTCTTTTATCTGTCTGTCGGTGAGTTTCTTTGTTTTTTTTACTAATTGTCTGTGTAGTTGTCTGCTGCAAATGACTACAGATATATTCCCCGTCACGGTGATGCAGGTAGCAGCAGCTCTAAATATTGAGTCACCTGGCTGTAATAAAGGAAGCAAACTTCCTCCATGAGCTCACCTCGATGATGTGATCCCACTCCAAGCCCGGCCTTGTTTTACAGTAGCTAAACAGCAGTGTTTTAGAGTGGTGCAGCAATGAGTCCCTAAAACCTGGAAATGAGTCAACTTTTTTGCTTTACCGCTTCCCTCGTCTTCAAGTCAATGTTTTTTCAATAGGTTTTTGGTTAAATGCCTGAAATAAGGTATGTAGTTAACACGAGCTTAAGATAGTTTAATGTTTGTTCTGCAACTTAAATCATGTCAGTAAGTACCACTTTTGTGAATTCTGAAGCTTTGAGGTGTCTTTAAAAAGGCGGTTGCTTACAGGTGGCTAAAGGAGACTACAAAATGCCCCCCCCCCCCACACACCGACTAGTCCACCCTTGCAACCTTGTTGTATATATACTCGCAGTCATGCGACCATGGTGTAGTTTGTTTCAGGTGGCAACCACCGGTTCTGAAAAGTGAATCTAATGATGAAGTGGCTTAAATTTGCATTCTCTCTACTGACCAGCAGGAGGCGACTCCTCTGCTTTAAAAAAGAAGTCAGATTGTATAGAAGTCTATGAGAAAATGACCCTACTTCTCTCTTGATTTATTACCACAGTAAACATTGTAAACATGAGTTTATGGTCTCAATCTCTAGTTTCAAGTCTTCTTCAATACAGCATGATGTTCATTTAGTAAATTATGGTCCATTTAGAGTCACATAGACCATAAAGCAGGGTATACTTTAGGGCGGGGCTACCTTGTGGTCAACAGATTGCTACCACGTCGTGTTCCGTGTTTTCGTCTTAATACTTTAACCCTTTCACTGTGTGTTTTCAGGTCAGGAAAGTTAATTGTCACATTTTGGACGCCGAAAAATGTCTTATTGAGCCTTCTGTTTAGAAAAAGCCAAATTGGGGACGACCAAAAACCATAAATGGTTAGTTTATAGACTACTACAGTTAACTTTTTACTTTTGCCGATTGTTTTTCATGTGTGAAGATTATCTTGCTCAACAAAACGTGTAATTATCATGAACGTTTGTTTGCCACATAGATTATTTTCTGCAATAAAATCCAATGGAGAAAAAAATAAAAAAACATTGGCCGACTTCCAGGGTTGGCCTCCAAAAATACGTCATCCCTGCAGCACTCTATTGGCAGTGTGTTCGGGAGCTCAGTCTGAAGCCCGTTATTTGATGTGCACACACACACAGTCAGGCTTATCGTGTTATTGTGTTCAAGGATATGGGAGCCCGGGATTGTTTGGACTAGTGTCTTGAGATTTCTTAGCTTTGTCTGACAGCTGCACAGAAGTTATAGCGGTGGCTCTGAACCTTCTGCAGGCTTGCTCTTATCTCGGTGTTGGGATTATGTGTTTGTGTGCGTGCGTGTTTACGTCAAAGTCGTTGCCCAAGGTCTAGGCTAACTAGGTGCGGTCTGACTTTTTTCCTCTGATTTATTCTACTTGTGCAGTACGTTTCTGCATTCCTAAAAACCTGGAACCCTACATGCCTTTGAGAAATATTAGATGAAGTGCACATTTTGAATTTGTGCCAACATAAGAGGGAAAACAAGTGCCCCTTGTGAGGCATGCCGATCAAGTGGAGGACCACAGAACGTGTGTGGATATGATTGCCTGAAAAAAGGATTATACATTTCACATACACATACATTTGGTGTTCCATTTATTCACCAGGAGGACTGCATTGTCCATCCAGCCTGGAACTTGCACCAGCAGCTCCGCTGGCCTCCTCAGCGGAGCCGCTGTGTGACATGTCGAGTCAGCCTCCCCATCTCCCTCTTTAGCAGGGGTCAAAGGTCCCATCAGCAGAGAGCTGTGAATGTGAACGCTTGCTTTGTTCTCTTCTGCAGTTTTTTAGTTTTGTCCAGCCGGAATCACACACATGAATGCACATAACCCACACATGCATATATCTTACAGGCACAGGCATAAACACGCACCCTCCCACTCCCTTCTTTTTCTTTTCTCTAATCCAGTCATAGCACCAGTTGCTTCAACCTTTTGAGTTTTTGAATAGGGTTGACCTCCATGACCTCTGATGCCTCAACCCAGTTGATTTGTCACATCTTTTGTTTTTTGGTCTTAACTGGAGGTGACAAAGACGAAACAGCACAAAAAAGCACGTGCTGAACTTCAGTAACATTTTTTAATCATGTCTATACGCTGAATATGAAACTACTACGACTACAACAGCTAGCTTGGCTCTGTTCCAACTGTAACAACATTCGCCTACCAGCTCTACTAAAGCTCACCAATTAACACTTTATCTCTCATTTGTTTAATTTTTACAAAACTGTAAGTATAAAAAGCAATGCCCAGTCATTTGACAGTTATGTATTGTAAATGGTTTGGCACAGCAGAGAGAGTTGGGGTTGGTCGGAGTAGAGGTGAAGCTTTGATTCATTAGGCCGCTCCTCTTGCTAAGTGCCGTGAAAGTGGTGGTGTGTGGTTGCGCGGTGGAGGCGCCGCTGGTGGTGCTGCACTGAAGCTCTTTGGCCTAGTTTAGCCCAAAATGCCTCTCCATCCCTTCCTGTCTTTCCTTCTTTCCTCATTCCCTTTTTTCCAATAAGTTTTCTCCTTCTTTCTTCCATCCATCCATCTCTATTCTCTCTCTCTCTCTCTCTCTCTTTTCTCTGGCCTCCTCTCTCGCCCCCTTCACTCTCCCTCGGTGACCAGAAGAAAAGGGGTGGTGCATTCCAAAAGCCTGGAGACCGTTCCCCTCTTTCAGCCAGTGGCCCACAGAGTGACAGAGGCATTAGAATAAGAATAGCTGTCCATTCACCCCGGTGCCCCAGTGACGAGCTGGAGGGAGCGAGGGAGGGCCAAACGGAGGGAGCCGGAGGGAGGAGAGGAGTGAGGGGGGGGGGGGGGCACACTGCATTCCCATTGGCCGGCGGTGTTCCCTCTGTTTTTACATCGCTGCCGTCAGTTGCGCTTTCAAGTTTGTTTTACACATTCTGGCGCACATACACGCCACACATGTGCATGCACGCGTAAATATACACATTCGGGGGTTCAGCGCCTGCACACGTGCACGCTCGGATACAGGAATCTACACACACGCACGCACACACACACACACACACACACACACACACACACACACACACGCACGCACACACACTGTCAGACGAAATTGGCCTACGGAGACAGAGTGAGTGATTCTGACCACGCAGCGCAGAGGAGAGTGAGGTGACCTGGGTCTGTGTGAGTATGGTTATTGCTGCTCATGAATATTACACTTTTACTGCATGGTTTTCTTACTGTTTTACTTGTTGGTTTGACCTCAGCTGAAACTCTCTCTATGTTCTTGTGTTTTTAGTGGATCAGTCCTTTGTGGAAGATTTTTGATTAAAAAGTGGCCTTGTGCTGTCACCACCTCTGTAGGTCGCCTTTGGCTAAACTTTAAGCGATTGTAACTATGTTGCAGTTAAAATGTAACAATGGTGTTGACAAAAGTGATTGTTCCAGTCCTTGGGAAAGTAAATGGCTTGTGGCGAATGCTTTCATAAAAAAGAAAGAAAAAAAGAGTCAGTTATTGATGATAATAAATTCTGATCTTTATGTCTCTGAGCGGCTTTTAGATCTCATTAAGTGTAACATAGGATTGTAACATTCTTGTTCCAAGTATCTGGAGCTCTTGAGTGGCAAAGACGCCTCACTATTCTTAGTAGATCTCTCCACCCTGTACACCAGGGCTGTAGTAGTAAAAGAGGGTGGGTTTACCGCCCTGCCTTATCTCAACCACTCTATTACGAGCCCACGAGGGCCGTGGTGGATGGAGAGATGGACCCATTACCCTCTACCTCAAAAAACAATCTCCATGCACGACACGATAAGCAGAACAAGCACACACAGGCATAGTCAAATATAGTTGTCGGTTAGTGTCAGCTCTTAAAAGATCTGTCAATCGTTTTGTAGCTGGCTCCAATTATGTGTTTGGATTTGGATTAAGACTATTCCTTAACAATAAGCTTGACCTCAACAGCTTCTGGGTCAGTTCTCTTCCTTTATCTTTTTCTTTTTAGTCTTGAATCAGCACCTTCTTTTCTTTTCTCCACGTTTCCCATTTCTTCCTTCCTTTACTCTTGAAGTATAAAATGCATCTGTTTTGAAACCCTAACCCTTGAAATGGCATTGTGTTATTTATAGCAGTTGTAGATTAACAACTTAATCTAATGTATTGGAAATATAAGCAATGGATTTTAAATTCACCGAGCTACAATTAACCAGCAACAAGCAAGATAAACAAGCCGGCCCTCTTCCAGGTCTCACTTTGATTGGACAATGGGAATGTAATAGTAGAAAAGCATGAACAATTACATCTACAGAAGTGAAGTGTTTTGTAGCATTCTCATAATGAGTTCATGTCTCAGGGAAGATCGTGTTTCGCATAATTGTCTGTGCACCGATCTGATAGCTCATTTACGCTACGCGGGAACAACAACAACAACAACAACACTACTTGTTACTCGCTATGAGATCTGTACATCCTGCCCCATCAGTACTGCACATGCGTAAGTTAGTGCTCCCCATCTGTGGTTTAACACTCTTGTGCACCCTGTTACATTGTGGACAACCAATCGGTGTTGAAATCAGCAGGAGGAGAGCGCGTTAATGTTAGCTGTTAGCTGTTAGCTGTTAGCTGTTAGCGGTCGGTGAGCAGCACAGTCCTGCTTGGCTTAGAAACGAAGCTGACAGCTAACATAACCTGAGGCTCCATTGAGTTACATCATGATGTGTTCAAGCTCTATTAAGTAAAATTATTATTATGCAAAGGTAAATTATAACATTATTATTAAATCTTAATTTTGTAAAACGTTTGGCGAATAACTTGAATTATACAGTTGTTTGATTTTTATTACAGAGGGAGACACCTATTGAACTTTTAGTTTTTAACACACTGGCATCAGATTGGTACTCAGTATCGGCCAATACGTAAGTTCAGATACCCTAATCGGTTTTGGGAAGGAAAAAACGGTATCTTTAGTTGGGATACAAGGTTCTTTAGGCTGTTATATATATCAAGAAAACAAATGCCTTATTGTTATGGATGCAGTCAACGACCTAATACTGATGTTAATCCGTTGAACTGAGTGCTGAGGCGCTGTGGGGTCCTTCCTCGGTGCCTCCGCCTTTGACAGTGTGAGCGCGGGGCCACATCGACCTCTTGTTGCCACGCTGGGTGTGAACACTGCTTTCCAATAGGGACCTGCTTTCGGGCCCAAACCTGGATTAGTGAGTAAGGTCAAGGTATTTTGAGAAAATTCTTTTAAGATTGAAGACATTTGTTCTGTCGGACAACAAAGCACTTGAATGGCAGTGAGTCAGTCCTTTCATTTAGTCGTCTTGCCTTCCTGTAACCACTCTTGTTTGGCTCAGAGGTCAGATTGGTTTAGTGCCAGACGCCAACAATGTGTGTCCTCACCTGTCATCGTGTGTGCCCACACACACATATACATAGCGGCCCCGTCCTATTCATTGAGCAGATGTCTATGTTTGCGGAGCCTAAGCACACGAGAGATTTTTTTTTTCTCTCTTCATTGTCGAAACATAATCAAGATCACTTCTACCTCAGAGAAAACCCTTGAACTACACTACAGCAGCGTTTTTGGAGCTATTATCCTTAAAGCTGCTTTGTGTGCCACTCTGGTACCAGCCATTACCACGGCCCTTTGGAGGCGTAATACTACTAAAAATATTTACTGGAGATAAACAAGACCATTGTTAAGACTTGTATCAAATCTGACATTGGCAGATAGTGAATAGCACTCAAAGTTTATGACCATTTTGTGGTCAGAAACGAATGCACAAACAATACCTCTGCTGTGAGGCCGCCAGCTGTGATGACCTGAGGTGTAAACGAGGGTGTTTTACTGAATGAAGCTTCTCAAGATGATTTACTGATTTCCACGTCTCACTCTCAATTAATTTGTGTCTGTTTGTTACAGCCAGAGAGACATCCTGGTGTCCATGCGTCCAGCAATCATGATGCCCTTCAACGCCGTGCATCTGAGCCTCCTCATGCTGGGTGAGTAGAAGATCAGTTAGGATTGTGGTGTGATTGTTGTGATACAGCAGATACAGTTCTATGTAAAAAAAAAAGAAAAAAAAGAAAAGCTAGATTATTTGGTAACCCTGGTAACACATATGGGCATCAACAAATGGTGGGTGATCGATCAAGACGTGAAAAGGAGTTAAACCAGCAGTGTGTTCGGATGTTGTCCTACTCCATATACATTAATGTGCGTTTCTTATTAAAAGCGAGTGAAACATAGTGAAACCACAGTAATTATACGGCACAAGACGCTTCTTTTTCATCCTGTGTTATTTATTACTTTACTTTATTATGTACGAGGCCCAGTTACAGTCCAGACCAAGAATAATGAGCTCGGCAGTGCATCAGCTACTAAAACATTGTGTGAAAAGACTTGTTATTTCCATTTTGCCTGTCCTGTCACATGCCAGCCAATTACTCCCCAGCAGTGCAGCAGCAGCAGGGCAATGTGTAAAATGTGGTCATTATTACTGAAGGTGTTTATGATCATACAGTACATGTATGTCCTCTCCCTCTGAGCCTTCAATCCCATCATATGTGTTGTTGTTGTTTTTTGCTTTAGTTCCCTCCAAACCGCCAAGAGGAAATCCTCACAGACTCGTACTCTCCCTGCACATTGTTATTAAGTCTAATCCATCATTATTTCATGCACGCTAATCACAGGATTGAGCTGAGACACACAGATGTTTTTATTGGCTTGTGTTTACTTTAGGGAACAGGACGTGAAGGTTTTTACGTGAGAGTTAAACTCTCCTTCGCTGAGTTGATGTCGCCTTTCCGTCCAGTAAAAAGTGGCAGAAAGGCGACTTATGATGATCATAATTTTGTCATTCGCCACCATATAGAGAAGAATACCATGAATTGGCTCCTAAAGTGGGCGCGAGTGGTGCAGAGTAGGACCGGAGCACCACATTGTGACAGTTAATTGCAACATTTTGGTGGCCTAAAAATGTCTTATTCAGCGTTCGGTTGTACTTAACTTCACCATCTCGTGTCACTTCTGGTTGCAAAGAAACCTAAATGCCAAACTCGAGGCTTCAAAACGGTAGTCCACACACCAAATGGTTGATATCACTGTGACCACGTCCACTTCTTATATACAGTCTGTGGTTTGGAGACAGTTAGTCCAAATAAATTTAGGCATGCGTTCTTTATGCCTTTATCTTTAGGGAAAAGGCTGGCAATATTTTAGATTAATCCTGTGAAGAGACCAAAACCAAAAATGTGTTCAACAACGGCCATGTTTGTTGTTCCCCCAGAGGTTTCCCTTCAAACTGATGAAAATGGCCTACAGTTGGCACGCAAACATGCAACTGATCGCATAATTCTCCTGGTGGAGATAATAAGAGTTTATGAGATTTGTACTTTGGGACTGTCCCACTATCATCAGTGAATGTGGCCTAATTATCCACGGAAGCATCGCCTCCACGCCTACTTTACAGTGTGGGCACCTCCAGCTCCATCCAACTCACAATGGTAAAGCTCCCGGAGGTCATGCAAACCCAGGTTTATTGGGTTAGCTTGTAGGATTTGTAAACTCTGTTAGAATCTGGGATGTTTGTGAAATGTGTAGTAAATGATGGGCCACTGACAGCAGCGCTAGATTGAAGGTTGAATGGGCCCCCACAGGGCTCATTTGTGACTTGGGATGGCCACACACACAGTGCACTGTTAAATGTGCTTTAACTTGTCCCCGGATCACCTATGTTTCTGTGTTTGGGTTTCTAAGAAGACTTCACAGTGATTCTACCAAAGTTAAAGAGAAATTCTTCAGTCTGACTTCAGCCACCCGCACACTTTGAAATAGAGACCGATTCATGGTATTGCACTCGCCTTTCCCAACCCGCCTCCTCACAGGTATCTGGGTCAGTCTGTGTTACTTATTAACCGGAAGAAGACAGTACTCGTATGAGTGAGGGGGAGCAAACTGCCAACTGAGATCGAGGTTGGCTTTGGCCCTTCTATATACACGTTAATGAATGAATGAAAGAATGAATGGATAACTGAAAGAATGAATGAACGATGTTAAGCTACCGTGAATGAAATGCAACACATCCCTTGACATGTCGGCATTTAACGTGAAAAAAACATCAGGTTGTGTTAAGTTTTGTTGATGGACCAGGAGTACAGCAAGGAGGAAACACTGAAAACAGTATTTCGCAGCACAGTGTTGAGTGAGACATGACTTTGTTGTTGTTTTGATGAAATGTGGAAATGTACATTTACCATGTGAGCTGTTGAAGTTAGTGCTACAGGTAATTCCACCCCATCAATGTTTTATACCCACTGTTTATTTGCAACCAGCCTTTAATTGTGGCCTTTATTCACGCTGGGCACAACCCCCGAGCTATTATTTTAGACTCCCGTCATTTTTTGACAATTTGGCAATTTATTTGGAGAATGTTCACTTCAAATCGGACCTGATCTGATCAACTCAAAGGGCAAATTCGGAAAAGGATTGAGTGGCTTTTGCCACCGTTGAACCTTTAAATGAACGACTCAAGTCGAAAGTATTAACTACTCACACTTGTATCTGCCCCTCTTAATTAATTATTGATAAAAGATAATGGTCAGGATGTTAGACCGGCTAGAAACAGCGATGAACAATTGGAAGCATGACTTGACAGAAGAAGAGAATGTCATCTGCGAAACATTGAATTTCGATTTCTTTTGTCCCATGTGTGCCTCTGAAGGCCTATTGATTGGCCTCTAGCTGAAGGAAAGTCTACGCACATGTCCCGTACCCTATACATACTCCCTGCATGTATACGTGCAGAACCCGAGCGCGTGCGTTAGCGTCAACAACGCTAACACCTGGAATGTTTTCCCTAATGAATAACATTTTCCTCGCCTTCCCCTGCATTCCTTCCAGCGCTGTATACAGAAGGGAGACGCCCCCAGGGTGTAGTTACCTCTTCCACTTTGTGTATCTGCTTTGTGCGCATGTGTGTGTGTGTGTGTGTGTGTGTGTGTGTGTGTGTGTGTGTGTGTGTGTACGGTACTTTGCCACACGCTACACTCTAATCACACAGTGGTAAACCAGCTGGTGTCAAACAACATCTGCACAACTGGCTTTGCTTCAAGTCAGTTTACACATATCTCAGCCTTGCTTTCCTTTTTGACGCTCGGTAGTCTCGTAGTCAAGAACACAGGGACTCCTCTTGTGTCGGTTTGTTTAAAAGATTACCACCATGTTTAACCCTTTTACCAGACAGCCATATTCTGCGTGTAGAAGAGCGCTGACTGGTAACTTACCAATACTTAACTGGTGGCTGCTAGAGATGCACCCATTTATCCGCAGCCGATTTAAAACGGGCCTTTTTCCTCCCAGCTGATCGGATGACCGGTCCAGACCGCCCGATCAGTCTCATGTCCCACACACATGTGCCGCAGGAGAGTTTTATGTCGGCACTTGTGGTCTTTGTGTAAGTTCTTTGACATTAACCCGTGCAGGAAGAACTGTAAAAACATTTGGAACAATTAAGATCTCAACAGCTAATGTTAGCGGAGGTTGCATCGAATTGATTGTGATGTGTTCAAACTCTGCTCAGTAAAAATGGGTGTTGGGCGGAGAAGAATTATGACACTATAATGATGTGTTCAAATGTAATCTTATGAAATGTAGTTTTTGGCGAGACACCTGAATGAATGCAGTTGTTTGAAAGGAGATGTTTTCACTGCAGCGTAAATGGATATGGGAGAGCAAATTAAATCAAAGCAAATATTTAAATAAAAATACAATCATGCATTTCCTAATCATGTGATTTCTGGGATGCCTACTGTATTTGACAATGACATCGTAAACAGATAGGATTTAGAATTGTTGCACTGACTGGGTTTGGTTGAAATTATATTTTGGGCTCAGTGGCGAAAAAAGTTCCTCTGAAGAAATTGGAATCAGCAGGTCAGACTTTGCTGCTGTTACAACGTGCTCCCACTCCCACACCCGGGAAGAAAACTGTTTGTGCCGCTAGCCGCTGGTTGGGACTAGGAATGTACGATATGGGCTTTTTTCAGCCGATGCAATAACCGATAATTACCTGCAGTGCGCTCGTGTCTCAAAAGCAGCCCTATTCCTCTCTCACACACTCAGAGGCCTCCCCCACACGCGTGTCTTCTAAGGACGTTGCGTCACGATGAGTCCACTGCTGCTGTTTTTAATGCCTCGCGTGGACGGCGCACACGCATCAAAGTGTCTTTTTCTGCATCTCACTGCAAGAAAGACACATTACTTCAAATGGTCCTCATCCTGAAAATAACACAGGAATCAAGCACCGGTAATCCCAGTCTGTAAGCACCTCGCTTGAGAGTCATCTAATAGATCATTTTTTTAGATAGATCTTTTTTATTTCAAACATGTAACAAATAATAAGGAAAAACAAAAACAAGAATGAGTAAATAAACTCTAAACGGACGAAACAAATACATTTTTATTAGTATGTCCGAAAAGAAGTAGTAAACACTTAACATTCACCCCGGCCTTAAACTGGTCGCCTGAGCACCTTCTCCACTCTGATGCTACATGCGCCTTATTGTTGTGCTGTATTTGTCATTTCTGCAACACAATCTGTTGGTTTTCAAGTTTAGAAACACCCATCAAGCACACTCCATCACATCTCTACGATGTATGGATGGACTTAGTCTAGAAATGCATGAACTAAAAGCAAATACGGTCACAAACAAAGTCCTGAAAACAATGACATCAGCCTGTTACTGCATGCACCACTAAAGTAGTACAGTGCACACACATGCGAATACACATTCTGTCGTTCCCCATGCTAGTCGGGGCAGGTGGAAACCGAGTAAAGGACACATTTCCAAAGGCCCACACAGAGAGCGGGGGGGTGGCAGCACCACTGTCACGCCTCAGATGTCAGAAGCATCTTTTGAAAATGAAGGCCCTTTCACATGCAGGAGTGTGCCTCGATGGTGGCTGCTGCCGTGTAATTACCAGCACAAACACCATCCTTTTCTGTTTCAGCACAGTCCGACACATCGGAGAGAAAGCCATTAAGCGGGGAGCTTTGTGTGAATGGCTTTTCTTCTAATAGCAACATTCCACGCGAGTGTGGTCTATTTCAAAAACACAAGTCACAGTCATTAATTAAAACTGAGGGTGAATTATGACTCCCGAGGGGTGCGTGCCCAGACAGAGTGTCGGGAGAGGATGTCATAACACACCTGGATGTTACCTCGATCACACTCTCTGAAGCGGTAACTCGAGTGGGATAAACTGGGATGGTGCACAGGCCGGGTAGATTGAAGAGAAATGCAACAAATGGGCTTTTTTTATTTCAATACATTTGTTTTTGTTTTTTTACCCTGGCAGTTTTGAAGTCTTGAAGAAAATGCTGTTGTCAAGAATATCAATTGGTTCTGTTCGTTATTGTTCGGTCTCATTATTTTGAGATTAAATAGAAAGAAAAGTCATTTTACAAGATACAAATGGCAGATAAGCAATGGTACAAGTGCATATTTTATATAAGAAGATAAAAGTTTCTTCACAAATCAGCTGCTTTTCTAAGGCGCAGAGTAAGGAACATAATTAAGACCACTGACCTTGGTCATTCAACCGCGGTGGTAACTCCTAACTACCCTAGAAACCCACTGGATTGGCTACTGGTTCGGCCGGTCGTTAGAAGCCACTAATGCAAAACTGCGGTCACGGCCGTCTGAATGGTGACAAAGAAGTGTAATTATGGACTCTGTGACGAGGTTATAGCCTCCGCCGACTCATCAGTAGTCTTAATTTGTCTTAATTTGGTCCCTTTACCCTGCGCGCCACACTTTTCCACCTTGCAAAGACGGAGGGGGAGTTACAATCCGAAGCCAGATGAAGTACAAACCCTGTTGTTTTCCATGTATTTCACTGTGCCCCAGGTTATTAGTCCAGTGAGTGAGGCCATTGTGTAACGTCATACCTGTAAAGTGAGGTCAGGTGAAACCCAGTTACAGCTCCCAGTCAGGTTCTGTGTTCTTGAAGGGGTTGTTTGAGTAGAGGGGCGGGACCGCTGGGCGTTCTCTTCAGCTTTCAGAGAAACACATTTTGGACATTTTTGTGCTCCTCCAAAAAATGACTTTACTTAGGAAAATGCATTCTTTAGTTGACCTTGGTATAGTTTTCTTTACTGCCGTTCCCTGTTCCCTTCCACGTACAGCCTTTGTGTCCGTCCATGACACCCTCGAGTTACAGCATTGCAGCACCGCCTTGTGTTTTATGTTTGGTCAGGGTGTGTTTGATCTTTATCTGCAGTCCGCAGGATCGTCCTCCAACCCGCTTATGTGCAACGCACGTGCACACCTGTATGTGAACAAGCGTCTGATTTTGACTGTTATCTGTCTTTACATTGGCTGTACAGCGTCTCCTCTCAGCGGAGTAACATTACAGGCTGATTGTGAGGCGTGTTCTCTGCTCTATCAGTAGTATTGCTAACGGTGTCAGCCAGGCGCTGTTAATGCCTTGCAGGAATTCAGAAAATCTGCCTCAGTTAAATCTTTTACTTGAACTGGAGCCAAGACAGTTATACACACATAGGCATTGTCTGAGTGTGTGTGTGTGTGTGTGTGTGTGTGTGTGTGTGTGTGTGTGTGTGTGTGTGTGTGTGTGTGTGTGTGTGTGTGTGCGTGCGTGTGTGTGGGTGTGTGCGTGCGTGTGTGTGTGTGTGTGTGCGTGCGTGGGTGTATGTCTGTGTGTGTGTGTGTGTGTGTGTGTGTGTGTGCGTGCGTGCGTGCGTGCGTGTGTGTGGGTGTGTGCGTGCGTGTGTGTGTGTGTGTGTGCGTGCGTGGGTGTATGTCTGTGTGTGTGTGTGTGTGTGTGTGTGTGTGTGTGCGTGTGTGCGTGTGTGTGTGTGTACAGAAGGACTGGAGGAACCTTTTTTAGCATTTCTTACAAAGACTTTTCATTTGATGATTTACAGGAGTTCATTATTGTAGTAGTACAAAAAAAGCATGTTTACAGTACACGCAGAAGTTTTTGGTTATAAGCACAGTGTTATATATATATAATCATGAAAAAAAAAATCTATTTCATTTCAAAATCATGAAATGGTACAGACAGTGGGGTTATGTATTTTGTCTCTTTGGTGACTTTGACACTAGAGATCCTGACCTCCCTTTTACTGTTCATTCTTGGAGATATGGAGAGCTGTGTACGATGGTAGCCTCATCAGTACGCTATGCCAAAGGAAACTTGACTTTAGTAAATTCCTCTGCTCTAAAATTTAGTTTGGCCAATTCTATAGACATTTTTTTTTTTTTACTATAAGGATCTCATTGACAACATAGGAACCATGAGAGGACTCTTTTTGGTCCCCTCTCTGTGTTGAGGGGGCCTACCAATTATCTCTCTCCAAAACCGGTGTTTAAAATTAAACCCATGTATTTGAACCATGACCTCCACTCCACAGGCTCATATCATCAAGAACAGCATTCTGAAATACTGACGGCTGATCTTACCACTTTAAGGGGTCCACCTTTGTAGGTGGCCCACAAGTTGTTGTCCGTATGAAATAGAATCAGAAGGAGCACCAAGGAGCTGATCCCCGATCAGTTCAATCACTGAATGCTCTTAATAAGACGTTTGTTCTGCTCTGCCCTGTTTGATATTGATTTTGTGAAATCATGAAAGGAATCGTCCACGTGCCCTTTTTAGAAAGACAGTTAGACACTTATCTGTCCAGTGGGGCAGCACCAATGAATTCAAACTGTGGGGACATCCGACTGAGCCCCAGAGCATGTACGCCCAGGTGAATTTACACTTGATGATCAAAAGATTCGATCTGAATGAGCTCCCACGCTCACTAGAGGCTTATATCCTCCACGAGGAATCAATTACAGGAACCATGTTTATTTCCTAACACCACAAATATTACAATCATAGATTGGTACAGTGTTTTAAGAGCTCTCCACCAGCAGAGAGTCGTCGGTTAAATGCAGATACGCCACTTTCTTTTCATGCGGTGGATGCTTATGATTCCAACTGGAAGCGCCCCGTGCCTTTCCAATCATGCCTCAACTTGTCGCCGCTCTGTCGTTTTCTGTAAAATCAACAGGATGGAAGACCCTCAGATATCTCTCTCGACATCTCTCATCCCCTATCGCTCCGTGTTCCGCCGCTGACCCTGAAGCTTCAAGTTTTCTGTCAGGCGCGCACAGAAGTGTTATTGTCACATTGTTCCGTGAAGCTGTGGGAATTCCTTTTCCTTTCAGTATGGTTTAATATTCATTCAACGGGCTCCGGCGGTTGGTCTGTAAGCTCAGGGACAGTGTGTGTGTGTGTGTGTGCGTCAATAAACAGTTCAATCTCGGAGTAAATATCCTGACTGAACTGTCTTAAAACCACTGCTGGACCTTGTTCTCAAATTGCTGCGTCCACAAAGTATTTCTCTCTCTTTTTTTTCCACTTTAACATCATTTTATCTCTTGTCTCTCTCTGCCCCACCCCTCCTCCCCCTTACTCTTGTAGTCTCTGTCTCTCGCATATATCCCCGATGACGCCTGTTGTTCAGACTCAGTGATGCAGAGAGAGTGTTTACACGGGTGAGGGAGAGAGTTGGAGGGAACACGACCAGAACATTTTTCAGAGAGCTACAGTTTATGTGCTTCTTCTTCGGCCATTAAGGCAATTACTTTCCGGGATGTCAGGCAGCGTCTGAAAAAGTGAAACATCACAATAATCATCTTACTATTTATAATCCGCAGTGCTTCTGTGGAGCCTGACGTGTTGATTGGAGTTTATGCTGCAGACGCTGAGGGGACAGTTCTTTCTACTTCCTCTGGTTTCTGCTGCGTGGTGTCAAATCAATGGTTCACCACAAAGACCTACATTTATATTTGCGACATGAAATATGTTCTTTACAACATACAGATTATACACTTTATATTTTCGATAAAACATAAAATAAAAATTCTCTCTCTCTTTTTCTTTATATAGATATCTATATCTATATTATTTTAAATATATTTATGTATGGATGTATATATCTCTCTATATATGTATATATACCTATATGTATATATATAGGTATATATATACCTATATATATATATATATATATGCGTGTGTGTGTGTCTATATATATATATATATATATATATATATATATATATATGTATATATATATATATATATAGAGAGAGAGAGAGAGAGAGAGAGAGAGAGAGAGAGAGAGAGAGAGAGAGAGAGAGAGAGCAAGAGAAAGAAAGAAAGAGAGACTATTAAAATACAGTTATACAGAATCATGTATAATCCCGCCACCATGGAGGAGCCACAACAATGTTGTGCAACCTTTGGTCCAGACTATTTACTATTGGTGTTGGGAACATCTACAAGGTCTTCATCTTATCTTAATCTCCAGACACCCGGAGCAAAGCCTCCCAATTTAAAGCATGACAAGGGTGAAGGACTTTAAGAAAGGCCTCTTTATAACTTTTCTACGACAGTGGACTACAAATGATCTCAAACATATCTTTGGCATTTCTCTGCTCCATTTCCTTGTTTACAGGCCGACTTATTCTGTTTGCCGATACGATACATCCACAATAAACTCCTGTATAAAGTACACGACGAGCTGATTTATCATTCGAGGGAACATTTTACATTTTTATCAGCTCTTGTTCCGTCGTGGCAAACACACTTAAATGAAGGGCAGGCGGCATATGAGCAGCAAGCAGTGGAGATGCTGTGGTTACCTGTAATTTAATGTCTTTCACAGCTTTTAAGGGTAGCCAAAGGCAGAACAGTACCTTTATATACAGAGCCCTTTGAAGAGAGAGTCCCGTCAGCGGAAATTCAAAATGTTTGATCGTCACGTGACACGTAGACCGTAGATAGTTCCAGGAGGTACACGGCGGGCAATTTGAATGCATAGAAATCAGTTAAACAGAAATATGGTTTCTGGTAATTAGTGGTGAGTAAATACATTTATTTCCAACATTCATATAGAACACCGGCATATGTACATAGTGACATCAATGTTTTGTTTTAAATAAAATGAAGTACACTTCACTAATATTTGAGGATTACTAAGTGTGAACAGCTAGAGTTACCTGCCTTGTTGACATATTTTAGGCTACGGTTGTATTGCTTAAAGAGCTGTTGAATATTGCTTTTTTTTATTGTTCTTAAACTTCTATGGTATTCAAGAGCAATCACATCCTAAATAATATATTTAGAGGGAGGGGAAGGTGTTTCAATATTCAGATTCGATATATTTTCTACCATTTTTTACATTTCTCTTTGATTTGCATGTGCAATAATCTGCGATAAAATGGCTACTTAACTGAGATTACAACAGCAAATGAATCATATTCAAACACTGCATTTGCACTTTTTCAAAAACACAAGCCACACCGTTGGGATGATTAATATTTGTCTCGTTTAGTTCATTCGTTTATTTACATCATGTAGAAAAATACATTAATCCCCCCCAAAAAGAAATGTTTTGTATGTCCACCACAGTTGGAACAGCAACTAGTGATGCCCATGCAGGCGTTTGCACACACACACACACACACACACACACACACACACACTTCATAGGAATAAACAGAAAACTGAATACAGTTATGAAAGCATTACATACACAAGTCATAAAAATCATGTCATATGTCAAATATTACGTATCGGTTATAGCCGTGTTAAAGTCGAGTCAATGCTCACAAAACTGTTTGCTTAAAATAACTTTTTTTAGAAACACAGAAATCTGGGCAGGTTTTCAGATTGACGGGTGATTGAGTTCACTTTATTTTTTTAATTAAAAGGGACAGGCTTGCAAAACCCAGCGAGTTGAGACTTATGGTTCAGGTTGAGTTGGTCGTTGTCTCCATTAAATGCTGTGGTTCTTGTGCTGAAAGAAAGAGAGACAGGGAGAGAGGGAGAAAAAGGCTCAGACACACCTTTATAGGCTTGGACAGGAAAGTGAGGTGTGGTCTTTATCCCCAACTTAACTCAGGGAACATGACTAGTTGTGATCATCAATAGTTTAACTTCACTTGTTTAGTCTCTTTACATCACTGCAGAACTCCTGACATGTGGCAGGACTGCAGTATGATTCCTTATGATGATATATAGTACATATTCAGTATCATAACTTAATAATATCAATATTTAGTATGATTCCTTATATCATATGGCAGTATGATACACATTATCTTTATTGATGTCATATTTGAAACATACCGTGTCATGTTTTCACTCTCACCAAAGTTACCTGAGCACTCCTGACCTGCAGCATGATGCACCACCACGCATTAAGTAGGTCACTAGTATACACCAACAAGATTCTCTACATAATACAGTAACAGAATACATGTCTCAAATACGTATCTCTCTTTCCTTATTATCTATTTATATTATACTTTATTCCCATGACTCATGCTCCAAAGCTTATTTGCTCTACAATCGCACGCCCCCATGTTATATTTATGTTTATACTTAAAATTATATTTAATAATAATATTTAAAGCTCCCTATCCCGGAAAGAAATCCCGTTAAGAAGCCTTTATCCCTCTAATTACGCAACGTTTGATATAATGGCCTTGAGCAAACGGAATTTACAATTCATCGGCTGTTCTCTCTGGCTCACTCTGCAATCTGTTAATGTTCTCTAAATCTAATAATTTCGTGTCGGAAGATCCACTAACATGCTTTAATGCACATGCTCATTTTATTCAGGTGTGGGGATGATGTGAAATGTCTTTCTTTAAACGACCCTGTAACTTACCTGTTAAAAGTTACAGTTACACAAACGCTCCGTTCCGCCGCAACGGAGATGACGGGACTCTCTCTTTTTAAAAAGCTCTGCTTTAATGGTCATTCACACTGGTTGTTTGGTTGGCTCGCCCCTCACAACTGTCGATTCCAGCCGTCATGATGTGGCGTTCGAGTCAAATGGGTACCCGCGGTAGAGATGGATGGAGGAAGATTGCTATAGTTCCAACTTGCGTACGCTTGCACGGAGCCCCGGTAGCGAGCTGCATACCCCTGCCAGCAGTGTATGAATGGGGGAGGGACATGTAGCGTTGAAGCGCTTTGAGTGGTCGTACAAGTCCATTTACCATTTTTACCATTTCACCATTTCACTTCCAGCTCTCAGGGCAGCGTTGGGCCAGGAGCTCCCGTCGGGCCCTCAGGGCTGCACGGAGGGAAGTTGTTACCCCGCGACGGGGAACCTCCTGATTGGACGAGCTGTCAACCTAACCGCCACCTCTACTTGCGGCCTGAACGAGCCGGAGCAATACTGCATCGTCAGCCACCTGCAGGTCAGGACACACATGAACACACAGTCGGGGGGGAACACAAACCCTCCTGCTAATGACAGGTTAATCATACACATTCCTTTGTTCCCTCATGGGCACCCGTCACGTTGTGTGCTGGGAATTACATATAGTTTTTTCCACAGTTCATTGGTATGATAAAACTCATAAACTCTCAACTTGACTCTCCCACCTGCCTGTTTCCCTCTCTCTCACTCACACACACACACACACACACACACACACACACACACACACACACACACACACACACACACACACACACACACACACTCTTTAAAATACATCACACCCTGTAGTTAATACAAGGGGTGGTGTGTTTGTTCTCTCTCATGCACTCATCCATCCTCATCCTTCAGTCTCCACTCTTCCATCTTCATTTGTTCATCTGTCTGTTTGTTTGGAGCACAGTTTCCATGAGCAAGCCCCCCCTCCACCCCCCAACGCTACCCAGCCTTTCAATATCAGGCCTAGGTGTAGACACATGTTCGACACACCTTAGTCACACACACACTCCCTCCAGCTCTCTCATTTTCATATTTTTCTCTGTCACTGTCTTGACCTCGAATGGGAGTTTCAGTCAGACATAAAGGAGAATGACTTTCAAACTTTAGGCTTAAAAAAAAAAAATGGCGAGTTTAAACTTTGACATTCAGAAGTGTTGTGAGATTCATCACCAATAACTTTTCGTCAGACTTTAAAGGACGAAACTGACCGATGTTCAATGGGAAAATGACCATCTGAAGTTAGGGACTGTGTTAAAAGTACATACAAAATGTTTTTGTTTTTATTTTTAGCTTTCTCTTTTTTTTTCATAGACACTTCAAATCCGGTTTACGTTCATCTGGGCTTCCTCCCCTTATAGACACAAGCTTCAGTAGAATTCATGCAAAATGGCCCCGATGCACGTCTGACTTGTCCTGTTCCAGTTTCACAATTCCTTTCCCCTCTGGACCAGTAACAGTGACACAGCTCTGTCACCCGGGGCGTCGCCTCATTTCCACTGCGTGGTTCGGCTCGACTCAACTCCCGTTTGGTGCCAGGTCCTTTCCTCTTTTTCTGTTTTCCACTGCGGATAGCACCATCTCAGTGAGGGCGGGATTCTCAGCGGTCGATTGCGCGTCGTAGTTTTTGCATTCGTATTTAATGGCTGCCACTTTTTAAAATCGGGGTCTCGTGATTAAAAAACCATGCAGCCACTATTGACGGTAGATCGGCTGTTTGAAAATGTCTGTTTTGCGCATGATGTCCGAGGTAGTACAAAAAGATTTACTATCCACAACTTTTGCCAAAGGAAAACCCAAAAAGAGAAAGTCGAGTTGAGGAGGGGCAGTGGACATGCGGCATCAGACACAAATCATCCCACATGAATCCAAATTTGTATATTTTTGTGAAGCGACCAAACAGAAACAGCTATATATACTGCATCACACCCCGAGTATACATGTGTGATGCGAGACAGAACGCCGTTACATTCTCTTCTTCACCTCGACAGCATTTGTTTCTGCCCCTATGTGACACAACTCCTGACATGTTCAACCATACGTTGACGCTCACCTTCCTCCCCAAATGCATTTCTGTGCATCAGCGTGTTTGTGCCTGCGCCTCCATTACCTCAGGGCAGGAACATCCAACAGTGTCAACTTCCAGGTGAACATGATTGACACTGTCTGATTGGCGAGAGGCCCTCTACTATAGAACGGGGCAGGATATGGTGACAAGCTGTCGTAACATTAATCCAGGTGAGAACCACTGCTGGTCTGTCAGGAGCTCCTTTAGAGGCCCACACCGAACAGTTACAGGTCCAGAAGTTCCGAGGCTGTTTTTCAGACCGCATAGTTATCATGTCCATTTGTTTTGGGAGCTGCTGCTAAACCAACTGTGTTGAAGACCTTAGACCCAGCTGGTCGAGTGGAACTAAAACTGGCAAGAGGAAGGTAGAAGAAACGTGAAGCAGGAGACGGGAAAGCAGGGCAATGGAAAATGATGAAAAAGAGAACGGGAGGATTCCAGGGATGTCGGAGACATGGAGGTAGAGAAAAGAGCAAAAAGAATGGCAGGCAGATGGGAAGTGAGATCATTTATTACGGGCCGGGAGATCTCCCTCTCAGAGCCGTGACTGAGGTGAAAAGCAAACGGAACGAGGGAGGTGGAGCGTACCGCCATCGCTGTGCGACAAAGAAGTGTTTTAAAATCAACATCAGACTTACATCAGTGCATTGTTGCAGCAGAAAGCCGTATAGCTGAGCTGACCAGGCTTGACTAATGCGAGATAAATAAGAGCTCAGAGGAGGGCGGGAGGGTCCCAAAGCCACCCAAGCTCACACCAACTGAAATGGAAACCACGCTTTCCTTGAAAGAGAAGAATGAAACTCATTTAACTCCTGCGTACTGTACATCCAACCTTAAACATTCTGAACAAAGGTTGTTCAGCCCAGCCCTAAAAAAAAAAAAAAAAGATTGATCAGGAATAGCTCCACAACTCTGAGGCGTATTTGCATATTAGTAGTAGTCTCCTTTGGAAGGTACGAAGCTGAGTAATATTAATCCATTGTTAGTAAAGCTATTACCATTACAGAGTAAATGAAGATGCAATAAAGGAAAACATATTATTTTTATCCTCTCCTCGTATATAATCTAGATTTCAAAGACAATATCATCATTAAAACCATAATCCAACGCATAACGATGCAACTGACTGTCTTCTACTACTCTTTACTCCAACGGGGACTGTAAATGTGACGAGAATACAGAAAATACAGCAAGTGATGATGAAATTTATAAAGATATATAGGTGGCCTCCATGTTTACATGTTGACTGTTTAGTACATAACATACGTCTTCCCAAAACACTTAAATAGTAATAACCACAATGAATATTGATCAATATTCATGTATGCCGGAAGAGCTCCATGCTATACAGGCGGAGAAAATGGAGGATGCCAGAAAGAAACTTTCCTTTTGGAAATACCTGAAATCTTGCTCTTGGGTCTTAACTCTTCTACAAAGCTGCAACACTGCTGTTACGCAAAGGCTCTCCAGCGATGGCACATTGCGTTGGGACGGATGTGCTACTGTGTAGAAAGGAATGTCCTTTTCAGCAGCAGAGCCCTGGGATGAGGGTTTCGGGCAGATTTATGCCGGGATTAGGGAGGGTAGGTGAAGAAGGCAAGCATGCATGGAAAAACACACACACACATACACACACACACACATTCGCACACCCATGGACAAGTGGGTGTATGTGCACCCGTGGTCACCCACACGCACGCACGCACACACACACACACACACACACACACACACACACACACACACACACACACACACAGACGCACGCACACACACACCACTTCTAGCACACTTTAGGCATTTCTTTTCAGTTCTCGGCCGAGTCTCTTTAACAGCCGTGTTGTTGTTAGCAGCTTAATCACCCTTGACAACAACCTAATTAAGAACTGCGGCCCTGGAATCCCCTGTTTCTCTGTGCCAACTTACCCTCATCTGCCTGTTTAGCCCTTTTTCCCCCCTCCCTGCCCCCTCCTCTCTTCATGGCGTCCTCTTGAATGCACCCCCTTTTCACCCTCTCTCAGCATCTCCCTCGCCCTCTGCCGGCCCCCTTCTTTGTCCTCCACCCCTGCTGTGCCGTTTGAGAGCCCTCTCCCCGCCGCATACCCACTTCTCTCACCTGCCCCGTTCTTTTCTCCAACCACCCTTTCCAACTTTTTCTAGTACACCCCTCAAGATTCAAGCTCTTGCTCCTGGCCTCGGTCCCCCAAATGCTTGTATCTTTCCCATGCCCTCTGCCTTTCGAGCTCTTCCTCCCTTTCCTCTGCCTCCTCAATGTCAGTTTAATTACATTACATTTATTTTGTATCGCCCAAAATCACAAATTACAAATTTGCCTGAGAGGGCTTTACAATCTGTACACATACGACATCCTCTGTTCCGGGACATCACATCAGAACAGGAAAAACTCCCCCAAAAAAACTCTAACGGGGAGAAAAACGGAAGAAACCTTCGAGAGAGTAACAGAGGAGGATCCTCTATCAGGATGGACAGAAGTACAATAGATGTCATGTGTACAGAATGAACAACATAACAGAGTTATAACACATTCAATGCAATGTCATTAGCTAACTCCGTATTCCCTCCATTCATTCCTTCATCTTCCTCGTCTCTTCATGTCTGCGCCTTCTTATCACGCCCTTTTTGCATTCTTCTCATATTTATGGCGGTATATTGGTGCACAGACCAAAACACAAAATGGTAGGAAAGAAAATTCTGAGCATCTGCTCGGTCTGCGAGTCAACATCGGAGATCGTACAAGCACAGACTTGTAAGAGCAGAATCAGATTTAAGAGTTGCAATCCCGATAGTGCGGGCGTTCATTTCTGAGTCTGACCCTCTCAAAGTTCTCCAGCTGCGTAGCGCTCAAATTTGTTCTGAGCTCTCTCAATTAGTTTTTTGTCATCTGTATACTTTCAAACAGGATCCTGTCTGTAGACGCTCTGGTTACCCGCTAGCATGCACAGAGGTTTGTGTATATTTCATCAATTTACAACTTACTGTCAAGATTATATATAGGTTTTTAGCCACGCTAGCAGCATAGCTCTTGGTCCACCACTTAGGCCTAGACATCTCAGCAAATATCGGCTTGATTGGAATCAAAGTGTGTACAGACAGTCGTGGTCCCCAGAGGACGCATCCTACTGACGTTGGATCTGCTGGCTTGTTCTGCGATGCAACCATGGCGTTAACATTTTGGGTTGAAGTGAAGTAACTCAACAACTGTTCAATGAATTGCTTTGAAAGGATGAATTGTAATAACTTTGGTGATATTCAGACAATTAATCTAATGCCATCGTCAGGTCAAAGTTTTTACTTGTCCAGTAAAATATCTCGACATCCACTGGATGGATTGGCCCAAAATGTTGCACAGACATTTTTGTTCCAGAGAGGATGAAGCCTGTGGACTCTGGTGATCCTGGGACTTTTCTTTTTGAGCTAACACAGGGTTGAAGGTTGTGCGTAAGTGCAGCCTCACAGAGACTTTTTTTTGCCCTTCATCCTTATCCTCACACTTACCCCCCCCCCTCTAATTTCACTCCTTGCTTTCTCTCCCTCCAGCCATTCTTCCGTTTTAATCTTTCGACCCAGTGGAGACACAATCCAGTCCCCTCTGGTTTTTAGTCCCGTTCACACACTGGGATACATTACCCGCATTATTTCGGCTTGACGGATGAAATCCCTAATCTGAGGAAACAGCTCTATCACGGCAGCTTGACTGACACTGTACATTTGTCCCAAGGCCAGACTTTTTTCAAACTACTTTTCCTAAAGTCATTAATATTCTGCTGGCGGGATGTGAAGCTTTAGCAGGTCGTACGAGGCCCGCGGGCCTCCGGTTTACGATACATGTACGAGACCCAACATGCACACACACTGTTTTCATTGTTTCAGAACTACTAAAAGTGCTGAAGTACAACAAAGAAAATATACAGCATGACTGCTAATTAGTAGTAATTAAAAGGCAAATGCCATGTATAAATCATGCGAGGAAACTTCTCATGCCAAGAGCAAATGTGTGTTTTCTGCCCCGACAGGAGTCAGACAAGTGCTTCGAGTGCAACTCCCAGCATCACTACGACCCGTACCGCCACAGAAACAGCCACCGCATCGAAAACGTCATCTACCTCATGGACAGAAACGGAGACACCTGGTGGCAGTCTGTCAACGGTGTGTGTGTGTGTGTGTGTGTGTGTGTGTGTGTGTGTGTGTGTGTGCATGTGTATTTGCTCTATAACATACACAAGAAAATGCTCAGTCTGTTTATTGTTTATTGTTGTGTTGTTCTCGGGAATGCCGCTGAGACGCGGTGACGTGAGACACAGCGTAAACCCATGACCTCATGGGGATGACAATGAAAGGGAGGGACAAAAATGCAAA
This sequence comes from Ophiodon elongatus, assembly GCA_016806645.1. NCBI lineage: Eukaryota > Metazoa > Chordata > Actinopteri > Perciformes > Hexagrammidae > Ophiodon > Ophiodon elongatus. Next base: position 1,205,163 of record JACSYO010000592.1, on the reverse strand, counting down.
GAACGATGGTTTGTGTGTTGGTATGACACTGAGTGACGGCTGTTTCCTTTACAGGACAGGAGAATGTCGGCATCCGACTGAACCTGGAGGCTGAGTTCCACTTCACTCATCTCATCATGAAGTTCAAGGTACGAACACTTAATGGCACGTTTGTGAGTGCCCGTGTGTTGGTCTGTCAGGGGCTCGACTATAGGTGGCTGCATTCCATCATCTGACAAAGTGCAGATGACGTGAAACAGGACTGATTTCTCCCGTTTTGCCCCTCAGACGTTCCGACCTGCAGCCATGATCATCGAGCGCTCGGCAGATTTTGGCCGCACGTGGCGCCCCTACCGCTACTTCGCCTCAAACTGCACCAAGACCTTTCCTGGCGTCTCCGCCCACGGACTGCACCACATCAACGACGTCATCTGCGAGGAGCGCTACTCCGACATCGAACCCTCCACTAACGGAGAGGTAGGAAGTCGAGGAGGTGCTGGTGGCAGTAATGGTAGAGACACGTTAGACTGGGAGGACTGGGTGTCTCGTTCACAGTCAAACCATGAGAATAGTGATGGACATCCAAATAAAAGATGGCGAATCTTCCCTTTAATGAAAATATTCTGGACTTTAACTTTAAAGAATAGATTGTAAGAAGATAACTGTCTTACTAGAAAGAATAGAGGAAGTTGCCACGAAGCAAACAGAAGTGTAAATACGTATCTAAAATATCTGATGTTCATGAAATCAAAGTGACTATGGGAATGTGACTGATTTGCTCATAATAACATCAATTTATTAACTGAAGCTGATTTACATCATTTCTTTCCAGTTCAGATCTGCCTTTGCAAACGTGTTCATTTCACACAGATTCTAATGGGGGAATTCTCTTCTGTGTTCAAGGTCATTTATAAGGTTTTGGATCCTGCCATTCATGTGAAAGACCCCTACAGCTTGGACATTCAAGGCCAGTGGAGACTTTAAACTCTGAATGTGGATCACAAACACTGTTATTTGCAGCACACAGTAGAGTTTTATGATAAGGTGACACAAAATGCATTGCTTCCAAGAAAGAAGTATTCACAGCCGTACTGCTTTTAAAGTCATTAAAAACTGTTTTGCTGACTATTGAAATTCCACTTTTGTCATGAAATGAGTCATCTTCACAAATCAATCATAATTGAACCGCTGCCCTCCTTCTACAGAGCTCCTGCGCATCACCAACCTGCGCATCAACTTCACCAAGCTCAACACGCTGGGAGACGACCTGCTGGACCGACGCTTCGACGTCCTGCAGAAATACTACTACGCCATCTATGAGCTGGTGGTGAGAGGGAGCTGCTTCTGTTACGGACACGCCTCAGAGTGCGCCCCGGTGCCGGGGGTGGACGCCCGGGAGAACGGCATGGTGAGCTAGTGGGCTACCACGAGAAGAAACATTTAAAAAAAATTGTTTTTTTACAAGAATCCTGTTATCTGTTATCATCACCACATGTGCCGCGGTACTGAACAAAAAGACGTTGCATTAAAAGACAAATAGAAACTCAGTAAACATTATCATGCAGTTATTATGGACAATGAGTTAATTAACCTTTCTGATGATCAGATCCACGGTCGCTGTGTGTGCAAACATAACACGGAGGGTCTAAACTGCGAGCGCTGCCGACATTTCCACCACGATCTGCCATGGAGGCCGGCAGAGGTGGAGAACCCGCACACCTGCAGAGGTGGGAACACACACACACACACACACACACACACACACACACACACACACACACACACACACACATGCGCTGTCTCACAAACATTCTGATGTGAGCATGAACTCAGCAATGCAGATGAAGATTATTGTTGCCTGTTTCTAGCTGCAAAGATTATTATAGAAGTCTTGGGCTAATTTATACAATTATACAATTTATTTTTGAGACCATTATTGTAGCTTTGTGTATTCAACATAGTCTGCTCTTGAAAGTGTATTTGAGATGCTGTAAATACTTTTGGAAAGCCTTTTATTAAGATTTAAAGTTCAGTATAATAAACCTCCAGATATGATATACTGTGAATTAGAGATGTATTGATCTGATACTGATGCCGGATACATTATTTTAATAATAAATGACAACTGAGTACATTTATATCGATGCATTTTTTTATGTTGCCTTACACATAAAGAAAGATCCCAGTCACTTCCACCCAGTGAAGCATACAGCTTATTAATTAAACGTTGGTATCGGCTCAGTACTCGATATCGGCCGATAATCAAAGCCCAGGTATCGCTATCAGGACTGAAAACTAATCTTCGGTGTAGATTTTTGCCTCCTGTAGAAGAGCAACGTTTAAAGTGTTGAGGACTGAGAAAAGCTGATGTGATGGGTGACGACTGCTCGTGAGGAAGTTGTGGTTTCCTCTACGAGTCACGGTAATGTTCCGTGTGAGTCTAGTTAGTCTTTGTTCGTTCAATTTCTGGCTTGTGTCTCCAGAGTGCAACTGCAACGGCCACTCCAGCCAGTGCCACTTTGACATGGCGGTGTATTTGGCCACGGGCAACATCAGCGGGGGAGTGTGTGACGACTGTCAGCACAACACCATGGGACGCAACTGTGAGACGTGCCAGCCCTTCTACTACCAAGACCCCGTCAGGGACGTCAGGGACCAGCGAGTCTGTGTCGGTGAGTCTTTTTGCTCTTTAGAACGAAACGTTCCGCAGCCGTTATGTGCAACTGTCCGCTGTAGATAACTGCAATAAATGGCAGCTAAACGAACCCCAGTGTTGAGTGGAGCATTTTTATTTTCCCTGAAACATTTGGTAAAAATAATCTGCCAGCCAGTGAGTTGAGGTTATCTCACCTGTTTGACATTTTAAAAATGAATATGAACACCTGGAGCGAACCAGAACTCAGTAAAGTGCAGATCTCCACCAGGTATGTCTCCAATGACCACCGCAGTGATGTTTGATTAAACTCCTAACCAAACATCTAGACTGCAAGCGTCTTCCACTCGAGCGTCTTAACACGAAAGATACACTCTCATTTTAAATCAATTTATTTCTTTATGTGTGACTTTACAGATCTTATGTGAGTGCTGAAGCTAAAACCTTCTTAAAATGATTTCCTCGTTGCTCTCTTCTTCTCCGTCTATTAAAAGTTTCCCATTGACATGTACCGTATGTCAATTCGTTGTTTTTTTCCCCTTTCCCCTCTTAACTTACACTCCAGCCTGCGACTGTGACCCAGTCGGATCGCTGGAAGGAGGAGTGTGTGACAGTCACACCGACCTGGACATGGGGATGATCTCTGGCCAGTGTCGCTGCAAAGCCCACGTCAAAGGCACGCGCTGCGACGACTGCAAGGAGGGTTACTACGGACTCAGCCAGAACGACCCGCTGGGCTGTCAGCGTACGTTTGTGTGTGTGTGTGTGTGTGTGTGTGTATCTGCTGGAATCGCTTGGTGTTTGAACTAGGATGAAGATGGATTGATGGTGTTTTTCGAATGCAAAACCACATAGTCTGCATCAAGATCTGTAAATAGCCACTTCTTATTCTACGTGTATGTGTGTGTTTTTATGTGTGTGTGTGTGTGTCTCTCATCAGCTTGCAACTGTGACCCTCGTGGCATCATCATGATGGGGGCTCCGTGCGACCAGATCAGTGGGGACTGCTCCTGCAAAAGATACGTCACCGGGCGCTACTGCAACCAGTGTCTGGTTAGTAACTGTTCCTCTGGTAGAAATCTGCTGCTCATTCTGGGTTTCAGATCTAAAGATCACACAAGTTGGCATAGCTACAAGCGTAGCATAGCAGGCTTTCTGGTAGTTCTATATAGTAAAGCCTATTTACTCCTGTGTGACATATATACTTGACAAATTACAAGTATTTTCTCAGGTAATTAAGAACTTTAGTGCAAAATGATTGATAAAGGAGCATATTACAAAGTAAGAGCTATATAAGCTGTACAGTGCCGACAGAGCTTCAGACACAGTTTGGAGTGTAATATTTATTTCCATCCCTGCAGCCTGAGTACTGGGGCTTGAGTAACGACCTGGCCGGCTGCAGACAGTGTGACTGTGACTTCGGTGGAGCCTTCAACAACAGGTATAGATTTTATGTATTTGCATACGTCTATATGCGTTTGAGTAAGAGACATGTTGTGCTTCGCAAGTCTAAAGTGTGCCTCCGTCCGTTACTCCAGGTGCGTGATGGAGAACGGCCAGTGTGACTGCAGGAGGCACCTGATTGGCCGACAGTGTTCAGAGGTTCAGCCCGGGTATTTCTGCGCTCCACTGGACTACTACAAATATGAGGCCGAGGACGCCACTGGACACTCCCCCGGTGACTCTGCTCTGCCGGTGAGCGCACTGCTGTGATTCAGTGTAGCTGAATGGCTGGGGAGGAGGTGGAATATAAACCGGTTTGAAGACTTATTACAATAGACACAAATGCATCCCAAAGAAATATATACTGTATAAAGGAATAGTTATTTCTCTCTGAGAGTGAGTTAAGAAGATCAATTCCACTCTCATGTCGAACTTGATCCAAGTCCTTTAATATTGGGTATCTACTTCTATTTTCCCGAAATGTTAATTATAATTCTTTCTTTGTTTATTGGGTTTTGCATGAACATACAATTGTGTCATCAGAGCAGTCACAAAAAGTAAGAAGGTGCATATTCCCTTTATACAAAGACTTTTGTAAAAAATAACAGTAAAACAGCTGACAAGACTTAGAAAGCTAAATTAACTCAACGATAAACAGATTTTTTTTAAAACAAACAACAACAACAACAAAAAACATCAGTCAGCTAATAGTAAGCGGGTTCCTTAATAGACAATTAAATAAGTTTCTGACACAATGAAATAACAGCTGTAGCGACTACATTTTCTTTTTGCGAGAGGAGACGCATCACTCTTCAAGATAATAAATGGGTGGTAATTGGACCTGTACAAAGCTCTTTAACACTACATGACATCATTCACCCATTCACACACTGATGGGAGGGGCTAAGGTGCCACCTGCCCATCAGGAGTAGCTAACATTCACACAACTTTCACACACCGTAGGCACAGCTACGAGAGCAATTTGAGGTTAAGTGTCTTGTCCAAGGACACAGCAACATGGACTAGCGGAGCCGGGGATCGAACCGCCGATCCTCCGATGACCCTGCTCACCACTGATCCACAGTCGCCCCTAATATGAGTTTATGTTTCTTTATTTATGTCCCTTTGCAATATTAACCTTTGATTATTTGGAATCACTTTGCACAACAGTGTATAACAGTTTGTATAAAGTGAGGCAGCGTTATTCAACCTGTTAAACCGGTACAGGGATATTTACTTAAACACTGAATTCTATTAGTAATCTCATTAAGGCCCCCGCTCTCCCCCTCATCCAGCCTGTTACAGCAAAGAGTCTGTTCCTGCTGTCACTGACTCATCTCATCAGTCTACCGATGACTATTTATCTATCCTCTTTGTCCACCCCGCTTTCTCACATTCTTTACCGTCTCTGTCAGTCTCCTTCACCGCCCTCCACCTACCTCCGTCCTCTCCACTCTTAAGGATACCCCTCGCCCGCTCCACTTCCCCATTCAGCCTTCCGGGCAAGCTCAGACAATCCGCTTACACTTACATCGTCACGGCTCCAGGAATGTGGGGGAAAAAAAGGCAACATCAGAATGTTATGAGAAAAAAAGGCAACAGAGCAAGGCACTGAGCGAGAGGAGATTGCGTCTTTGACGTACGAGGCTGTTGTTTTTAAGAGATGCTCGAATATTTCACTGACGCTGGATGGAGATTGAGGGTCCAGTACAGATTACGCGGTAGCTAGAATCCTGCATTTCTGTAGAGAATTCAAACCCCGCGGCTGAAGTGACCCATAAAAACACCAGACGGTGACACAGATACCAAACTGTCAAAACTAGTTATTGCCGCACAGCACACACACTTACTAACAAGTACAACACACACGCAGGAAAACACACTCTCAGCCTTTTATTCTTTGTTGCTCTCTGTCACGCTCCGGCAGGTTCAGCCCAGCACGGCTCGTTGTGCTCTGTATTGTTTTCACTTTTTGGAAGGAGAAAGCTGGGCGGGATGAACCCCAGTGTGTAGTCAGAAGTGCTGCTGTTAAAAGGCTTGTCTCCTATCCTCTCGTTTCCTCTCCTATCCTCTCCTGTCGTCTCCTCTCCTCTCGTTTCCTCTCCTATTGTCTCCTCTCCTCTCCTGTCGTTTCCTCTCCTATTGTCTCCTCTCCTCTCCTGTCGTATCCTCTCCTCTCGTTTCCTCTCCTCTCGTTTCCTCTCCTCTCCTGTCATCTCCTCTCCTCTCCTCTCCTGTTGTTTCCTTATCTCGCCTCTCCTGTCATCTTCTCTCGTCTCCTCTCGTTTCCTCTCCTGTCTTTACCTCTCCTCTCCTATTGTCTCTTCTCATCTCCTTACACATCGTCTCCTCTCCTATCCTCTCCTCTCCTCTCCTATCGGCTCCTTACCTCTCGTTTCCTCTCCTCCCCTCTCCTCTCATCTCCTTTAACATCTTCTCTCTCTTATTGTCTCCTCTCCTCTCAGGGCAAAGTTCGCCCTCAGGCAGAGACTGACTGTGTTCAGCACCTCAGCAACCAGCTGAGGAGGCACCGCCGTCACCACCGCACCTCCAACTCGCAGCAACATCGGGCGGCACTGAGACGTATCCGCCAGCTTCAACAGACAGTAGGATATTTGTTTTGATTGACTCACTGATGTTATTCATAGTTTGACGAGATACCGAAGAATCAAAGGTTTCGTCTGTCTCCCATAGCCGGATGTGAGGACCGTTCACAGGGAGCGCACTCTCAGCCACATGGTGACATGGACAGGACCCGGCTTCGCCCGCGTCAAAGACGGCGCCGGCCTGGTGCTGACTATCGACAACATCCCCTACGCCATGGAGTACGACATCATGATCCGCTACGAACCCGAGGTGTGTGAGCGCGTGGACATCACCCGCGACCTGCAAGATTCATGTAAATCTCTTCTGCCTAATTAATGATGGTCTTTTGAACTAAGCCTTGTGTGTGTGTGTGTGTGTGTGTGTGTGTGTGTGTGTGTGTGTGTGTGTGTGTGTGTGTGTGTGTGTGTGTGTGTGTGTGTGTGTGTGTGTGTGTGTGTGTGTGTGTGTGTGTGTGTGTGTAGTCCACAGAGGACTGGGAGGCTGTAGTGAGTATTACATCTGTTCAGCTGCCGTCCAGTCTCCGGTGTGGAAACCTCCTACCAACTGAACAGCTCTACACAGTGACTCTGCCCCACCGGAACAGGTATCGAAACTTGTATTGAGCAAGTGTGTGTGTGTGTGTGTGTATAGTAGGGTATAGGGTTTGTTGAATTAGCCCAGGTGTTGATAGGGTTTCTCTTGTTTCATTGCTGGGGAAGAATTGCATCATTACCTTGTTGTTCCTTGAACCTGCCCCGGCTTGTACGAGTCAGGCCTGTGTTTGTATTCTTATTTCACGGTGCCTTGTGGTGTTTGTTACTGGTGATGCAGTGATAGGAAGGAAGACATACCAGAAAGCCTGTGATATGGAGGGAAGGCAGCAGCTTTGTTTACTGTAAGTTCAGAGCGGGGAACAATGAGGAGACCTGTTGGAGACGAGCAGAGAACGGTACAGTCAGGCAGAGAGGTCTCATATCCCACCTCAAACACCCGGTCCTGGTTCATTGAACCTTCCCCTTATCTTTAGAGAATCAAATCCTCCTTCAGCGTAACACAAGCATGTTCACGTTAAGATTCCCCATAAATTCCTGTTAATTCCCATGGAAATGTTCCAACTTGAATAATATCCGGAATATTGCAACCTTTGGAGCTATACAGAAATATGATATGTGTAATTTGATTGTCCACTAGAACCTGCGATTTTAACATTCATGCTATTTGAATCACCTTTGTGATCCTTTTAATCACCGTCCGTCCAATAATACATTTTTTGGTTCAGAGATCATCGTATTTCTTGCATTATACATTTAAATTTTTCATCTGAGTCACACTTACTTTTGACTGTTCTCATGTTGCTCCGATGTGCAAAGGCTCGTTGATAATAATAACAGGACGATCATTAAAAGGCTGAAATCTTTACAGAGCCCTATTTATGTCACGTTGCTCTTCCGATATGAAAAGCTTATGGATCTGTTGCAAAGTCAACACATCAGACAGATTACTGCAGTTTAGATCAAGTGTTAATTATTCTTGATATTCTTGAAATTGAGGAAGCAAAAAGAAGGATATAGGATAAAAAACAGGGAGGGGGGGTGGGTGGAGGGGCATAACACTGAGACTGTTGAGTTTCAATCCGCTGAAGAGCCTTTCAGAGTCTGAACTGATCTGGAACTAAGAGGTCAGACGCGTCCCGGATCTTGGTGTCAGCGGACCGTGGCTTGCCTTCCGTTCTTTTCTGTGGTTGGTCCATCAGCCAAAACCAATTAGCAAAGTGAGCCCCAAACACAGGCGGAGGGGTCGAAGCTGCACGCAGGTAGAGGGCGGGTCTAGTTGTCTCTGGTGAACAGTGGAAGCTTTAGAAGTCAGATATGGAATAATAAGTAGGAAACAGCCTACGACCAGAAACGTCGAAGTCAACAGATACCGAGTTGAAATGTACTATTTCTGTCCAATATCAAAAAAGATTAAAAAAAAAAAAGAAAGTTAATTGTCTTTTTTATGAAGTGTTTCTGTTGTCAAACATTTCATATTGAATATTTCAGTTTGGCTTGGCATCAGTTAAGTTTTGCTGTGTTTGCTGAACTTTTATTCCATTTCTTTTTCCTTTTGTGTTTGTGATACTTTCACAAAACCCCCCCAAAAAAGTTTGATCTTTGTCCATGTACCTGTTAACAAAAAAAGACCAAAGTCTCTTCCCTAAGGCTGTATTTTATGCCCTTGCGTCCTATAAAAAGAGCAACATTGAGGACCTCTGGACTACTTTGCTTGCCCTGCCCCACACTAGTGCACAATATCCAGTACTCGTCACTTCATAAGCCCCGGGATCATCTTTGACTTTGACACGTATGAATATCTATATGCATGCATTGAAGTGTTTGTGTACGTGTCGTGTTTGTCCAGATACATCCAGATGCCCAGGCCGTTCTGCTTCGAGCCCAGCAACCGTTACGTGGTTGCAATCAGGTTCCAGCGCCACGGCGTCTCTCACAGACATCTCACTGCCTTCATCCTCGTCGACTCGGTGAGCTAACTGTCAGCCTGCCGGCCTCATCATCCACCTCCATGTCTGTTTCCTTGAGTCTTTTCTTTTCGTGCCCCTTTATACTTCTTTTTCATTTCAGAGGGAAATATACTTTACTACAATTATGCGACAGGTTTAGTCACTAGCTGCTTTACAAGTTTGGATTTAGTGCAGATGCAACTCTAAGTCAGATAATCAGTTATTGAAAGAAAATTAATCGGCATCTAACTTCATAATCGATTCAGTCATTTTTCATGTAAAAACATTTCATGTTTTTTTTTATATTTTCTGCTTTTGTTTTAATCATTTTAATTATCATTATTATTTATTTTTGTATTGTTTGGGACTCTGTACTATTGTTTTGATGTTGTAAAGGATGTCACTTTGGGCCATGAGGACACTTATCCCTCTTTTCACCAAACAATCAATTGATTGATGGAGAAAATGATCATCAGATTGATTCATGAACAGAATCTTTTGTTGCAGTCTGATATAGTGAACTCCACCTCAACCAACTACAGCCGTTAAATCCTGCTTTCACATGAATGCATGAGTATTCATATTCACATGATATAATATACTGTATAATAGTGTAACACAGGGGTCATTCCTCTGCATTGAGTACTTTTACTTCTAGTTTTTAAAGTACATATTCCTGAGTATACTTTTACTGAAGTAACATTCTCAATGCAGGACTTTTACTAGTTACAGTGTGGCTTTAGTAGTCTGACTTAAGTAAAGGATCTGGATACTTCCTGGGTAGCAGGAGTCTTTTTGGCCTCGCCACGTCTTTAGCGAGTTGTCTGCCGTGGCTCTGGCTCCATTAGTGTTGCTGTCACCATTAAAAGAGCTGGAGAGCGAAACCTTCCTGGTTCCAGGACAAGTGCCCACTTCCTGACGGTTTTACACCACGAGGTTTCCCCCTAGTGGTGAGGAAATACAAATGTGGCATGTATTTAGGCTTGGAATCAGCTTCCTTTAAAAGTAATTTCTTTCATCATGAAACTGATTTTGGCAGTGCAGCATTCATCTCTCCTCCTTTAATTCACGATCATTTCCTGTCAATATAAAGCACATTTCTAGAAAAGTTACATCCTATAACTTTTACTTTTCCCCCCTTCAACAGCTGGTTCTGATCCCCAAATACACCGAGCTTCCCGGTTTACAAGGTACCGAGCCAGAGGCCGAGCAGCGGCGGGAGGAGATGATTCGATACATGTGTCTGGATTCCTTCATGATCACGCCGATGCCCGTCCTGGCTGAGATGTGCTCCAAACTCATCTGTAGCATTTCCTCCATCATTCACGACGGCGCTCTGCGTGAGTAGATACAGAAACACGGATTTAGACGCCATGCGTTCAAACCCACTGCCATTGGCTGATGTCTTCTCCCTTGCGTTTTGTTTGTCGCATGCAGCCTGTCAGTGTGACCCTCAGGGCTCCCTCAGCGGTGAGTGCGATAAGGTGGGAGGTCAGTGTCGCTGTAAACCCAACGTGATGGGCCGGCGCTGTGACCAGTGTGCCCCGGGAACCTACGGCTTCGGAGTGAGCGGCTGCACTGGTGAGTCTGCTCACATGATCACATGATAACACCTTCCTGCACTCTACTGCACCTTTGTAGATTAGATATAAATTACTCTCCCTGCGTTTTTCCTGCATCCCTCCACGGTGAACGAAGAATCCAAAAAGGAGAAAATTCTTGATGAATTTCAGTAAAACCGCAGTGTTATAAATAGTAAGATTTTAGCTAAGATGCATGTGCTTGGGAAGAAGTGACTATACGACTGGATAAACAAGACTTGGATTAAACTGCACGAGTTGTGTGACAATTTGTACAAGTCTGTTTTGCTGTTGTTAAACACGACCGCCATTTACTTCATGTTCATCAAGAGTTTTCTCCGTTTTTGGATTCTTCGCTTACTGTGGAGGCATGCGAGAAAAATGTGTAAAAAACTAAGTTTTCTTCAATAATTCAAGGTAACATGGGGTGAGTAATTCAAGTAATCATTTTAATGACATATTTAGAACTTAATATTTTTCTTTGGTGGAGCACGTACGACTTACAGTATTTGCATGTTTTCAGTCTCTTATACTGTGGCGAATTTCTGCCTCGTAAGAAGCAGAAAATGATCAGCCTCCTCTTTTGATATTACTCTCCCATTTCACCCAAAGAGAAGTGAAAGTGCCTCGTGCAATTTAAAGACAAAAGCCAAATAAGCAAATTGGCTTCGTCTACAAGGAAAAAACAGTTAAACGATTTTAGATTTGACGAACCATTGAGCTGAACTGTAGAGCTGTGGTGTTCGGTTCTAATGAGAGAGACACACTACTGTGTAGTTCTGTGTGCTGATGTTGAAACTTTCACACATGTCCCTCTCCATGAAGAAACTAGTCACTTACCTTCAGTATATTCTCTGTTCCTGATTGTTCCCAGCAATAACAAAAACCCTGAATAAATCTGTTAAACACTTCCTCCCGTCCAGCCTGTGACTGCCACTCAGAGGGCTCATCGAGCCACCAGTGTGACCCGGTTTCAGGCCAGTGCCAGTGCAGGCCGGGAGCCACTGGGCGTCAGTGCTCAGACTGCCAACCAGGCCAGTGGGGCTTCCCCAGCTGCAGCCCCTGCCAGTGTAACGGCCACGCAGACATCTGTGATCCCCGCACCGGGGAGTGCGGCAACTGCAGGGACTACACAGCGGGACACCTCTGTGAACGGTAAGGGTCACCCCGTGTCGGACTTCACTTTCCTCCGTCCCTCGCTGGTTGTCAGACTGACGGCAAACCTCTCATATCTGTAACAGTTGTGTGGATGGGTTCTTCGGGAACCCGGTGCTCGGCTCAGGGGAGCACTGTCGACCCTGCCCCTGCCCTGGAAACCCCGGCTCAGACCACTTTAACGGGGACTCCTGTCAAGCCGACCACACCTCCAACCAGATTATCTGCAACTGCAAACAAGGCTACACTGGTAAGCTATCACACTGCATCCACATTGTCTTCTTTTGTCAATATCTATTCTATTGTACTCCTCTGTAGGTCAGCTGGCCACATGGATAGTGCACAAACTCATACAATCTGCAATGAAACATTCAATACTTACTGGTCTCACATCAGTGAAAAGCAGTCTTGACGCATACTGTTGTGCCATATTCTTCCTTTTCTCCCCTAGGGCCCCGCTGTGACCGGTGTGCCCCCGGTCACTACGGCAACCCAGAGCGACCTGGTGGGCAATGCCTCCCGTGCAGTTGCAACGGCAATATTGACAACCAGGACTCTGAGTCATGTGACCCGAGGACCGGCCAATGCCTCAAGTGCCAGTACCACACCGACGGTCCGTCCTGTGCCCACTGTCAAGACGGTTACTATGGCAACGCTTTGGCCCACGACTGCAGACGTGAGTGATATTACCAGTACTTGCGTGCGTGTGTGTGTGTGTGTGTATATTTATATATATTTATATATATATATTTATATATTTAATTTGATGTTATTGTTTTAACTCAAACTCAAACTCAAATCTTGCCCCCTACTTTAGTTTCTTGTAATTATGGATGGTATAGGGGCTGAAGCTAATTATAATTCTCTATTCCTTGTAAGGATTCGATCAACTTAGAGGTAGGACGTTTAGAAGAAGTGTTTCAGAGGTACTCATCCATAGTCAGTGAAGAACAAACAGGAGTATCGACACAGGAGAAAAGCAATGTACTTCTATGGACAGGGGCAGCAGCTAAACATATTTCAGACACCTAAAAAAATATAAAACTATATCCGTTTAGATGGACGCTATATTTAGAATATTTTCACCTCTTTACCTTGCCGTGAGACAGCCTTTCTCTAAAAGGGAACTGAAGCCACCTGTGCTCTGTACAAAGTCATTTTACCTCTTTTTTTTTTTTTATGTGACTTTAATACTTTTTGTTGCTCCACACCGGTACATTGCTTTGCTCCTGTGCTCCCAGCCAGTTTAAAGAGAAAAATTATATTTCATTATTTGTATCTACAAACAGTACGTCTTATTCAAAAACTTCTGCGTCCATATGTACCAGTGCCGTTGAACATATGTAACATACTGTATACACACAGAGTAGAACCTTACTGTGTAATGGTCACCAGTACAAGCAAACTAGAACCCGTCCCCTGCTGCTTCTGCAGCCTGCTCTCATTCACTTTCCAGGCGAGGCGCAGCTCATCTGAAACAGGCAGGCCAGATCAAAACAAGCTAAACGCTGCCTTCTCTCTGTCTGGGCCCTGAATACCTCTCTCTTCTCAGGCTGTACCTGTGTGACTGCCGGCACCGTCCAGTCCGCTTGCAGTGACGGACAGTGTCACTGTGACCGGCAGACCGGAGACTGCGCTTGCAGGGAAAACGTGGCCGGCCATAACTGTGACCAGTGTGCTCCTAACCACTGGAACTACGGTCAGGACCGAGGCTGTGAGCCCTGCAGGTGCGACCCGCAACACGCCCTGGGGAGCCACTGCAACATGGTGAGCGAGCGCAAAGTCCTCCGAAAGCCTGGAAATGGATCACACAAGAGTGAACTTTATTATTCTTATTCGCTAGATGTTCTTATCTTTTCTTTCAATCGTTGCCAATCTGTGTTCCACAGTTCACAGGGCAGTGCCACTGTCATCCAGGCTTCGGAGGTAAACAGTGCACTGAGTGTGAGCAGTTCCACTGGGGGGACCCACAGGTGCAGTGTCAAGGTAACTCACCTAATAAATACACCTCGTGAACAGGACTCACTGTACCTCAATTTATAGGTCACCTTTTTATGACAGCCATGAATGAGTTCTCTGTTTGCATTAGAAATGGTGCCCGAACCTTTCTACAGTATTTCGAAGGGGACACATTTGCTTCCTGTTGTGAATTGATCTGGCCTTGTTCGCCACGCATGATCAGTTCAACTCTGAGCGGAAAACAGAAAGACTGAAGCCCGATTCTGTTGACACCGTGTCTTCACAGGAGGCGCAGCATGAACAGCATGTTAGCATGAGCAGCAACTTCAGTCTCCAGTGTTTACACAGAGGCCTGACTTATTTCCCATAAATAATATAATAAAACCTAAAGATTTTGTCTTTGAACCTGCCGACCATTTTTTCTCACTCTGTGCTTTCCCTCCTGTCTTTCCTCCCTCCCCTCCTCCCTCCTCCCACTCAGAGTGTAACTGCCATCCGCTGGGCTCGGAGATGGCCCAGTGCGACCGGTTAACGGGGGCGTGCGAGTGCCGGGAGGGCGCCGCGGGCAAGCGCTGCGACGAATGCGCTCGCGGCTTCACTGGCGACTTCCCCGCGTGTGTCCAGTGTCACCCGTGCTTCCAGCTGTGGGACGATGCGGTGTGCCAGATTAAGCGGGACCTGGACCACATCCAGTACACCGCGCAGAAGATCCTGGAGAGCGGGTCCACGCCGGTGGTCGGGGACACGCGCATCAGAGACCTGGAGAAGAGGCTGAAGGAGGTGCAGGATCTGATCAGCGCGGAGGACAGCGAGAGGATCCACCATCTGATTGGACAGAGCATTGATGACCTCAGGTGAGGAGGTCACATAGTGGTCGGCAGGATGATCTGTCACCTGCCGCCAACTGCCTGGATATTAAATAGAATATCCCGCTCTGTGTGTTCCAGGGCTGAGATCGCCCTGACTGACGGGCGTCTGATGGGCGTCACCCGAGAGCTCAATACAACCGCAGAAGAAGAACAGGCACTGAGACGCACACTGACTGACCTGGAGAGAGAGCTGAGGGACATCAACACAACTGTGGCTTACAAAAAAAGCCTGCTGGATGACTACCTCACCTCAGGATTTGCAGGTAGCAAACTCCATCAAGAGAGGGAACCTTTAAAAAACATCACGTGGCAGTAAATAAACACAGCAAAAGCTAATGTGATACAAAAAACTTCGGAAGCCCCGAGAGGGCAGTGAGAAAACAAAGTTCGGGGGATTTTCTAAATGTGATCTAAAAAGAAAGAAAGATTATGTTTATGATTAAGTTTGTTATGTTTTTGTTGTTTGTTTGAGTGTTTGTGGTTAATGAGCTCTAAAAACATTCATGCTTCCTTTCAGGTTAAGTGTTCATTTCCATCATTTGCTAACGCACAATATGTATCTGCTGTTTTGAGTGCATGGAGAAGGTTTTGGGGCGTTTTTCACTTCTGTCACATTTCCCTCTCTGTGGCCTTGATTTTCACTGCAATATAAAAGTCCTGCACCTCTATGGAAACAGCACAATCATGGCTAGAAATAGAGAGAAAAATGTAATATATACATACACAGTTACAATGCCATAGATCATAAAAAAGAAAAACGCAAGTTTAATTTCTTTGATAATTTCTTTTACAAAAATTGGCAAACAATGGAATCGATATATCCAACATTGTTCCAAGTGTCCACAAGTGTTACCAATGTGGGAAAAAGAATGGAGGCTCTACGGCTGCAGACGGTGTCGTTTTGGCGATTGTTTAAAAAAAACATGCTTTTCCATCCCGCTGGCAAGTTTTGGGGTTCAGAGTGTTAAAACTGATAGTGGTGCACTTCAGCCTCTTGTGGCCGAATTGAGTATTACAACAATAAACATGATCTTGACAACAACAACAACTTATTTTTCCAGGTAAAAGAAATGTAAAAAACTTAGAAAGATTAACCTGGCGAAACCTTTTTTTTTTTAAAAACTGTTCTTAAGTCATAAACACAGGAGAGAAAACAATTTAGATCAGAATAATTTTTTTTCTCACTTCATGACGACAAACAAAAAGAAGATCAAAAGTTATACAGAGACCTTCAAATTTAGAGAACCTCAGTCAAACAGCTGCAACATATTGTGAAGGAGATTCTGGTATTATACATAAAACTCTGCCTGTGCCTGCTTCCTGACAGATCAGTTTGAGAAAGTGATGAAGTACTATCAGGAGTCGGTGAAGGCGGAGGAGAAATGCAACGCTTCGATGTCAGGTCCTCTCAGTCCTGTGGAACAGTCCCAAAAAACACGCGCCGTCACTGAGGACCTGCTGGACGCCAGTAAAGACAACTTCCTCCGTGCTCTGGCTGCTCAGAACAAGTCGCTAAACGAGCTGCAGCAGAAAGCCCAGGACCTGGATAAGAAGGTCCATCACCTCAGCCACAAGGTAGGAGGAGCTGGGGGTTTCCCCTTTTCTCTGTTTTCATCGTGAGCTGGATAATCTAATAAACAAGGTGTTATATTTTAGACTGGGTTTCTCTGCTGTGCAGAATCAAAGAAAAATATTTGAGACTAACTTTAAATCGCTGATTATTTTTAGGAAGGAAGTCTTCGAGAAAAAGAGCAACGTATTAGTTATTGAGTACATAGGAAAAGGATAGTTCTTGATCTGTTGTTGACCGCTCCCTCCAGGTATGCGGTGGTCATAGCAATGCCAGTGTCAACGGCAGTTGCCCAGACAGCCAGTGCGGCGGCGCCGGTTGCCGTGACGATCGGGGCGATCGCGTGTGCGGAGGAGAGGGATGCAACGGTACAGTGAGCGCTTCGGTCAGAGCACTGAATCTCGCCAGGAACGCCACCGACAGCCTGAACGCCGCCAACGAGGAGCTCCAGGGCGTGGCCAGAAAGGTCATTCTTAAATTAACAAAAGTTATGACAGGACCGGAGGCTCTCAAGTATAAAGCTTCTCTGCTGACATCTCGGTTTCCCCCCCAATCCAGCTCCAGGACATAGCCACTCTGACACAGGACGTGAAGAACCAGGCGATGAACACGCTGAAGAAAGCGCAGAAGAAGAACGAGAACTTTGAAAACAACAACAAGAAGCTCAAAGATTTCATCAAGAAGATCAGAGACTTCCTCACGGGTATGTTGATCTTGTAAATATGCTTTGAATTAAGTGAATGTTTGCTTCCAACTTTGGTTCAACTGCAGCTGGATTTCTTTGCTGTGGCAGAAATGATCTTCTGGTGTGTGTAATGTGTCGGGATTTTTTCTCTCCTTCCTCCCTTTTGCCGTCCAGAGGAGGGAGCAGATCCAGAGAGCATCGAGAAGGTGGCTCTGCAGGTGTTGGCGATCACCCTGCCGGTCAACAGGACCACTCTGGACAAAATGGTCATGCAGATAAAGGACAGCCTTTTTAACCTCACCAACATCGAGGGGATCGTCAACCAAACCGCAGAGCACATCAGCAAAGCCAAGGAGCTACTCGATAAAGCTAAAGAAGCCAAGTGAGTCAAGCTTTTTATTAAGGCCACACGTCCCACAGACCGACCTCATTCAAGAGTGCTAGTTTTGTTTGCTGACAGTCTTGTTGAAGTATCTGTGACTTTTGTGTCGGTGTAGAAATGCAACATAGGTACCTTTATAATTAAGTTAAATCTTACGCCCTACATCGATTACAACACACACTCATCACGAGGACCGATACAACAACCGATACAACAACCTGTTGCGTCTGTCTAATTTCTGGTGTGACTGCGCAGGAGCCGAGCAGACGGAGTGAAAGACACAGCTAATAACACCAAGCAGGCGCTGGATGTGTCTGAGAAGGCCATAGGGAAAGCACGAGAGGCCCTGGAGAAGGCCCACCACAACCTGAACCGCACCAGGAATGCTACGCTCGAGGTACGGCTGTGTGTTCGATAATCTGTTCACACGTCCACGTTTGGGTTTCAGGCACTTTATTTGAAGTGCTGGTTTGTATTCTTTCTCCCATATCTTTCCCCCCCTCCACTCATTTCTAGGTGGATGAGAGGCTGACGCAGCTGGAGGATAAGCAGAAGGATGTCATGATGCGTTTAAACAACCTCTCCAAGGAGGTGGAAGCTTTGAGGAACAAGACGGAGCAGAACAGGCAGATGGCGAAGGACGCCAAAGCGCTGGCTAACAACGCCACGCAACTAGCATCCTCACTGGAGCAGGTGAGGATGTGGGCGGGAAGTTGGGCTTTTTTTGAGGGAAAAAAAAAATTATGAAAGGGGGTAAATGTGTTGTGGACGGCACCAGTCATTTCTTAATGGCAACTAACTGTTGTGTCATCTCTCGCAGAGCCTCAACGACACAGAGGAACGGTACCGGGAGCTGCAGGTGAAGGTGGACTCTCTCGGTGGGGGGTCTGGAGATCTGAACAGCATCAACCAGAAAGCCAAGGACATGAAGAAGGAGGCAGAAGACCTCTTCAGCAAAGCCAACAAAGGGATAGAACAACTCAAGAGTGAGTAGATGCAGCCGCCCGGTGTCTCTTCATGAGGCGGACCACGCTCAGTACCGCTGGGCCTTTGTTTACAGTTTAGCATGACTCACCTGGGAGGAAATCCCTGACTTATAAAGTGATGTCATGAAACAGTTGGCCTCTTCTCCTTTTGTCAATGATTTACTGTGAGAACATAGTAATATCTGAGAGCTTTATAGATTAAATAATGTGTCGGGGAAAGAGGACTGAATTATTGTTATTCAGTGGTTATCTGGCATAGCCTGAGATATTTTATTACGGGAATAATATGTCACCCTAAAAACAACTAGACCAACAGTTTTCAAACCCAGAGAAGTCTTTCTTTTCTTTAGTAGCAACTAAACTTAAAAATGTATAATTAGTTTTCAAAGCAAGAAATCGTTGTCCTATACAATGTTTTTTTTTTTTAAAGTCACATACAAATAAGAAAGTAATATGTAACTAGAACAGTGTTGTGGTCGTCTGCCAGAAGGTGTCATGAACTGACTATCCAGTATTTGGTCACATTTTTCACCAAACTCTTTTCTTTTTTGTTATTGTTTTGATTGAGAGACTCATAGCAACAGAAAATTACATATTGTGCGTTTAAATCGTTTTTAGCGAAGGTTTTCTCATAAAAAAGCAAAATGTTCTGTTTATTAGAGGAAGTAGAAGCACAGAAACACAGATAAACTTTGATTACATTGTACTCATAATACACACATCAGAAAATGTCAACTAAAACCTGTTGCACAGTCCAGTCCACCCAACGTTTTTTGGTAATGTTGTGTTCAGCAGCGTTGTGTCAGACTGTTTTGGGTCCCTTTATATCGCCAATGGTTTAATAAGGAAACAGGAAACCACCTGAGACACAGCCCTCACGGAGGAAAGAAAAAAGAGAACGAGGGTCGAGGGAATAAATCACGGTCTTGATGGACCCGCATCGACGCTCCCACTGACCTGCACCTCGATGTTGCGCCAGTCTCAGAAAGAAATTCTATCACACAAACTCTGTAGTTTGTCTCGTCCAATGTAGAGAGCTCCCGGTGCTCCACAATTCCCGCGGGCACTTTGCTGACCACCTGTCTTACTCTCCGTGTTTGCAGAGTTGGAGAAGAAGTTCAAGAGTAACGAGCAGCGGATGCAGAAGCAGCGCATGGAGCTGGACGAGCTGAAGGAGAACGCCACTGTGGTGCGGGACGAGATCCGGGATCAAGTGCAGAAATACAGCATCTGTGTGTGAGGACGGAAACCGCTCTCTGTTTTTAACATTTGCTGCTGTGGTGCAGAGCAGAGCGGCATGACTGATGCTGGGACCCGGGGGCAGGAAAGCTACATCGCCCATGAGAATGAATGGGGACAGAAAAACGACATCGCCCATGAGAATAAAGCGCCGCTCTGGCACTCCCATTCTTACGCTGGTATATCGAGTTTTACACATTACCCGTCAAGTGTTATGTCACAGAAATGCCTTCCTCTGTCCATGTACTGTACCACTTTTTGACTCCTCCATATCAACGTTGTCCTGTGCGGCGTCCGTGTCCTTAAGCTATTACAACCAGTGGATGAGAGTATTTGTGTCATTGCATAGTCCACGATGATTGATTTTCATGAATAATAAACAAGAAATATATCAGAATATGTTATCAGAAATGTGTTTATTTTGACAAAAAGTGCTTTTATGACTGTGTTTTCGCTGTAATTTGACCACATTAGTATGGCATTTACAATACGACATTCCTATCAAGAGACATTTGGGAAAGTGTCATTTTTGTAATGAAATGCGTGTTTATTATTATTATTTTATTATAAAAAACAACAACTCTTTGACTGGATAAATATGAATGCATACACAAGTATTCTTATAAGCAGAATTCATTCCAAGGTGCGACGATGGAGGCAAATAAATGTGATAATGTAAATTCCCCACATCACGTGTCCTGTTTGTGCGCAATATTACAAGTTTATATTGTTCAACCCGTTTGTTAAGAGTGTGTTGTTTCAGCTCACGGTCACTAGGGGGCGCCGTGCCCTCCCCCGTCTTCAGCCTCTCTGCTCTCTGCCTCACCGTGTCCCGCCTGTCGACTCCTTTCTCAGCGGACATTTGCGGCACAGGTGTAATAGTCAATGCCGCTCATGACGACTGAGCTCGCGAGGACACTCAACACAACAGAGCCTCTCATTAACGTTATCAGTTGCAGCTGTGTGTTTACTGCCGTGACAGCCAATTAAAAGCTCGCAACGAACCTAATCAATCAGATGAAGTGAAAACACCTGTGTGGGCAGGTACAGACTGTGTGTGTGCGTGTGTGTACTCCCATTCGTCCCCCTGCTGTTCCCCGCACGGAGGAGCGCTGCTGTTCTCCGCTGGGCTCTGGCGCTGGATCCTGGGCTCCAACAAAGAGAGGCTGTCCTCGAGCCGCACGGGGAATGTGTAATATGACGAGAGATTTACACACACGGCACCTGCACACATCAGACAGCAGGCTGACGGGCCCAAAGAAATGACCTATGTGGATAAATTAACTTGTAAAAAATGTGATGTCGTTTGTTTAGCCCCCCAAAAAATAAAAAAAATAAGAAGGGATGGATTTGCATGTCGTTTGTTTAGTAAAAATAAAAAATAAATAGAATAAAGTTGGCTTCTGTTCCCCGCTGCATGGCTGTAAGTCCTAACGGACAACCTGTTGGTGGATGGGGCTGATGTTGTGTGACTGACGGGCGGCTAGGGGATCCGTGATCCGTGCGCGGCCACGGGCTGCGCTCGTTGGTCGCAATCAAAGGGAATCTAATCCGTCCAGCAGGGAGCGCGCATTCCTTTCTGCTCCCAGACACAGACACTGGGGGCTCGTCGGAAAACATGTGTAGGAGTCAGCTCCTCACTGTTTTTATTTATTTATTACACAACGTGAATATTGCCATGGAATACACAGCTTTCTTATTATAAACTGTCACTATTAAGAATGTATTGGCTATTTTAAGATAGTTTTCTTTTATGAAAATACAGTGACTTTGTAAATTCACTGCTCGACTTGTCAAGAATAATTCAACAAAGTAAAATAACAGTTGTGGATGTCTGATCCCTTCCACTCTAAAGTGGACTCAGTTAGTCAGTGGTGGTTTGTAGAAAACCACTAGAAAATAAAAACCATTTGACCCCAAAAACAGTTGAGCTGCTCCACCAAAACACTGGTGAGCCTGATCTAGTTATACAAAGATTGCTCCGCATATAATATGACTTTTTTTGTTTTTATTTGACCTTCCATTATTCTAAGATTGCATGTCTTGTTTTCTGACAACGACGTGCCATTTAATACCTTTATTTTAGCCCAACAGGAAGTCTTTAATGGGGGCAAATATATATACAGAATGATGGGAGTGCACTTGTGCTGTAAATAATAGAAGCTCATTAATTAATAAAAACAGGTAAACAAAATGTTTTGTTGTGCCTCAAGAACAGAACAAAAAAAACATTGGAACCACTAAAGACGTATTATCAGGGTTTGTAGCCCACCTCATCCTTCAGGGACTCGAACACACGGGTGCTCATGGACGTACAGCTCGCGCATCCCCCCGCCCCCCAGCACTGTTCTGTTCCGCTCCGTGAATCCAGCACGGGGTTTCCATCCGAGAGCCGCAGGAGCCGAGGACTCCTCAACACTGCCTCAGCCTCGCATCCGTCCGGCAACTCCTGCAGCAAGTGGACCGACGAGGAGAGCCTGTTATCGGACACAGCACAGAAGCTAACCTCTGAAAACAGCACGGTGAGTGTCGCTTTTGTGATTAGCTAGCTAACGCTTGAGCTTTAACGACAACCAGTGGGATTAACACGGAGGAAAGCTGAAGACATTTTTTATTTAAGGAGTCACAAATTAGAGGAGTGTGTGTTTTTTTTGCTTGTAATTAACCTGTAACAGCACAGAGGAACTCACTAAAAACAGTCCGGAGACACGTCTGTGTCGATAAACCGGACCTGAATTCTGAAAGACCCGTTCACTGGGAACCTCCAGTTGGAAAAAGTAAAAAATAAACTTCACCTAAAGTCTGCTCTTATCTGCGTCAACAAAAATAATTCCACTTTTTTCTATTAATATATTTATTTTCTCTCTCTCTCTCTCTCTCTCTCTCTCTCTCTCTCGCTCTCTCTCTCTCTCTCTCTATATATATATATATATATATCCGTATGTATGTATGTATATATATATATATATATATATATATATATATATATATATATATATATATATATATATATCCGTATGTATGTATGTATATATATATATCCGTATGTATGTATGTATGTATGTATATATATATATATATATTTATATATCTTTCGGCGCCTGTTGAACGTCTCTGTTGTATCCCTTGTTCGCTTCATCACAAACCGTTAATGCTCCACAGGTTGCCGGCGGCCCCGCGGGTTGATGCGCGCTCGGAGATGCACGCGTCACTGGTAACGCTCGTCTGCGGTAAGTAGACCGAGCCCCTCCAAGTCCCTAACCCTAACCCACCATAACACATCCTCAGAAGTGATTCACTGAGCTGGCCACTGTCTCCAGGTCACTGGGCTTTTCTTTGATTGGTTTGTGGAAAATGTGGGGCTCGTGTGTTCACGTGAAGCCCCGTGGATGTTGAAGTCTTATTTCACTTCTTTTTTTTTTTAAAACAATAAGGTTAACTACTGAGGTGATTTCACTTGAATCCATATCAGTGAGTTATTTCATGTTTTCAGGATCCTGACTCTTCCTCCAGAGGGGGAGAATGCTCTGAGAAGGGGTATTATCTCAGCCCCACTGGCAGCAATGTTTTCAAGATAAAAAGGGTTTTTAACACCGGGTCAGAGGTCACTTTAGTTCTGTGGGAGTCACATTTTTTTGCTGTGAAATGGCTCTCGGGGAACAGAAAAGCCTATTCACCTCTACTACCTTTACGAATCTCAATCGAAACCACCGTTTGTTTTCCCATTCAAAACTGCCTTTGTGTTTAACTTTGCCGATGTGGAGGAGAAAAATAAAAGTACAATTTATAGTTGGAGTGGGTGCCTAAAGTACACCACATTAATTTGAGTACGCTCATCAAATTGTCTTTTTTTGTGTTCAGAGCTCCACAGTAATGTTTGCCAGGTTGCCGCTGGCAACCGATTTGGGAGATTTGCAGGCAATTGTCTGCCTTTTCTTAAACATGTGGAAAAAAAAAACAGGGACAGCAAGCGTTGAATGCCAAAATACATAAATATGAATATTTCTCACATTTGTGATATTTATTTATTGTTTTTACAGATAGAACCTGAACCATACAACGCTGCACAGGCATCAGTGGGGGCCTAAAAAGGGCAACCATATTTTCAGTTTCGGCAACCTGCCTGGGCAGCGTTGAGCCCTGGTTTTCCACATTGACTTCTAAGAGCAGACCTCATTGTAACGACTCTTATTCTCTTTTTCCCGTTGAACACAGTGCCGAGAAGAAAAAGAAAAAAAAGCACAATCTTGTGGTTAGAAACAGAAGCCTGAACATGGTGGACATGAGAAGTGAGGGAAGTGTCGGCCCCTGCTCAGAGATAAGATAGCTGATGTTTCTTTTTAAGGGGCCCCACGGTGCCCTCCGTGACTCTGGGGTCTGTCCTGTCTCTCGGTCTCGCTCTGTGGGTGGTGTCGCTCTGTTTATGGCCCTCCTAAAACAGCCCAGCTGAATCCGCAAATAGAAGACACCCGCTCCACACCTACCTCCTCCGGCACTGTTTGAGACCTTTCTGGATGCGTACTGCTCGTCCAGGGCCTGCGTGTGTGTGTGTTTTTGTGTGTGTGTGTGTGTGTGTGTGTGTGTGTGTGTGTGTGTGTGTGTGTGTGTGTGTGTGTGTGTGTGTGTGTGTGTGTGTGTGTGTGTGTGTGTGTGTGTGTGTAAAAAGTGTATAAAGGAAGGCTGGGAAATCAATTCAAACAAAACACACTCAGTATCTGGTGTTTTTTTTAAATCTGATTTAAAGCCATAAAATGACACCGGACAGTTTCTACGAAGTCATCTGTATTTCTGTTTTAACACCTGCACTATACGCCAAGCAAAGTGGACATGTCTCAATACTATCAGTTAGTTACCCTCAATAAAATGCCTCCCGATGCTTTGTTCCCCGTAGCCGAAGACAATGGGCTCATGGCTCCAGTTAAAGTCTATTAGCGCCTGCTGTTAGCGCCCATGGTGTCCCCCTCCGTTACATTATCAGTGAGCCAAGCGCTGCTCTTTACGACGGCTGCGGTAGTTCTTCGGGACACGCAGCCCTCTCGGCAGCTTCTTCTTCAGGTTTTTTTTGTCCCGTTTTCTTCCTTGGATGCAGAGGAAATACTCTGTAGATGAACAAAAGAACATGTACACACTTAAAGGCCTCGAAAAACGCTGCTTTTGACCTCGATTGATGGTAACCTACATAAACTATTTTTCTGCCAACAGATTGGGGGGATTTCACATTCTGGTTTTGGCATTTTTTCTCTGTTTGAAGTAAGCAGAGCCGAGCAGAGCAATAAAAAAAAAACTCCTTGTCATTGTATCTGGTTTTCATCTTGTACCCGAGCATTTAACTCAGAAGCCCATTCATCTCTAAGATGAGTATTTACAGTATACCAGAGATGTAAGGGAACAACCTCTGAGCCGTGTGGAGAGAGAGGGAGAGAGAGACCCGGCTGAGAGCGTATTAGAGGAGAAATCAGAGGAGGAAATGGGGCACGAGGATGTGTTTCAGGGCGGAAAGGTGAACAAGTGTGTGTGTGTGTATGTGTGTGTCTATAAACCTCACGCACTGTCATTATAGGGACAGGGAGCTGTCCATTCAGACTCCTGACGCCTCTGAGGACATGCTCCAAGGTCAAGGGTCATGTCCAAAACCCCAGGGCAGAGACGAGGTTAATTGATGTGTGTGTGTATGAATGAGTGTGTGTGTGTGTGTGTGTGTGTGTGTGTGTGTGTGTGTGTGTGTGTGTTTGAGAGAGAGTGAAGGGACTCTGCTCACAGGGGACAAAGGAGCCAGCGGTGCCTCCTCTCTTCTCTTTCTCTTTTCACTTTCTATTTCTATTCTTCTTTTTGGCAGGATTGGGGGTGGAAGGAGGACCTGTAGGAAGCTGTGTGTGTGTGGGTGGGTGTGTGTGTGTGCGCTTCTGCAGAAGTTTTCTTCAGTAAATTTAATTTTGAGCAAACAAATCAGGGAAAAGGTCGCCGTACATTTTTCTTTTTAGCTTTTATGCAAAAGTACCACAATAATATAGCTACTTTTTCTCTCATTCATTGCTTTTGAGTCATTTAGCAAAGGACTTTTCATGACGCAATGTTATTTTAGTTCAACTGAGGGCAGGAGCAACTCACGATTATTTCAGAAGGAAGGAAGGAAGGAAGGAAGGAAGGAAGGAAGGAAGGAAGGAAGGAAGGAAGGAAGGAAGGAAGGAAGGAAGGAAGGAAGGAAGAAAGAAAGAAAGAAAGAAAGAAAGAAAGAAAGAAAGAAAGAAAGAAAGAAAGAAAGAAAGAAAGAAAGAAAGAAAGAAAGAAAGAAAGAAAGGAAGGAAGGAAGGAAGGAAGGAAGGAAGAAAGGGAGGATGGAAGCACTTGGGAAGAAAGCAAGGAAGGGAAACTGAACATGAAAGCGGATGGAGGTAAATCCTCTGTAATTCACCTTGCTTAGAGGTTTTTGTGTGGAGGAATGGGTTTGTGTTGAAGTACTGACGTCCCCCTCAGATGTGTGTGTGTGTGTGTGTGTGGGCAGGTGATGGCTGGCATTAGGCAGTGGGAGTGAGAGAGTGTGTTCCCGAAGCCTTTGTAAGCGTCGGCCTCCGGAAATGTGCGGATGCCAGAACAATGGTGCGGTAAAGCCTACAAACCACTAGCACTAGAGGCAGAGAGGGAGAGAGGCTGAAATATTGGAGGGGGGGGGCTGAAAGAATCAGGACAAAGAGAAAAGAGGGAGAGAAAGACTTTAGGCGCAGGGGGGAAGGGGTGAGGGAGAGTGGAGAGGGAACAGGTTTGTTCCTATGAAAGGACGGTGAGTAAGGTTTCCCCGTCCTGTTGGCATGCCGGGGCCTTTTCTGGATGAAAAGAAGAGTTGGAGGAGGAGGAGGACCTGAGGGGGAGGATGAAGGGGCATGGAGAGGAGGAATAGGAAATGGAGACGGTCTCATTGAAAACAATGGGGCGGCTGGTACAGTGGGGAACAGGCGTGCTGGTATACCACCAGGAAACAACAACGAGAGCATGTTCCCTTTCGGGTGTAGTGTGTGCTATTGAGCCGACTGCATTATTATGACAAACGGTAAAGTTTGCTTTAACATTACATAGATGATGAAACTAGCCACAATGTGTAGGGTTGTCATCCTGTAGCCTTGTAATTACACACACACACACACACACACACACACACACACACAAACACAAACATCTAACACAACCTTGTAAACGTAGACCAGTTGTCTCATGTTTCAGGTCCCCTACATTTGAGTAATAATGACATGAGAATTCCCACAGAGCCTGCATGTTGTTGTTGTTGTTGTTGTTGTTGTTTTTGTTAACTGCATATTTACCTGAAAAGACAGGCAGAAAAAGAGTTGAGGAAGTAATACTAGAAGAAAGTAAGTACTGTGTGTTGAGACCGTTTACTACAAATCACTTACACACATTGTATTATTAGATTAAATTCAGATTACGTTTGTCGCACCCACACTCCGGTTCCCCCTCAGGTGGACAGCGTTAGTAGTTTGCACTGTTTTTCGCTGTTAGTTCCTTCAGGTTTCAGCCGTTGGCTCAGTCATCACCATGTTGAGAGCCGTATGGAGGGCAGAGAAATACTCTGAACTCTGTATTGAGCACCTTGAAGTATAACTCGTCGTAATATTTTGTCTATTTAGCTCGTTTGGGCTGAGCGCCACTTGACAATATTGAACAATGAGAGAAACGAGACATTTTTAAGCATTATTTTTCAGATTAGTTTTCTCCCACTCTCTTTTGCCCCCAGGCTCCTCACATGGGGTCGTCGTCAGTTCAAATCTAAGGCTGAGAAATGACTTCACACTCAAACACACGCAGTACTCCCCTGTGTATTCTAAATTACACTCGGAGTATGCGGCCTTTGCCTTTGCCTTTGGCCGAGGTTACCCTCCTGTCTCTGACACAGGAAACAATTAGGTTATTATGCTCATAGGTTTAAGAACAAAAAAATGCACTCAGATGCACAGACGGTGAGAGCAAACACAGGTCATTAGCCCGATTAGCATAAGGCTCCAACAGGTCAACAACACACACACACACACACACACACACACACACACACACACACACACACACATGCAAACACACTTAACGGCTTGCCTCAACTAATGACTCGTGATTCTCTGCTCTTTCCCTCTAAGTGGAGCCAGACTTTCTTCATCCAAGGCTCTGATTAGCACCTACGGTGAGCTCCTCGTCTCCCCGAGCACCAGGGAGAAAAACACACACACATCACCGCAGTCACTGACCCGAACCCGCAGCAGCCGGCTCGCTTCGGACGAGTGGATGCATAGACAAGCTGGTTGACCGACGGGCTGCACCCAACATCTGCTGGCCATGTGCGGCTTC
Source organism: Ophiodon elongatus (assembly GCA_016806645.1). Taxonomy (NCBI): domain Eukaryota; kingdom Metazoa; phylum Chordata; class Actinopteri; order Perciformes; family Hexagrammidae; genus Ophiodon; species Ophiodon elongatus. The sequence continues at coordinate 1,177,231 of JACSYO010000592.1, read as the reverse complement.
AGGCAGCATGGCAGGCACTTTGTGGCCAGTAGCTGAGAAACGTACAGATACACGTTCATTCTAATCATCTTAGTCCCGCTGCACTTTATAGGATTTGTGTGCTGTGGCTGCACTATTGCACCTTTTTTTCAAATATGTTTCTGAGGATACAAACTTGCAACTGTCTGACCATAATCCCCATAATTTTCCCAGAGTGAGCATAGCGGTTGGCAGAAAAACGCTGCTTCACATTGATCTCTATTGGAATGACAGTAAATCATGAGTAACTGCAGATCTGTGGGAACGGCGGTGGGGCAGGATGTGCAGGGAACGCGCTTGGCGTGTTTGTGGAGTTTCCGTCCCGCCCCGCTCTCCACTGTCCACCTGTTGCTGATGATGGTGCGTGTTTCCTCTCCAACACGGAGTGATTCAGACGTCTCCGGGACGGGACGGGACAGGAATGTGAATGTTTCCTCCAGTGGGACCAGCTGTCTCTCAGTGCCGTGCCTTGTTAATCTAACAGCCTGTGTAATGGTCAGCGTCTGGCCACGCTCACTGACTGCCTGTCTGTTACACAGCCAGGCAGTCAGTGACAGAAACAGCTGGGGGAGAGTCAAAGACCATGTCAGACCCAGACCAAAAAATAATATATATATATATATATATATATATATATATATATATATATATATATATGTATATGTAATGAGTCCAAATAGTACAGTCCAAATATATCAACAATGACAGGTTGCTACAAATAAACTCTGCTTCCTGGGTTATTAAATATACATCCTTTTCAAATGCAAATTGAAACATTTCTGTGCCATCATGTTCTTTCATATGAATTTAATATTTACTACAAATCCTCATAAGCCTGAGAACTCATATTTATTAGGTAGATTTATTTATTAATATTTGATTTGATTTAATTTGATAAAAGAAGTAGGAATGTTAAAAACAAGATGGAACGATGTTTTTCAAATAAATTTGACAAATACAATAAAATAAAAATAAATTGAACAGTTAATGAAGAGCAATTACTTCTGTGTGTGACGTATAATGAACTAAAAGTCTCTCGGTAAAAGCAAGTTTGAGAAGATGAATTTTAGCTTTACTTTTAACGGTTGTAAAAAGGGCAAAGTGCACATTTTAAAATCTACTGGGAGGCTGTTCCAGTCTGGGGACTAAATGCAGCATCAGTGTCGGATTTAGTCCTGGACCGAGGAAACGTTAATGGGAGCAAATGGACTGGAGATAGAACAATGTGATCTTTTTGTTGAGCTCCACCTTTAAATCAGTTTTATAGGCTACAGGCAGCCGGGGGATATATATTATAGTTGTTGCTGTGTCTTGAAACAGGTGTAGTGGTTTGATCAGATTGTGAGGAAGCCCTGTGAACAGAGTGTAACAGAAGAGAAAAGGTGTGACTTTGATGAAAGGAGGTTGTCTGTTTTGGCCTTTTTCCTTGTAACTTTTCCTTGTTTCTCGGTTTTCTCCCTGTTTAACTTCAGAAATGTTTGAGCCATCCAATTATGAATTGATAAAAAGCAATGTGCAAGAAGGAAATATATAGAGCTGTGATGGATTCATTGATGGATAGATGGTTTTCAGTTGATAGATGGCAGTATGGACAAATAAAAAACAATGGGGCCCAGGACTCAACCGTGGGGCACACCATAAGAAATAGTGACAGAAACCCTGGAGAACCTCAGTGTTTGGACTGTACTTGTATAGATCTTTTCTAGTCTTCCGACCACTCAAAGCACTTTAACACTACATGTCATCATTCACCCATTCATACACTGATGGGAGGAGCTACCATGCAAGGGCCCACCTGCCCATCAGGACTAACTAACATTTACACACATTCACAGCCTGCAAGAGCAATTTGGGGCTAAGGGTCTTGCCCAAGGACACATCGATATGAACCAGCGGAGCTGGGGATCGAACCGCCGATGCTCTGATTGAAGGACAACCCTGCTCCACCACTGAGCCACAGTTGCCCATATTTCATGTATACATTTTGAGCTTGTAGCCAAGCCACCAGTGGTACAGTACTGCAGGATTATAACCACTCTGTGAAATATCAAATGCTCAGATGTCCTTGTCATCTCCCAAAATAAGCACTTCTTGGTATTTTATGTGATTCCTCTCCAGCTGTGGGTCTGGCACCTTGTCACCACCTTCTCCACCATTAGCCCTCATATTCCTAAATAATACATGACATTAAGTATAGGGAAGGGAGGAAGTAAGGGAAGGTGAACAGCGGGGCAGAGAGGGGAGTTAGCAGTAGACATTATAAGAGAGGAGAGAGAGACAGGAGGCGAGAGCGTAGAATAATAAAGAGGCGAGGAGGGAGGACAACAGCTGGATATTTGGCTGTGGGAGTTGACCATCTATCAGCTAAGTGCAGAGCAAAGAGAGGACGGAGACGCAGAGGGGAGAATGTAAACTAATTAGCCAGGGGGAGTTGAAAACAAAAGGCTGTTGACTTTTTCTCTGTCCGGGTTTTAAAGTAGCTGCCTGATGGCGAGTGTTAAACATCTCTGCACTGCCTTCTAGTCCCACACTCACTCAGGTCAGGTATGCAGCTCATTGCCTGTCTTAAAATGATGCTATTCTTGTCTGCTAGCTGCCATAGGCGAGCTGATATTGGATCTGACCCTGCTGTCATTTTAATATTCTTGGTAGCATGTTTTGTTTAACTCTAAACCCTCCTCCTGTCTGAGCAAATGTGTGTGTATGTGTGTGTCCACAGTGTCCATGTGTGCTTTCTTGTCCGTTTGTTTGTCTGTTTTTCTTGGTTTCCTTCATTGTTTACGCGGGTAGATGTGACAGCAAACTGTTTCTCGCCAGCCGGTCTCAATGGAATGTGTCATGTTGATGCCACTTACTGTTTGGAGGGGGGGTAGCAATTCAGCCATTGAGATCCTGTGATTCGGAAGGCTAAAGCATACTGTGTGATTCACATAATGATAATTAAACCATTCAGTGACTCGTGACGTCACCCATTGGTTTGTGAGCTGCCGTTTGAAAGCCTCGAGTTTGGCGTTTTGGCCGTCGCCATCTTGGCTTTTTTTGCAACCAGTGAACGGAAGTGACCATATTTAGAATGAGGCAGAGTGACGTAGAGACGCCGTATACGGCTCTGGTAGGGCAGCGACCTGTCAATCCACCTTGTAGCCCCGCCCTAAAGCATACCCTGCTTTATGGTCTGTTTGACTCTAAATGGACCATCATTTACTAAATGAACATCATGCTGTATTGAAGAAGACTTGAAACTAGAGATTGAGACCATAAACTCATGTTTACAATGTTTACTGTGGTAATAAATCAAGAGAGAAGTAGAGTCATTTTCTATAGACTATCTGACTTCTTTTTGCAACCAGAGGAGTCGCCCCCTGCTGACCAGTAGAGAGAATGCAAGTTTTAAGACACTTCCGCATCGGTTTCACTAGGCAGAACTGGAGGTTGCTGTCTTTTATAGATATGGATTCATTGTGTTTCTACACTCATTCATAAAAAAAAATCCTTAAATGTATAACCCGTTTGAAGATAATAAAGATATAACAACTGTACAAATCAAATGGAAAAGGGTTACTTTTTGGAAATAAAAATAATCTAGTTGCCATCTACACAGTATGATCCTGACAAACAAAGTTTTTCTTTCGCTGCATCATAAGCAGTAGCCTTTTTTTTATATCAGAAAATTAAAAGCAAGGAAAGCTCGTCACATGCTGGCAACAGAGGAACATTTGATAAAGCTTGGTGTAGCTCACTCTTGGTCACTTGTGCACTGTACTGTCTGTTTACTGACTGGTCGAGAGCACAGAGGAAATCAAAGGCAGGGATGAAAGCCAGGAATAAAAGCAGAGCTCATCTGGGGGGGAATTAATTTGTGGCATTGAAGCTTGTAGGCCCCGCCAACTGTGCCGTGCATTCTGTGTCACTGCCTCTGACAGTTAAAGCATTGCCTCATGGGAAAGACCTGTTGGCCTCACTGTCGTCTGGCATGAACATACTAATACCATGTTAGCCCGGTGGACAGGTTGTCACCTGCTTGATGTCCTAAACTGCTGTGACTGCTTCCACAGTGGCATTTGACTTATATTGATTCTGCAGAAAAAGCTGCCTTTGTGGCGTCATATGAAGATTGTCACTTATACGGTACGTAAAGCAGCTCAGTGATGAACCCCCATGTGGTGAGCTGCAACAACCGGCTAAACAAGCTGAGTAGAGCACAATATGGTGCAGGGCATAGCCTGCTGTTACAGGCTAATGGCTGGTTGAACAGCAGTGCTTTGTGAGCTGAGACCCCCCCCCCCCCCACAAACCCACCCTCCATACACACACACACACGTACACACACACGCGTACACACACACACACACACACACACACACACGTACACACACACACACACACACACACCAGCAGCACCACCACCACAGACCCCTTGTCTTCTTTCAGCTGTCGGCCTGCATTCCTCCCTACTTCTCCATTTATGGCTCGAGAGGAATGAAGAAGGAAAGAAACCGACGCTGAATCAACAACAGCATCATTGCAATATTAACTTTTCACTTCGAGGTAAACAACATCTGTCTCAGAGTCTCCACTATTTCCTCGCGGTTGAGGAGGAGTCAAACATTGCCCACATTCAGCCTCACCTTGTAAAAAGGTCAAAATGTCCCTGTTCAGGACATGGCTGTTCAGGAACGTGTACCTGGAAGTGAGAAAGAGGTCGTTGTTGTT